>JAHHFK020005457.1:287500-470000 GCA_024533555.2 Aedes koreicus | reverse complement strand
GTGTTCTGCACATCCTATTTATCGCTTGCAGTGCAGAACTGATGACCAAGAATCCAGGTCAGGAATTTTCTGCCACATTCTGCTGATTTTTGCGATTTGGTGCCTTCTAGACGTTGAATTTGCGTAGTCCAGGACGATTTTTGACCTTTTGCACAAACATTTTAGTCAAGGTTAGTTTTTTTTTGCTGTGGGACAAAAGCGTTTGGTTTGCACCTGGAAGCTTCAACGACCATCGTTGTCTTTAGTGCTCCTGCATGGATGTTTTGGTTCACTCCCTTTGTTCCGATCGATTGTCAGACGTTCTCTGTGACGTTTGATGACACGAGAAACAGTAGAGTTCACGATTCTCAACTTTTGGCACGATGCAGAGGATTTGGATTTTCGGAACGCGCGTGCAAAATTTCGTCGTGAATCCCTTGCTCTTCCGACTCAATTTCAAAAACCTTTCCGCACTTTTCAATCGAAATGGATGTAAACAATACATACAGACCTAAAATTACCCAGAGTTTCGAATATTTTACCCTGAAGGCAAAAATGTTACAGTTGTTTGCGTGTGTTCCAATTTTAACGTGGACAACCTTTAAGTTCAACAAAATTTCCTAGAATTCTGAGCCAATGCTTTTAGTTATGCTCCTAAGTATATCCTAATCAGAAATCTTAGGAAATTTTGTCGAGGGTTATGAACGAATCTTAGTAAAGTACCGAGAGAATCGTGTTCGGTATTTCGAGCTTATTGTACTCCGCAAGTTTCGTTCGAGATTCGGACTGAATGAAGTTCAGAATTTACAGCAAATCGTTATCTTCAATTCTGTGCGAGTTTTACACTGGATTTAGAGCCAGTTTGAATCATAAGTTATCATAATAATTTCTGCTTATTACTGCTCGAAACCGACTTTTCAAATGTACACATATACATATACACAAATAGACAAATCAATAGAATATTCATTATGGATGGTTAAACACTACCAGTTAGCAAATTAATGTGAAATATGGAATGATCTCGCCAATCTTCCAACAATCCCTCGGTTCTAATTGTTACCTCTACCGACATATGTACGCGTGGTAGTCATCACTCTCTGTGTATTAAATGAGTCACAAAGATGTGTCCTTAACCAACATCAAGCTAGTAAGTTTTTTTTGGATTTTAGACCTAGCTGAGAGATGTCGGGAATAAAACCAAAAACATCGGGAAAAAGTCCTGAAAAATGCGGGAATTTGAAATATGAAATCAGATGGTCACCCTGCTTTTCTGATTTTGAATTAATAAGTGTGTAAGTGTTTATCATCGTACACTTGTTAATGACTCTAGCGGCATTCTTACTGTTGGTTTGAATTGGTCCTCAAATTTAAATAGATTTACTGTGCATTTCGCTGTGTCCATACAGGGTGTTCAATAAGATCGAATACAATTTTTCATCGTTGTGTAGGTGCGCACCATGTGCGTTCTGTTTATTGGTATTGGTGTCAGCTTTAGCCTCATATATAGGCTAACCGACGCGCACGGTGTCGACCTGCTTTCATTTGTTGTTTGTTTACCGCGCACGATGAAGAAGTACCGCGACTTAAAGTTGTTTGCGAAAGGTGATCGACCCGACGACATATTCCGGCGATTGAAATCCCACGGGGTGAAGCGGAATTTCATCTATAACACCATCCGTCGATACCGGGAGACGGGCTGCCATCTAGGTGGTGAACCGCTAAAATTAACCACTCGATCCGGAAGACCGCTGCTGACCTGGATGTGTCGATCGAGACTGCCCACACCATCATGACAAAGGACCTGGGATACAAGCCGTACAAGAAACGCAAGGTTCACGGGGTAACGGAGGCTACATCGAAAAAGAGGCTGGACAGAACCAAACTGATACTTTCACGGCACGCAGGTCAGGAGTTCGTGTTTTCTGATGATAAACTCTTTGTCTTGCAACAGCCGCACAATGTCCATAATGATCGGCTGTGGGCGCCGACGTTGGCCAGCATTCCCCCGTCCCACATCAACATCCCGCGGTTCCAGAGCGCCGGGTCGGCGATGGTTTGCGGTGCCGTATCCAGGCGTGGGAAGCTCCCACTGGTGTTTGTCGAGAAAAACGTGAAAATCAACGCCGCGTAAGGCCTGTACTCGAAAAAAAATTCACCAGGCAAAAGTGTTCGCCAAAAAATTATTTTAAGTCGGATTTTCTGAAAACTTTCAGGGAATGAACTAATACATATGGATTATGTTTAGGCATGATTACTTTATTCAATTTCCTTTCCATCGCTGAAAGCCCGCACCTTTCCATTAAGACCCCTTATTACATTTTGTGCAATGGTGGAGCCGATATTTTTGGTCACTTTCATCCATTCTTTTTTCACCTCCAGCTCGTTCTTAAACACCTTGGACGATTTTCGAACTTTGGCCTTCATTATGGCCCAAAATCTTTCCACCGGACGAATCTCTGGTGAATTTGGGGGGTTGGTGGTTTTTGGTACAAAAACAACGTTATTGTCTCTGTACCAATCCAACGTCGATCGCGCGTAATGGCATGATGCCAGGTCCGGCCAAAATAATGTTTCGCCTCCGTGGGACCGCAAGAAGGGCAACAGACGCTTCTGGAGGGACTCGGTGCGGTAAATTTCGCTGTTGATGGTACCCGTTGTGATGTACGGCTTACTCAGTGTACCGCATTGGCATATGGCCTGCCAGAGCAAGTATTTTTTGGCGAATTTGTCCACTTTCTTCTTCCTTATGTCTTCCGATAATCAAACCGTGATTTGGTAACGTAGAACTCCAGCCCCGGTATCTGCTTTGCGTCTGCCTTGATGTAGGTTTCGTCATCCATAACCACACACATCGGTTTCGTTAACCACTCGCGATACAGCTTCCTTGCGCGGGATTTGGCCGCCGTGTTTTGTTGATCACGCCGGTTCGGTGCCTTGCAGACCTTGAATAGCTCAGCTCGTTTCATGGTTTGCTGAACGAACCAGGCGGAACACTTTGCCTTCAGAGCCGCGTCGCGAATCGAAAGGTTCGGATTACACTTGAAATAATCCAACACTTTCCGGGCCTTCACAGGGTAGCTGTTATAGATATTCTTCCACATCCAGCCCGCCTCTCGGTCGTCTGGGACTCCTTAAACGATTTTAGCACCCGAGACACAGTTGTATGGGTGATTCCCAGTTGTCTTCCGATCCATCTCATGGTCGCAGTCGGATTTTCCATGACGGCGCGCAAAATTCTCCAACGATTTTCTTCTTGTTTCGATGACATCTCAATAACCGATTGTTATGAAATGTTGGACATTAAACAATTCACTCCTAGTCATACCAAGATTTTTATCAATTTTTACCCACGAACGAAAAAGTTACACATGGATAAAAATGGTGCATTTTTTTTCGAGTACAGGCCTTACTATAAGACTGAGGTTCTGGAGAAGGTTGTGGCCCCGACACTTCGGGACCTCTACGGGAAGGATCATTACGTCTTTCAACAGGATGGTGCACCGGCCCACACGGTGAATATCGTCCAAGCGTGGTGTCGGGAGAATTTGACTGATTTTCTCGATAAGAATTTGTGGCCTCCAAGCTCCCCGGACCTTAATCCCCTGGACTTTTATGTATGCCCAGGTAACCAATAAGCATTAGCCTATGCAGTAAATCAACCCTAAATCTGCATTTCAGATGCTACAAGCATTATATTAGCATTATATCAGCATCTTGAATGCTATCTGTTGTAAAGTTGCATTTCAAATGCTATTTAAATGCTTGTAGCCTGTAATAAGCATTTCGAATGCAAAATAGCATTAATGAAGCATTATCATAGCATTGCAGTAAAGCAGCCGTATATTGGGCCAAAATTGGCATTTATGTTGCATTTAAGGCGACTTAATTGCTTGCTAGGCTGCCGTTAAGACGCTTTGGAACTGCTTATTGGCTACCTGGGTGGTCGTACATGCTGGCCAAGCAGAGCGAACATCAAGTGAGCAGAATGGACCAATTAAGAAGCTCATCTCCAAGACCTGGGACGAAATGCCGATGAACCAGGAGCGTGCCGCGTGCGATTCTTTTGATTTGTCGCTAAGGTTCTCAAAAATCATTGCTTCAATAAAAATTGACTCAGAAAAGAATATCTGGTATTTTCATTTTTTAACACATTTTTAAAGTGTATTCGAACTTATTGAACATCCTGTAGATCAGTAGCCAAAGGCGTGGCTTTCAGGCAACATAATGGACGATGACTTGGTTTGATGCCACGTCTGGTTTAAGTATTGTTCTCAAAGGAAAATTTGTCAACTTCCTGAGCATAGGGTATGACTGTTCTTGCCACACAATCATACTAATGGTACTAGCATTGAAAGCTCAATTAGTAACCGTAACAAGCCATTTAGAACACTAAGTTGAGAGCAGGCAATAAACGAATTCTGATAAACAATAAGCTACTTAATCCCAAGAGCTTAGAAAGCTACCCATGAACAAACTACGAAATTGCGGAGGAACACTAATTTAAGGACCTACCCACTAAACAGATAAGGCTTGCTTAAATCTTCCCCACATCGGTCTGATGCACGATTCTACACCTAGATGTGATTCCCCACCCTCACAGATCGCATTACAAATTTTCTTTCTCTTGATTCTCTTTTCCAGAAACGTCACCCCAGCCAACATTTATCGAGCTTCCATCGTAAGTTTACGATGCGCCAACAACGTTCGTGTGATTTTCTGTTGCATCCACCAACCGCGTGATGAATCGCCGTACGACCCCGCGCAGCATCCCACAACGAAGAGAAAACCTGTTGACAGCGGCTGAAATTCCGCGAGCGTACGATTAATTCACGTGGTTCAGTGCGACGAGCAGCAGTCATAATATTCGTGAAAGCCGAGGTAAACAAAATCATTGCAATTCAATCGGTGCGTCTGCAGTTTGTTGTCGTCGTCTTCGTCGTCGGTAGCCTATGTGTGCATGTGAACGACGGTGAATGGAATCGAATCGCGCGCGTCTAGAAACGAATAGAAGAAGAAGAAGTGATTATCATATTCTGCAGTCAGCATTTCGCCCTTCTACGCGGTTGGCAGTCTCAGCGCAGCTCAGTGTTGAATCGCATTTCAATATCGACGGTAGTGTGCGGGCGCGTCGCGATCGAACAAGCGAAGAGTGTAAACAACGTAAGTCACAGATACGCGGCAGTGCGCTGAAGAGAAGCAGATTGAAGCAGCTACAATAATAACAGTGGTTATGAAGGTCCACCGGAGAGGAATGTGTTTTATTATGTGAATGGGCGTTGCGCTGTTCGGCATAGTCGCAACTGCTCGAGAGTCTCAAGTTCTGAAAAACGCGTGAAAAATCACCTTCGTCTGTGTTGTAACAACAATATACCACAAAGCATTGGAGCAGTGTGTATATTTTTTTTTTATTACGACGACAACAGCGTCTTGGTTGGATGAATCTCATTTTTGTTTATCTCAAATCGAAGTCAGTGATACGAAGATTCTTATCAGCTGCTTGGTGTTGTATCCATCCCCGTTTTGGATGATCAATATTTTCAGATTTCCGAGTTGAGTGATAATAGTGCTACTAATCGTTAGAATCAACAGAATCGCGCGGAAGTGAGCTTGTTGTTATTGTTTGGCCTACTGATAATTCCATAGGTGAAAAGTGTTTTTGAAGCGAAAATAGCCGCCAATGTCAGTGATTGTCCGATGTGCAGCAATTTTGTAAAATCGGATTGTGCCTAGTGTATTGCTATTCTGGGTCAAAATGCGTCGCACAAGTCGGAATTCGTTCAGTTTTGACTTCTCCTTGAGGAGGCTACTGCTACAAGGTGCACGAGTGGCCAGGGGAAGCTCCCCGCTGGGGCAGAGGCTGTGTGATGTAGAAAAAGGAAGCGGTAGCGGTGGAGGCCCTAGTGGAAGTAGTAGCAAACATGACAAAGGTGGATCGTCCGGCAGTGGGAATCATAAGGTAAGCAGATTGTTTTTTATTTTTTTCTGATTTCACGACTTTACTTACCTCAGCCTATTTGAACTGATACGCATTTAACTGGAGTTAAAATTAATATTTACTTTAAGGGAATTCTCAGCATGTAAAAAGACATTTCAAGGTGTACTTGAGGCTGTGCAGTGTTATGTACTTATTTTTTTTTACCAGCGATAAATCAAAAGTGATAATGTTGTTGAGGCAACTTGCCGTTTTGTTATTCTTTTCTTGGGCTCAGAAGATAGTATCTCAAAATATTGCCCTCCCCTCGGATACGTGATCTGGTCGCGAAGGGTGGGCACACGTCATCAGCACTGAGATGGCAACCAAAGACATATCCTGACGTGGTGGTATCACATTATGATTATTTTGAATTAATGCCGCGTCACATATCTGGCATTGATGCACTGATTTTACAGATGTGATCCAACGGACATCCTGTCTGGCAGCCTTGAATACTGGTGCAGTCTGGTGGGGCTCTTTCCTTTTTCTTGTCTGCAACACGTTCTTGTGCGTTCCCTGGTATGATAAGCCGTAGTCACGCTTAAATATAAATCTAGCTAGATAACTATATGTTGATAGACAATGTGTAAAAGATTATTGACATCCGTAGGGAATCGACTGTTGGATTCACTGAGTAGAAGTTTTTTTTTTTTTTTTTAAACAAGGAACGTGGTGCCATTCTTATTTTGTTATTGCTCATTTTAAAGAGCCATAATAAAAATACCACACATTATTAACAACGGCATACAAACAATCTTATAACGGCTTCATTCTCGATAATTTTATAATAACAGATAGGGAATAGGCGTGATAAAGCTTTACTTTGCCACCGAAAAGTGAATCTTATAGCTTACCTAAACTCGTATAATTGTTAGGCTGCACGTACATGTAAGACTTTGAAGCGATTAAACAACTTAGAGATTAGAATGAGACAAATAAAAAGGAGGCAATGAACGGGCAAATAAACGTAAACTTTTCCACAATAGAACTAAATAATTTAACTGAATAATGCAGAAAACAAGAACTGACTAAGGCGGACCAAGTGATAGGTCAATCAATTATGTAAGACGAGGTATGCATCGATGAATTTTAGGTCACATAAGAACTAGACATTTATTAACTAAATTATAAATGACTGAAGAAGTTACAAAATGCCTTCTTGACTATAAATAAACACTGACTTAATAATTAAATAACAAAAAGAGACCACCAAAACTCGTTTAAAGGAAACTTCTCTCTCAGGAGTCCCATCAGTAAACCATGAAAATTATACTGTTGGTCTACTGAGACTTGTAACATCAAACATTACTAAAACTGGTAGAATTCAAATATCTCGACGACATAATGACAACTTATTTTTGATTCGAGAAAACTGCTCAAAAAGACTTTCGCAGCATATAAATGACGAACTAAACTACAAAAGACTAGAGAACAAACATTGACAAACTAAATAACAAAAAGACGAAGCGACACCATACAAAACAGTAGACATGAACATGACTGGGAGAAAGGGAAAGCAAACTTGAAAATGTAACAACTTTTGAGGCAGTATCAACAGCGTTTCTATGGACGACATGATCCTTGCGCGGCTGGTGAAATGCTTCAAAAAGGAGTTAAGTTATATCATAAGGAACAATACAATAGCTTCTTATTTTTGGTTCGAGAAAACTGCTTCGGAAAACTCTGATAGCACATAAATGACACACTTCACGGACTGAACTACAAACGGCTGAAGAAATTACGAAACGCCGTATTAAACTTGTAAACGTAACACTGACTAACAAAATAATGAAAAGACAATTGAAAAAAAAAACAGACGAAAGGACTCAACATTCTCAAACGTGGCTCCTTCCGAGCCGTTTGCAACAGCGTCTTCTTGGACGACATGTTCCGTGAATGGCTGGCAAAATGATTCAAAAAGATTTACGCAACGATATCATCAAAGGCCTGGCGTAGAGGTTTCTACTAAACTAATTTTTTTTTTTACGACGGTAATGATACCGCGACACCGTCCACCCCACAAACCCCCACCGCCGCACACCCCCAAGACCCCGACCCGTCATACCCAAACCAACGAAAAAAAGCCAAGGAAAATAATATTATATCTTATTTTCATATGAGAGTATAATCAAAAAAGTATTTTGTGGAAGAAAAACATCCCTCTCGCGGGTCAAATTTTTCTCCTTGTCGATGGTGAGAGGGCTTATCTCATGCTATAAACATGCATGTGAGACCAAGAATTTGACCTATCACATATTCTGCACATTTATTTCACTGCCACGTCGTAGAGCGTTTATATAAAGGCACTAACATCAGGTGTGATACTGGCGCAATTCACTCTTAGACTTCTTACTTTCAATCAAAGGGAAACGACTAAAAGTACACTTTTCATTTTCGTGGCAACTTATGTTGTTGTTTATCCATTTGTTTTATGGAATGAATAACCCAAATACCTGGTTTGCTCATGGTATAATAAGTGAAAGTAATTGCAAATTTTCGAAAAGGGTGAATGTTTTGATTATGGTAAATATCTGACGGTTCGAAATGAAGCACATAGCCACCGAAAAGTGTTACTTTAGACTGACGATGACAAGCATGTATATTAGAGATAGGACGCGGAGAGCCCGCTTAGGAAGCACGAGCAGTAGATTAAACTTTTCCTTGCAGTTTATTTCAGCAACAGTGCTGAGGGTCCGCTCAATGAGGGTTTAGTATTTGACTTACTTTAGAAGGGGGGGGGGGGGGGGGGGGTATGTTTTAATCACGGTAGTTCCATTTCAATTCCATTTCGATTCCGTTTCGGTTCCATTCCAAACTAAATAGCTCGGGGCTGTAAAATGAACGCCATTAGCATTAGACAACCTGACTGACTGACCCTTATAACACACTTTAAAATCGAAGCTCATTACATACTAATTCAAATTTTTAGGGTTATTATTAGAAGATATTGCAGTGCTGTAGATAGCTAACATAGGCTCACCATTAAATTGAGGGTTGTCTAGAAATATCATTAGCTGTATGAATAATAAATATTATGCATACTCTTGTTACAATACTTCTTGGGGTTGACTTCAGCACTACTAGTTGTCAACATAGACTACATCAATGGCCTGAATGTCGTCCCTAAGAACTATTGTTTGGCAATTTACATGTCTTTTTGAAATCTAGTTACTACTGCATACGGCCTGGTGATGACTGCAGGACTGGGGGCTGTTAACTTAGACGGCACTTTGCCCCGGAACAAAGCTCGTGACATCTAGGATAGGGTATTAATTTGAGCTTCCATTTTACGACTGCACAACAAAACAACATCGTGGGAAAATTGAAACTGAAATTTTGAAAAATACTACGGTCCAATACTAATTACTTCAACTAGTGCTTAAGCGGCCAACATAGGCTATTGCTTCTAAGGTATTGGTCGTAGTAGAGGTGACGTTGGGAAAGGGTCTAGTCTTGACAACCAAGCTGTCACGCAGCTCCAGCTAGATACCCTCAAAAAAAAAAAAAAGGAAAAAACAAACCACCAATCACAAAGGGTAGAGGTTGTTAATTCAATGTGTGAGCAAAACAGTCCAGAGTAGTTATAGAGAGTTTTCGTCTTCGGCAAAATTTCTCAGGGTGTCATTCGTCGTCTTTTGACATTATCATATTAGTTCCACATCATGCCACAGAGATGGCGCTGCAGTCTATCTTTTCTAAATGAGGCGCTAGAGAAATGCCGTCGTCGGCAAAGTTTCTCAGTATGTTGTTTGTCGTCATTTGACATTGTCATATTAGTTCCACATCATGCCGCATAGATGGCACTGCAGTCTATCTTTTCTAAATGAGGCGCTAGAGAAATGCTGTCTCAGGCTAACTTTCTCAGTATGTTGTTTGTCGTCGTTTGACATTGTTATATTAGTTCCACATTATGGATACTGTAGAGATGGCGATGCAGATTATCTTTTCCAAATGCATTGCTAGAGAGTTACCGTCCGTGGCAAAATTTCTCAGTATGTCATTCGTCGTCTTTTGACATTGTCATATTAGTTCTAAATTATGCCGTAAATATGGCAGTGCCATCTCTGAAGTACGGTCTGTATCTAACGTGATTATTTTGAATGCCTTTATTATATACAATTAACATCTTTTCTAAAGACAGCACCTTCCTATAGCACGATTTGGCAATTTAGATTGCGGCGCCATATTTGCGGCGTAATTTGGAGCTAATCTGATAATGTCAAGTGACTATATTTTAAATTCTCAACCAACTTTACTGAGAACGGCAACTCTCTAAAGCTTCATTTGGAAAAGATATTTTTTACGCGGAGGGCACGCTTAGGAAACACCATTTTGAGAAATAGAATAGACTTTCCCAAGTAGTGTGTATTAGTAACAGTGTTCACGTTAGTCATTTTCTTTATCAATCATCATTGTTTTCACATTAATTTCCTTGTATTGCCTATTTTTTTTCTTATCAGGTTAATTTCATGCACATAGGTTGAAATTTTGTTTAACCTTTATGTGTCCGACAGGGTACCGGGGTACCTTTTTGGATTTCAATTCGCGATATTTCAATGATTTTTAATTGTAGGAAGTTGAAACTCTGCCAGATCCAAGAGAATGACGGGCAAAATTGATTGCAGGGGTAAACAGAATTTTCGGGCAAGAGGGGAGGGGTTCCAACTTGTTTTACCCCTTAAAAGGCCGACAGGGTACCCGGGTACCTACAAAACTAATATGCCTACATCTCCGGCAATTTTCAACCGATTTCAACAGATTTGGACTCCTTGGATTGAAAATTTATTATCACGATGGACCATTTCGAACACTCTGAATTCTAGAAAATCCGGATTTTCACGGGCATGTCCTGATGTAATGATACTGATCGTGGATTTTGGTAGAAATCCAGCAATATGGGTATCAAACTTCATAAAATTTCTTCAGCAGATTGATTTTTCTTGTTTTGGGTCCATCGGATGTATGAAAGTGGCCAGTCCGGAGTAGGGGGGTCCGTGGCTGGTCATAGGCATTTTTCAATGGAACCATAACAATATGTGTATCGAACTGCTTAAAATTTTCTCAAGCGTTTGTTCCTTGTAATCCTGAGTTCATCAGACAAGTAGGCCTCAAAGTGACCGTTTATACCTGAACCGGTCATTCCGAAACAGGTTCCCGTGAGGCCTGGAGTGGTCAAAAACATTTTCTGAAGTAAACCCTGACAATATGGGTATCAAAATTCGTGAAATTTCTTCAGTAGGTTATTTGTCGACGTTTTGTGACCATTTGATGATTTGTCCCCGGACTGATTATTCCGGAACAGGTTCCTGTGGGGCTTTGAGTAGCCAGAAAAATTTCAGAAGGAAACTCTGGCAATATGGGTATCAAAATTCATTAAATTTCGTCAGTAGAATGTTTGTCAACGTTTTAAGGCCATTTGATTATTTGTTCCTGGAATGTTTATTTCGGAACAGGTTCATGGGAGGCCGAAAGAAAGACCGAAAGAAAGACCTGCGGGATGGGGCTAATAGTTTGTTGGCAAGCCCACTGGGCAGTTGCCGCCGGCAACCAAGTGTGTCCCGGTGACGCCCTTTTAATTCACGGTTGACAGTTCGTAGAGAAAGGCAGTTTGAAAGATAAACGGAAAGAAGGATCAATTCAATTGATTCATTGTGCAATTTCACTGATTCTGATCAATCACGGAGTAGCAACCATTGAAACTTGCAGTAAGTCTAAGCTAAGCTAATACCGTCTTTGGAGCTTGAACCAAGTGATTTAAAAGTGGATGTGGAACTAATATGATAATGTCAAAAGACGACGAATGACGTACTGAGAAACTTTGCCCAAGACGGCAAATCTCTAGCGCTTAATTTAGAAAAGATAGACTGCAGCGCCATCTCTGTGGCATGATGTGGAACTAATATGATAATGTCAAAAGGCGACAAATGACACCCTGAGAAATTTTGCCGAAGACGAAAACTCTCTATAACTACTCTGGACTGTTTTGCTCACACATTGAATTAACAACCTCTATCCATTTGTAGCAGATTCCCGGTGGCCAACATTTTTTCCCCCCCCCCCCATTTTTTCTATATCCTTTTTCTATAATAATAATAATAAAAAATAATATTTTTTTTTTTTTTTTTTTTTTTTTTTTTTTTTTAATTTAACTTTTTTTTTTTTACCCACCCCGAAAAAACAACACAACAAAAAACTTCAGTGTATATTCAGAGTCCCGCCAGTAACGTTTGCATTAAAAAAATGGACTTTTTTTCGGATGGTGATAAAAAAAGCTTAGACAGATAACTGCTTTTGATAAATTTCCCATGGAAGGTAATTATTTAAACGTACTTGCAAAAACATTCTACGCCCTTGCGAGCTGCTTTCCGGAAGCTAACCGGAACATTCGCCATGGCGGACAAAAACATGCGTGTAGGCATGTTTTTGAGTTATTTCTTCGTTTTATTTATCAATTTCTCCTCAGTTTACGCGACAAAATTGTTGGAGTAGATCTTACGCTTCAGGTTGGCTCAGAAATTCTCGATGGGACGCAGCTGGGGTACGTTGGGCGGGTTCGCCGACTTGGGTACCACATCAATATTCAGCCGCTCCATCTCCTCCAACCATCGCTTCGAGTAGTGGGCCGACGCCAGATCCGGCCAGAACACCGCGTCTTCGCCCTTATGGTATTTCTTGATGATCGACGCAACTTCCGGCAGGCATTTACTATACTATAAATTTCCCCGTTCACGGCCAGTCCGGAGCGAAAGAAAAGCGGCTTTGACATCCCCTTCTCGCTGGTTGTCAGCCACAGCAGCACCTGCTTGGGGAACTTGGTGTGTGAAATGAACTTCACCTCGGAGCTCACTTCCTTCGTGGGGGAAGTAAAATACGAAGTGCCCTGTCAGTCGTTGCCATCCGGGGTGAGATAGGTCTCGTCGTCCATCACCACCGCCACGTTGCGAATCGCCGGGAAAATCAAGCTGACCATCTTATTCAGCCGCTGCCGCTGCGTCATTGCCTGCAGCTCCGAAACCAGTGGACGCGACTTCCGCTTCCTGACATGTATGTTCATGGTCGCCAGGTACTTTTTCACTGTTTGGCCGGTTGAACCGACCTCCCGGAAAAGCGCACGCAGCGATGTAGCCACTTTTCCCTCGGTCTTCCTCTTCAGCATCCTTTGGAGCTTCTTGTCGCTCAGGGTCGTCGGACGTCCGGAACCGGGCTTTCTTTCAATGCTATGATTGTTGTTTAATAGTGCCAAGATGTTGTAGATGCTGGAACAGGCGTATCCGGCGTCCACCAAGTGTTGCACGATGTCCGTTTTCGACGCGGCGGGGTGCTGTCCTTTGAATGCGCACACTTCTGAACGGAGTTGCTGCACTGTTTTTGCCATCACGGTTAGAGTTCGACTGATAGAGCTGTCAAATATTGTCTGCTGACTCATGGGTTACTATGATTGATGGTTCATGGGTAGTTTCGTCAGTGCGGGTGAAGGTAAACCCATGAAAAATTGGCAAGTTTTGTCCATTTTTTTTAATGCAAACGTTAAACCTTCATAAAAAAAATCTCTATATAAAAAAAATGAAGTGGTGGCAGTATGTCACAATTTAGCTCACGAACGGATTGACGGATTGGCAAGATTTTTTTTCTTTTGCTTTGTTCGTCTTGAGCCCCGACTGGTTTATGTAAAATGACCAGACGTCCCGCGTTTCGCGGGACAGTCCCGCTTTTCTAAAAAATGTCCCGCGTCCAAATGCGTCCCGCGAAATGTCCCGCGTTCGTCCTAAGCCAGCGAAATGTCCCGCGATTTGGTATTCATTAATATGCTTTTCGCTTTATCAAGGTCATGTCAATGCCTCAACATAAGCAATGTTAGTTCAAAGCACTGTTCACATCTTTTTTATATTTTCAAAAACTTGTGACATCTCTATATGCGTTTGACAGCTATTGTCATGGATTGACCTCACGAACACTATCGTGTTATCAAGAAATCCATCTTCCTATTCTTCATTAGTTGAAACAGCAGTTGTCTTTTTTCAACCTGCATAAACGATGTGTTAGTGAAAAAGAGCTCGTGATGATGATTAGTCAGTGTGTTTAATTTTTCAACCGACGCAAATCTGTCAAAAGTTATCCTTGTTTGTATCAAGTGCAGCAAGACTGTGGCAACAGTTCAAGTAATTTCAGTGCGATATTACGAATTCAGCAAGGAAAACTTGAGAAATTGTTATTGATTGTGCAAGGTATGTACATACAACTTGATATTGTGATATTTTGTTTATAATACGGTTCTGTAGGCAATCTCTCAGCCTTCAACCATGTCGAAAAAACGCCAGTGCTTGTTTTCGGACGACCTGAAAAAGGAATTTCCTTTCCTGAAAAAGGCGAAGACCGTCGGCAGCGTTTACTGTGAAGCCTACAGCAGCGAGTTTTCCATCGGATCAGGAGGTAAAACCGATGTTAAGAGGCACACGGCAACGGAGAAACATAAGCGCGCCCTAGGAGCGGCTGCCACATCGTCAAAAGTAAGCAACTTTTTTTTCGAAAAGGAGAATTCGGTTTTCAGGAACAGCAGCTTGCTAATGCTGAGGTTGTTTTTACCTATCACACCGTCATGCACAGTCAGTCATTCCGATCAATGGATTGCACATCGTGCGCTTTTCGAGCCAAAATTCTCTTGCCGTCGCACCAAAACAGAAGCGATTGCTAAAAATGTCCTGGCTCCATATTCAGTTGATCAGATTTCAACATGTATGGACTACTTCAATTTTCTAACAATCTTCTCCGACGCTTCAAATCACAAGGAAACAAAGTTGTTCTCCTCTGTAATTAGATATTTTGACTACAAACGTGGAATTCAGGTTAAGTTTTTGGATTTTGTATCGCTTCCTGGCGAAACATCGGACATTATTGCGGAATCAATTTACGAAATTTTGTGCAAATACAAAATGCAGGAAAAGGTAACGGTGATTTGTGCAGAAAACGCCAACACAAATTTTGGTGGTCTCCATAGAAAGGGTACGAACAACGTTTATTGCAAGCTAAAGGATCAGCTACAGAGACCGATTTTGGGTGTAGGATGCGCTGCACATATCGTTCAAAACACCATTCAGGCAGCGGCAGATCAACTTCCCGTGGATATTGAGGGTATTACAGTAAGACTCGCTGGCTAGCTTTGATGCCAGCTAGTGAACGAGTGTTAAAACTGTTCTCACAACTGAAATCTTACTTTTTGTCGATCGATCACAGTTCAAGAATTCTTCGCGAATTTTTTGAAGATGAGAGCTCTGAAATGTGGTGGTATTTCATGCATAGTCAGGCGTCGGTATTTGACAATACGGTGAAAAAATTGAAGGTGACAACATCACACTTACAGAGGTTGCAGCTGAACTTGATGACCTCAAGTTCAAACTTCGTAAGAGAATCAGTAATCAGTTTTTACCACTAAGTTTCCGAAGTCAGTTGAATAATCTGGAGGAAAACGGCTGGCCCAAGTCAACATTGTACAAGTCGAATATGATTAGTTTCTATCAGAAATGTATTGACTATCTTGAGGCTCGAGTTTCTCAGTTTGACGAGGTTATTTGTTCTAAGTGGGTGAACCTTAAAACCACCATTGATTGGCAGGCAGTATAAACGTGTTTCGCATATGTCCGTAAATTTGATGATTCTGGCAAATCGGTTGATGCCGACAAAGAAGAAGCTGAGCTATTCGACGAAGTATCCTATGCACAAAATATGTAAAATTTCTCCGTGGAACGAAAATAAGACTGAAATCGAGGATTGAGATCTTTAAACATTTTGAAGTGAATAACATTTCGTTTCAAAACTTAATAAAAGTTGTAGAATTTGCGTTATGTTTGCCGGGTACAAATGCTGTAACGGAGAGGGTATTTTCAGTCGTTAACAAAGTTTTGACCACGGAAAAATCTCGGTTGAGTGTCGATACACTGAAAGCGTTGTTGCAGGTTAGGTTTAATTTTCAGGACACATGCGAGGAATTCAGCAAAAATGTTGCCGAAGATGTTTCATTCCTACGTAAAGTGCACAGCGTAGAAAATTATGTTTGACACGTACAGCATTAAATTAGATTTGTGATTCCTTAGGATGGATAAATGGATGTAAATAAAATCTAAAAAAAAATTTGGCCAACAATTTTTTTAATTTTTCTCAAAAAAATTTTTAAAAAAAACACCCCCCCCCCCCCCCCCCCAACCCCCCCCCCCCCTTCTATAAATTAAAAATATGTCGTTGAAGCGAGAGCCATCTGGTCACTTTAGGTTTATGTGTACAGCAAATTGAAACAAACCACCTCAAAAAGCTGAAAAATCGTAAAAATCCTAAATCTAATTTTTCCAGCACATGTGCGATTTTTTTTTTTAAATTTAATGTCAGTGGGCTGCTACCAAGTTACTGTCATCAAATTCAATCAAGTGCCAAAGGTGAACAAATACGAATTGAAAAAGAATAGTTTCAGTAGATTTCTGAGTTAGTTTCGTGGTTTTTGTATTGTTTTCAGTTATTTACAGCGGCAATCGAAGTAAGTGAGTTTTAAAGGAATTAAAGTAGGTTTTTTAATAATCTTTAATTCATTCTCCTGGTGGCTTTCAGTACTGCGATCAAAGAATGAACCATGCCAAAAGCAAAACGTTCTAGCATTGGTCGTCGTACACGCAATACGAATCAGCAAAGAACCATACGGGCGAGCCAAAACGAAGAGCAACGCAGTCAGATGAATGAGACTACACGACTACGTAACACTGAAGCAAGGGCATCAGAATCTGAAGATGTCCACGCATCGCGAAACGAGGTAGATCGATTGAGAACTAAACAAGCTCGGGCAGCGGTAAATCGGTCAGAGGGAGTCGCAGAAGAAAATAATTTGGACCGTCGAGTACGCAGGCAATCAAACTTGGCAAATGTACGGAATCGCTTGGCATTTCGTTACGATCCAACGGTAGATTATGCTGTCGACATATCGGTGACCATTGGATCGATGACCATTGTGTGCCCTCATTGTAAGGCATTGAAGTTTCGAAATGAAACTAAGGGATTGTGTTGCGCAAATGCATAGATAAAATTACCAATATTGAATTCACCTCCCTTGCGCACATTGATGTGTGGAACAGATCCTGAATCCAAGCATTTCCTGTTAAACATCCAGAAGTATAACAACTGCTTCCAGATGACTTAGTTTGGCGCGACAAACATCATAAGGTTTAATTTGATAAACCATGCTTACCAGCGGTTCCTTTCACTACCAATTTACAGATCAAAGGTCAAATCTACCATCGTGCAGGTTCGTTGTTGCCACTATACCCGACGCAGACCATCAATTTTTGCAAATTTATTTCATCAGCAATTCAAGTGAAATCAGATCAGCGTTAGAATATTATTCATATTTCAAATATTACATTGAAGTAAGTACCGTAAAGCTCCCTTATTCCAATCAGCAAAAAGTCGTGCCTACACAACAAAAAATAAAATTGAATATTGCGCCGAAGTAGATGCACTTCATCCGCGTCGAAAATATGGTGTAATTTTAACTCTCACGAAAGCAATAAAGCTGTCATTCGGGTAGCGAACGTACATCGATATGCTCGATTCCGTCTAATTTCAGTATGGCGCTACCCAAATGTCCGTTCACTATATTCAAAATGACACCATATTTTCGACGCAATATTCCTTTTTATTTTTTGCTGTGTAATTTCGTTGATACTGTTCAAAACAAACAACGTGAACGGAATTAGGCTCGGTTTTCACCGATTGAAATAAGGGAGCTTTACGGTATTATCAAAGTGAATGTAAAAATCACAACACGTGTCCAAAGATGAACGCAAATTCAATTTCATGTTATCACAGAGTTTTGAACGCATTTGTACGGAACGATGACAAACATATTACGAACGTTTGATAACTGCCGTGTGTCACATTCACCAGCTGTCACAATCACATTAACATAAACAATTTTTTTTACCGTTAATTAATTCAATTTGAGGCAGTACGACGTTTGCCGGGTCAGCTAGCCCCCGTTCCTTGGCTGGCGGACGCGCGGGCGAGGTAGGAGGGGGGTGAAGTCAGTCCGCCTCCGTAGCGACGGACCGCAAGCAGTATTTTTTTTTTTCTGGTTGGATTCTGTCGTGCGTGCGGGCCGGAGGGGAAGAGGGACCTCCCGCCACAGTGTATTGGAGGAAATACGTGGGGGGGCGGACAACAAGACCACCTTTATGACACGAGGTTTGTTTAGGGGGGGGGGTGTCTTCCCGCGCCCCCGCGGGGGGTTGAAAAATGTTTTTGCGTTTTTTTTTTATTTTTCAAAAGTGATCAAGTGAAGTGTTAGATTTCGAATGTTTGTATTACACTGATAGGCAAAATAAAGTGCCCACCTCATCGTTTTTTCAATTTCTCTCATTTACTTGGTTCAAATCAAAGTAAACACAGTGTAGTTTTTTTTTCTTATCTTATTTTTTATATTCTTTTTAAGTTTCACTTATGGAATACTGAAAAAAAAGGAGTTTTACTTAAAGAAAAAACAATCAATTTGTGTTGAAAAAAAAACAGTGACAAAATAAAGTGCCCACTTCAAAAATCGATATGTTTCCGATAAGTTTCCATTGGAAGACCCCTCGATTGTTTATGTTTTGATATTTTGACATGTTTTGAAGCAAACGGCTTAACCTGGTGCATTTGTATACGTGATCGCATTTGATTCAATTGCAAAAAATGGAGAACGCAGTGCTTTCGAAAGCAATTCCCTTGTGTATCCGAAAATTGGTCGTTCGTGATGTGCAAAACGGTGAATCGCACCGGGCTGTCGCTAAGAAGTACAGTATCAGTAAAGCAGCGGTTGGCAAAATTCTTCTGAAGCTTAAAACGTTTGGATCAGTGGTGGATCGCCCTGGCAGAGGCAGGAAGCGGAAAACGGATGTGAGAACGGACACCAAGATCATGCGCGAAGTCAAGAATAACCCGAAGGTAACTGTCGGCGAGATCCAGGAAACCCTTCAGTTATCAGTTTCCGGTCGAACTGTTCGTCGCCGTCTCGTAGCACAGGGGTTGAATAGCAAACAAAGCCAAACGGCTTAAGTTTGCTAAGGAGCATGCTGATAAACCCCTAGAGTTCTGGAAAACGGTTCTCTGGACGGACGAATCAAAATTCGAGCTGTTTAACCGAAAGCGGCGGGTTCGTGTTTGGTGCAGATCGGGAGAGGAGCTTCAGGAGCGCCACATCCAAGGCACGACGAAGCATGGAGGAGGAAATGTGATTGTCTGGGGGTGTTTTTCGTGGGGTGGAGTGGGAAGCATTGTGAAAATCGACGGGATAATGACGGCAGATTCTTACATCAACATCCTGCGAGAAAATCTGGAGGTTTCGCTGATCCAGACGGGCCTTGAAGAGAAGTTCGTATTCCAGCAGGACAACGACCCGAAGCATACTGCCAAGAAGACCAAGTCTTTCTTCCGGTCTTGTCGGATTAAACCGCTGGAATGGCCTCCACAAAGCCCGGACCTCAATCCCATCGAGAATTTGTGGGCGATTCTCGATGCCAAGGTTGACAAAACTGGCGTTACAAATGAAAATAACTATTTTGAAGCCCTGGAGCGCGCCTGGGAAGAGCTAGATCCACAGCACCTAAAGAACCTGGTCGAGAGCATGTCGAAGCGCCTGCAGGAGGTCCTGAAGGCCAAAGGAGGACACATCAATTATTGAAATGCTTTTATTTTACTTAAATTTATGTTTTCTGTAGCCTAAATGAAGTGGGCACTTTGTTTTGTCACAGTTTTTTTTTTTTCAACACAAATTGATTTTTAGTTTCTTTAAGTAAAACTCCTTTTTTTTCAGTATTCCATAAGTGAAACTTAAAAAAAATATAAAAAATAAGATAATAAAAAAAATACAGTGTGTTTACTTTAATTTGAACCAAGTAAATGAGAGAAATTTAAAAAACGATGAGGTGGGCACTTTATTTTGCCTATCAGTGTAGAACAATAAAACAATTTAATTAACTGAGCTGTGCTCCCAACACACCTCCACGATACGAGCAGTACGGTTTGTATTATTTTTCTGCCTGGCATGCACTTCCAACTGCACTGCCCACCCCGCACGAGGTAGCATAACAGTATGTTTAAAAATCCCCCAGGAAAAATTTGGCCCTATTTTTCTTAAACCCGAAGATGGACCGGCTCCCTACCACGAAAAGAATCCCCCCACCCTGCTGTATCCCCGCCCCGTGTTTAAATTTTTTGCCCGGTTTCTTGGCCCGGAAGCCCAATTCGCCGGTCGCTGAACCCACCGTTTTCCGTCAGATCTAATCAAATTAACTTTCGTTTCGTCTGACCACAGTATGTTCCTCCATTTTTTCCCGTTTTCGGGGACAACCCATTCCAGATGGTCTTTCGAAAATTTGAGGCGGTTTTGGAGGTGTTCCGGGTGAGCATCGGAACTTTCTGGGGGCTTCGACCGATGAGCTGTTTCTCGACAAGCCGTCTCTGGACTGTCCTTGAGCTCACGGATAACTCCAGCCCATCTCTGATTTTCGTTGCCGACTTGAACGGATCGGTATTAGAAAGCCGTTTGATGTGGCCATCATCCTTAGCTGTGGTCTTCCGGGGTCGTCCAGTTGCCACCCCGCGCTTTGTGGGCATGGATGGCATTGTACACAAATGTTTTCGACCGTCCCAGTATTCCAGCAATCTCTCGTTGGGATTTCCCAGCCGTCGCTAGTTGGTTGATGTACTTTCGCAACCTTTCCGTGCAGTGATTGTTCCGGCCCATGATGTTTTGGTAAATTTCTGATATATCATCAAATCAATTTTTGTTTAGATTGTAATGAAGTAACAATATTTAAGCATACCAAGTGACCTACCTCAAGAATGCAGAGATAGGCTGAATGCGAAGGTGGTTCTATACTTATGTCGAACGGAGTTCACAATCAACACAGCTTTTCGATGTGTATAGTTCAGTTGGTTATTTACAATGCGGTAGCGCTGGTACAATCATCTGTCAGATTAATACAGATGCCCGCCAGAGGGTGTCGCATGAATGCAATTCAAATTGACGGTTAGTGTGCTTACGTGAAGTTTTCATTTGCAGGTGGTCTTATTGTTTTGTCCGACACTGTATGCAATGTATAATGTTTTAATAGTGTATGGGTCATACTGATACTGATGATATGGTGGTCAATGAATGTTAGTTTCTTCTCTAAAATAACACCTAAACCCGTCATTCTTTGGCACTTTTTTACCGCCTATTTCCTAGAAAGATTGTACAGTCTGGTGTGTTCCGGTTCCTACTAAATGATATTGAGTTTCATTTTTGGACATTTAGCTGCAAAAGGTTATATTTGCACCAAATATCAAATACCAAAGTACATCGTTTTTGAAGAGCCTAATATCTTCCTTGTTTTTTATCTCTAAAAATATGTTTATAGTGTCGGCATAAATGAGAACTTGTACGTTTTTTCAAAATAAGGGAAACATCGTCCACAAATAGTATTAATAAAAGAGGGCCAGCATGAGAGCCTTGAGGGACTCCTGTATTGAATTCAAAATCTTGCCTTTAAATCTGACTATTTGCTGTCGGTCAGTAAGATATTACTCGAGCCATTTCAGAAAATCTAGCTCAGTTTATTTTTTTTTTGCAGTTCGAATAAGGATTGTATCGACAATAAACTGGCAACGCTTAAAATGCGCTCACACATGCACGCGTAAGACTATCGGTCTGAGCCTACCTACATTCGACGCGTTCATCTGTCAACAACTTGATCAGCTCATGAACATTCGGTAAACAGTGATCGTTTTTGAGTTGCTGCGAATCCAAAACACTGTTAAAACTCACTGGTGGCTTACGTGGCTTCGTAAGAAGGATGCATTGATGAACATAATAGCGAAACGTTTTGGAATTCATCACGACAGCATAAGATATATCATCAAGTTCGGGGAGCCGTAATCCCCTCTCCATGGATGGATTTTCGCTCCTCTTTCTATTTAATAACCACGTAGTAGCACGCATGAATACAGGCACTAAAGTTGAGTGTGATATTGGCGGGTTGGGCCGCAAATCACTAAAAATTTAATCATAGATAGATTTATTCAATTTTGAAAACGTTTAATATTCAATTTGGGATGGAAGTTTGAACTGTGTCCTAGAATTTCCTATGCAATGGACTTCTAGACCGTGGCCATAAGTGTTGTGGTTTTGTGGGATGCGGAGGACCCGTTTAGGAACTCAGAGTATCGTATCACTGGGGTTTGTCATAGGAGGGTTTGTTCAGAATAAAAGAGGTGTGCTACCGGCGGGCTTTGCCGCAATTTACGCTTAGACGAGGCTAGAAACAGTTTGTAGACGCCTGACATCAAGTAGTTAAGGGACACGACAGGAGGTGCACTTTTCATTGGCGTGGAAATTCTTTCATTGTTGTTTATTCATTGATTGTCATTAACTAAACACCAAGTATACCTAAATTGCAATTCTAATTCTTATTCTAATATTAATTATAATTTAAATATGTGCGGTATACGACAGCCGTCTTTCAAATTATTGCAAATCATAGAGAGATGTTACTTTGATATAGCAACTTGCAGCGTAAAAACAACATGAAATTTACAGTGACATCTCAAATAGCCTGGTCACATTGACACAAACTACAGGGAATGGCTCTCTCTATCTTTACGGGATGTGCCGTTTATCATTGTAATGCGGAATTGTAAATTAACGATTTTATGATTTTCTTCTTGCAGAATTTTTAACCGGTCCAAAACGCCCTACCTTAACCACCTACCTTAACATATCCTTGTTCCTTCCCATGGAGTTCATGTGGTCTGAATAGACTAGTTCGCCATGACCCCTCCTCCATCATCGGCTTTGGACTGGCTTGCGCTCTTATTGTCCCACCAAATGCTGCAAAATGAAAATGAAACAAGTTCGGGGAGTCGTAATCATTCGATGCGCTGCAATGGAAAGGGAAGAAAACCAGGTCCAGCTAACTCAAAATTGGATCGGAAGGTAATCAACCTCTTGCTTTGGAGCAGATCGATTCGAGATTTTGCCAAAAGGGCTGGACCTCCATCGGAATCGTGCAAAAAATCAAGAAGTGCAACAACCTGAGTAAAGTGCAGAAGCAGAAAATAGCAAAACAAAGTGCTGAGCAAAAATCCAGGACGAAAACCAAAGCCAGAAAGTTATACAGCCGACCTTTGCAACGACCGTCTGCCTGCGTTTTGATCGAAAACGAAACAAAGGACTCCAGAACGCATCCAGGACCACAATTTTACACCAAGGTCATCGGCGAAGGTGTGAGCATCTCCGAAAAGGCTTTCGAGGTAGAAAAATTTGGCTAGAAAGTTCTCGTATGGCAGGCAATTTGTTTTAAGGCTCCAAGTCATCGATTTTCTACACTGAAGGTGCGATCAATGCCGAAGTTTACCGTACTGAGTGTTTGCAAAAAGGATTTATACAAGCAGCACAAGATCCCTCCGTTGTTTTGGCCTGATTTGGCGTCAGCCCATTACGCTAAAACCGCAGTACAGTGGATGCAAGAAAATGGAGTAGATTTCGTTGAGAAAAAAAAAATGATGGGTTATATCAGGGATATAACCGCAAAGTTCACTTAGTACCACGTTGATTTATAGTAATAATGATATCATCCAATTTATACGTATCATTATACATATGGTTGGTTAAAATACTAATTAAATAGTTCTATAATTTTGCTATGGACCCTTCCCCTCTTTAGAAATTTGCTTCCTACTGTATTTTCGTGCCTCTCTTCATTCAGGAATATGCTATCAACGCTAGTATATAGCACGCGAGACGAACCAAAATGATTTTATAAGGGACGAATGGCCAGTTCTCAGTGGCCCGAAATTTTATCATTGTATTGGGTAGACATGGAAACCGATAACTGTCCGATTAACCGGTCTTGCATGACTCTGTCTCCCATATCATAACCGGGCGGACTGTGGCGGGTGGACAAAGCCCTGTCCGAACCACCAGTTGAGAGCTCGTGTCGAAAACTGAAATCATTTCGGTTCTCGCGTGCTAAACTACTCAACATGCTTCACGTATGTATTGGTGTAGTTTTGCACTATGTTTATACAAACGCTTTTAGGTTATGTCCGATTGTTTTCATTCGGTGTTTATCTTTTACCAGCGATGAAGGAGTTTCGTGCTGTGGTGATAAAAAGTTTTTGAAAGGTGAGCGCCCGGGCGCTGTTTTCATAAAATTTGAAAAACCTCGGAGTAAAGCGGGATTTTGTGTTCCGAACCATCCGAAGGTACCGTGACACCGGCTCGTTGGATGACCGGAAAAGATCCGGTCGTACTCGTACGGTGCGGACTGCACGAGTTGTTAAAGTGGTCAGGGAACGGATTAGACGAAAATCACAGCGCTCTGTACGTAAAATGGCCGCAGATCTGAATGTTTCGAGATCGTAAATGCACAATATACTGCAAAATGACCTCGGATTCCAAGTATTCAAAAAACGTAAGGTTCACGGAGTTTCGGAACCTTTCAAGCAGAAACGACTCGAAAGAGCAAGTCTGCTTTTGCCGTGGCACGGTGGGGAAGAATTTATCTTTTCCGACAAAAAGTTATTCATCTTGCAACAATCCCACAATGTCCAGAACAACAGATTGTGGGCTCTCTCTTCGAGAACTGTTCCAGAGAGTGATAGGAATATTCCACGGTTCCAAAGTGCTGCGTCAGTGGTGGTTTGGGGAGGAATTTGCAAGCGAGGCAAATTACCACTGGTTTTCATCGAAAAAGGCGTTAAAGTGAATGCCGTATATTATAAAACGGAAGTTTTGGAGAAAGTTGTCAAGCCCTATGTACAAGAGGTGTTTGGAGATGATCACTATGTGTTTCAGCAGGACGGAGCGCCATCGCGTACTGCAAATCTCGTTCAGGGCTGGTGCCGACAAAATTTGACTGACTTTTTGGACAAGAATGAATGGCCTCCCAGTTCACCAGATCTGAATCCCTTGGATTATTTCGTATGGTCATACATGCTGGCGAAGGTAAATGACCACAGGGCGTCTAATATGAACCAATTCAAAACCGTAATCAAACGAATTTGGGACGAAATGCCGATGGCAGTCCTGCGTGCCGCCTGTGACGGTTTCGAAAAACGTCTGGAGCTGGTCAAGAAGGTTAATGGCGGTGTTATTCCAAAACATATGCTGTAGTTGATCAGTATTATATTGCAATATAATGGGTAAAGTTATCACTAAAATCTGGATTATCGATTTGAAGTCTTATTTTGTATGAGAATATATTGGACACGGTGTACAGTACGAAGCAAAATTCAAAAGAGGGGACGGGCTTCGGTTATTAAATCAGACACCGGCAACAAAGCAAAATAATTTTGCAGCTGAGGGGTATGGCTATTTCGGTATTCATCATGGAATGAAACTAAATGAAATAAAAGAAGAAGACAATTTGAACCATTTGTTACCCGTTTTTGAAGACCCGGATAGGGAAAAACATATTTTCAACTTGTTCATACGGAGATTTGTATGCGAGCAAAAGCAGGTCATTTTTAAGTAAAAAATTGAACTACTTATGCTAATAGCACTTAATTTCAATTTCAATGCAAACATTTTGTAAGTTTTTCTGATCAAACGGTGTATGAATAAAGTCATTGAGTTCAGCCGAATGAGAGTTATTAGCGTTCAAAAACCTTTCAGCGTAAGGCTCTCATTTTTCAAAATTTTGAAATGACACCCGGTATGGAAAAGAGAAACGTAGTCCTACGTTAAAACATCAATCCTCCCAATTGTCCCCAGCTTTGTCTAATTTAACGCTACTGGGCTATCGTCAAGCGCAATTTATTATTACGAATGAACAAGATAGTATGATTGAGGAGGCGGACATGGGTGAGATCTATCTAATTATAACTATTCAACAATCATCTTATTTTCAAATAATACTAAATACGTGCCTGGTTTGGAAATTTAAAATTTCCAAATCTGGAAGTGTGTTGCAGTGCCCTTACCCAAATGATATCGGTAATGTTTACATGCGGAGCTTATTGTATGTGAAAGTAACTTCGGAATGGACGTGACTCTCCAGACATTCTGAAATGGGTTGCTGGATCTGCTGTAGAGCTATCACTTTCTAGCTCCCGGATTAAAGCTGCTTCCAATGGTCACTTGAATGATTGTTGTAAACAGATTTCTTCCATAATACCATTGCCGGCCGATGGGTGTTATATTGGACACACACACACACACACACACACACACACACACACACACACACACACACACACACACACACACACACACACACACACACACACACCCCACACTGCGCTATCGTCAAGCGCAACTTCAAGAAGTGTGGTAAGGAATGCAAGACCATGGAAAAGCTCAAAAAGAATCGGTCTGCAGCTTTCAGAAAATGCGACAAAGCTACTGTCTTAAAATCTCATGAGGTGAGCCAAATCCAAATTCAAAAAATTCTGGAAAAAAAATTGATTTCATTAATTTTTTTGTTTAAACTACGATAACTAAATGATACAGTTGTTTTTAATTTTTTTTTATTCCATGCTATGAGAAAAAATGTGTTGCCAGTTTGTTTTCGATACAGTCCTTAGAATCACGGTTACATTAATGCGATCAAATGCCCTGCTAGAGTCTGTATATAAACCTTCAGCATGGTTTCCGTTGTCCATTGCAGGATGCTAGATCAGGCCAAAACAGAGTTGATCCTTATGCATGGCAAGAGACGCTGCTCAAGGTACTCTTCCGTGTAAATCGCACCGTTGATTGTTCCGGAAGTGATGAAGGGAGCGCTTATTTCACCACATTCGCAAATCGCCTGCTAAAGCTGTATCGTTATTTATGAGTACACCTAAAAATTGCTGTATTTAAAAAGGTTTTGTTTATTTTGCAACTCAAATTCATTTACATTTTTAATTGAGCATCAAAAAGGCCCATTACATCAGTATATATTTAATTTTCCGTAGATCTGGACAGCTCTCGCACCTTCTTCTTGATGTTCCTCATGGAGTTTTGCACAACCGTTCCGTCGATGGTTTTGCTTACGTTTACCCAGTCTTTTTTGAATTTGATGATGTCATCTGCTCCTCTAGCCTTCTTCCGCAGCTTTCCTTTCATCAAAGCCCAAAATTTCTCAATGGGCCTTATATGCGGACAATTTGGAGGATTCATCGCCTTTTCCACAAATTGGACATGATTGTTCTCTTCATACCAGTCCAAGGTGGCACGCGCATAGTGGCAGGATGCCAAATCAGGCCAAATCAGGCCAAAACAGTTTCGAACCTTTGTTTTTTCGGATTAGTGGCATAATTCGTTTTTGCCGGCATTCCTTTCGGTACATTTCGGCGTTCATATTTGCGTTAAAAATGTGTCGATTTCATACCGCACTGGCAAATTGCTTGCCAAACCAACACCTTTTTTTTCCAAATTTTTCGCAAAAAATCGACTTCTCCGAATTTGGGACATCCGTTCCGCTCTTCACGGTGTAAAACTGTGCCCCTGGAAGTGCCCTGTAGTCCAATTTGACGTACGTCTCGTCGTCCATGACAATGCACATGTCATTTTTGCTCAAAACGTCGTCGTACAGCTTCCGAGCCCGAGTTTTCACGGAATTTGGCTGCGTTTCGGACATTTTTGTTCCCGGTACGTCTTCAGGGAATTTCCAATCGTCCATTCCAATCGTCGTTCCACACTTTTATGCGCAATCTCTGATGGATACCTCCTTTTTTCCTTCAAAAACTTAGCAAATTTGTTTGTCCAAATTTGGGTTTGACGCACCTGTTTTTCTACCACGGCCTGGTAAGTCCTTCAATGTGTTGTGCTTAACAAAGCGGTTGATCGCATTTTGGACCGCACATACACTAACACCGTCTTCGTTTGCTAATTTTCTTAGCGACCATCCCCCTTTCCAGTGCAGTACTTAATCACAATCGATTTTCGTTTTTCTTCCGTAAGACCTCGCATTGTTCCGTTTGAAGTAAAACTTTAACTTCAAATGAAGGGTTTCGTTTGTTTACAAGGCAAGCTACATATTGACACTAAACAGCTGTCAAAATAAGTCATAGTCTTTTTCACACAGAACCTCAAGGGTTTACTCATAATTAACGATGCAGTCCTTCTATCAGGAACTTCTTTGCAAATTTCGATAATTTCTTCTTTCAAACATCCTCCGGAATTTCGAACTTAGACTTGGCAACGAAATAAGCCCAGGAAGTTGACGGAAAGTTTCGTCATCCATCACAATGCAACACGATTTGGTGAGCAGCTTCGTGTAAAGTTTCCGGGCGCGGGTTTTCGCAGTGATGTTTCGCTTTTCATTCCGATTTTGGGCTTTTTGCACTTTGTAAACATAATGCGCTTGCACTTTGTAAACAAAACCGACTGACACCTTGGACTTTTTAGCGAATTCTGGAATTGACATGTTTTGACGGTTTTTAAACTGTTGCACCACTTCGGGCACTCAGACGCTCCTTGAAGGTTCTTATCACACAAGGCACAGTTGTATTTACAATTCCAAGCTTTTTAGCGATCCATCGGTGGGACGCCTCTGGATTTTGGTTGTAAGGGCCTGTTCATAAACCACGTAGACTTATTTTTGGATATACCGGCCCCCCTCCCCCTCGTTGACGTTTCTCCATACATTTTTTTGAAATTTTATATGGAGCGTAGAGTTTGGTCAGATACCCCCCCCCCCCCCCCCCTTCCCACAGAAAAGTCTGCGTAGCTTATGAATAGCCCCTTAGTGCATACAATTTCTTCACAGACAATTTCTTGTTTCGAAGTCATGACTGGAACAACTGTATGAGTAACTTTGAATCTTGACAGATGTAAACAATACAGCATGAATAAGAGTTGCTCAAATTTCCAGGTTTTTTACTCATACGCAAAAGTTACAGAAGATTTGTGCAATTTTTAACGAATACACCCTTTAGGAACTTTTCCACGAATTTGGAAAAAATGCGGATTCGACATATTGAAAATCCAAAACAAGGGAGTTGTAAGCTCCTAAGTGTTTGCCATCAGGTCCAGAAACTTTGCATACATCGAATTGGCTTTGTGTATTCTGAGGTGAAAAAAATCTCTGGTCACGTCTTCCTTCGGAACGGAAGCAAACCTGTTTTTCCCGGCTCATGTATTGATGGGTGCAATATCTAGAGTGAAGGTGCCTTCCTCCGACGGTGAACCAGCCTAATGCTGAAAACCACCTAAATAAAGCAAGAAGAAGAATAAGTCGATATTCTTCGCAAGTATTGAGTTTTCAGGATCAAGCTTAACTATACAACATTGCCAAAATGGAATGATTATGTTAAACAGGTCATCACAATCCTCATAGGCAAGCATGTAAGTTTGACTTCAAGAATGTCCACCTCATTCAAAGTAAATTGAATAATTATCGTAAATTGATACACATTAATTGTCTTGAGCTTGATACCGAGTAATTCTCGATTGTTGCTCGGATCCGTCCAAGTCAATAATAAAAACAAACCACTTGAGCTTTACTGTGGCTGATTCATTGTCCTCAGCCGGCTACACGTTCGAGCCGATCGAAAAACCCGCACACGCACGGTAGCCTCTGTCAGTTGCGTTGTGTAGTCAATAGAAACGCATTCGATCGCTTTATCGTTTTTTTTCTTTCTTTTCTTTCTATATTTAACAACACAACACAGGCAACCATTCACCGTTGAGAACTTCGACATGCGCTTGACTGTTTACATTGAGTGTTCTTGACTTTGTTCGACGTCCATCGTCGTCGGTGGTTGATGGTTGCCTCTAACGAGCAACGACTTTGTATTCACTTTTTTTGAAACGATTATTTTTCTATGTTAGTTTTGCAAAGACTTTTGATTTAGATTCACAAATAAATTTACCCAAAGCGCTATATAAACTCGTGCACCGACCAATCAAACCAAGTCATCCGCCGCCCACGCGCTCTAACCTGTCAATCATAAACTCTAACGATCTCTGCCTGGCAGTTAAATCCATTTCGAACCGACCGTCATCTATTAAACCGTTCCCGTTGCTGTACGTAATTTATATGGCGCATTATTTGGCCCGCTGCTAGTCTTCCTTCGTTTAGGTGAAATTAAACGCTTCACTGACCTTTACTTCGTGCTCACTAATTTAGCCTTGAACCAATTATCAGCATTCCATTAACCTTCGTTTTCTCTTTCTTTTCCTTTCAATTGCAGCACAATTCCGATTCCACTTCGCAACATTCGGCCAACTCACCGGGCAACCTGGACCGAGGCAACTCCACCTCAAAACTCACGCCAAATAGTCATAAGTCATCGAATAGTCTGCACAGCAAAAGTACGGCCGGGTCCGGTATCGCAGCGGCAGCCGGCACCAAATCACCGGAAGAATGTCCACTCTGCTACGACAACCTTCCGGCCGGGGATGAATTTTTCTCATTGCTAAACTGCCGGCACTATGCCTGCCGAGGCTGTCTGGAGAACTACCTGATGATCGAAATCTCCGAAAGCCGAACGGACATCAGCTGTCCGCAGTGCCCGGAATCGATGCACCCGACTGACATCCAAACGCTGCTGAAGGCGTTCCCCTCTGCCATAACCAAATACGAAGACTTTATGGTGCGTCGGGTGCTGTTGGCGGATCCGGACTCGCGCTGGTGCCCGGGACCGGACTGCAGCTATGCCGTCGTTGCCAGCGGGTGCGCTTCCTGCCCGCGGATACGCTGCGAACGGCCGGGATGCGACGTGCAGTTCTGCTACCACTGCAAGGCCGAGTGGCATCCGGATCAGACGTGCGATGCGGCCCGAGCGTCCCGCCAGAGTCCCACCAGGGCACCGTCCGGTAGTATAAGTCATGGTTCACACCATAGTAAGAGTTGTTGTCGATTGATTTTGTTTGGTTTGCTCTTTCGTTTTCTGGTTTCATTGATTGCTTTCTTACCTCGGGGTGGATCCGCGCTAAACTGTTTCATCTAGGATTTTTACGTGCTGTGGAAGCTGGCGTTTTTGCTTTCATATTGTGCTCACAAGATGTTCGAAATCTCATAAAATTCTAGACAAAAAAAATACATCAAATTCGATGGAAGTTTCTCAAACTCGTGACTTAAGAATTTCCATGATGTGAAATAAATTCCGAAATCAACTAGACGGTTTATCGAACTCTAGAATTAAATTTTGAAATGGAGATTCTCTTCCAGAAATCCTTGAAAAACCTTAACTTAGTTAGATACTTAATTGGGACTTATCAAAACTACATAATTAATTGTGATTCAAATTATTCGTTCGCCATACTCGTCGGGCCACCCTATCACAAATAAACCACTGTCCCATTTTGTAAGGGATTCCAGCGGCATCCGGACTGTTGGTGTAGATCGGTCCAAGTTGGTACTCAAGCGTTGAGATGAATTACCTTGTTTTCCTAATGAAATACCACTATCACACTCTGTGAGTGGCCCCAATAGCATCCTTACTGTTGGTTTAAATCGGTGAAAATCGGCTTTCCAGCATTATAAAACATCTCCTAGTTTCCCAATGAAAAACCACAAGCACATTTTGAGAGTGATCCCAATAGCATCCTTACTGTACTGTACCGGTCAAAATCGGCTTTTCAGCATTATTTAAAATCACTTTGTTTTCCCAATGAAAAAGTGAGTGGTCCCAATAGCATCCTTACTGTTGGTTTAAATCGGTTCAAATCGGAAATCGGTACTAATTACATTTGACAGCGTTTCGTTTACCAAAACGAACCCTGCTGCCACCCAATCCTGCTATCCAAAATCCCAGGGATTTCTCGGGGAAGTGCAGTGGATTCCGCGGCTTCCAATAAAGCGAGTATCACGTCAACATATTCCTACCCATTTCCTACTTGACCTGCATTCGGGCGAGGCCGGCGCCCGTATTGCCTTAGATTGGGATCACCAGTTTTTACACATTGACGATGTATGTTAGTCCCAAGCATCATCTCTGTGTAATCACAGCTGATCTGGCAACAACGGAGTAGCAACCTCGGGCGGTCAATCATGCTCATGCTCATGCTCAATTGGGACTTATCAAAACGTTTGATTGAGATTCATTTCAACCATTGGCAATGATACGCTACGGAATTTTCGCATAATTTTAGGAAAGATTCAGTAGGGTTGCGTGCATTTTAATATTGACTGTACATTTACAGATTCTTATAAACCAGTCTTCAATTTTGCCTCTTATTTGCAACGAAAGCAATCACGTTTTTGCATAATAGGTGAAGTCAAAATTGCGCATAATAAGCGTTTCATCTTCAGAGATTTATAATTGAAGTTCACTATCAATCTTAGTGAAACCTTTATGAGGAGAAAAACTTGTGGATACGGGCTCCCAGTATTTTGGAATTTTTTTTTATCAGTTTCATGCGCATTACAGAGACAATTGTTTCCTTTGTCACCATGAGCCTGCTTCAAATTTGGTCCAAATCCTTTAAAATTTACCCATTTGGGTTGAATATTGTATTCGAAAAATCATCAAAATGTTTGCAGATACCGGTAGATGTCGTTGTAAATTTCAAAGTCCTGTCAAGTTTGGCTGATATGAGGCATTCACTTTTGTGAAAGTTTAGAAAAGCAGTTTGTCACGGTGGTTGATCTCAAAATCTATATATCTGTGCTTCGAAGAGTTTCTGGTTTACCTTGTACACATTTAACCGTCGATAGCTCATTCGGGTATCCAATGAAAGAAAGCATCATCACACATTATGAGAGGCCCTAACAGCATCCTTACTCTTGATATAAATCTGTACAAATTGGCTCTCAAGCGTTATTAGAAATTACCTTGTCTTCCCAATAAAAAAAACCCAAATCAGCATCCTTACTGTTTAAATGGGTTTAAAGGACTTATAAGCATAGTTTCAAAAACAAAATTGTTTTTCCAATAAAAGACAGTACTTTCACATTTTGTGAATATTTCTTACTGTTTAAATAGGTTCAAATAGGCTCTTAAGCATTATTAAAAATTACCTTATCTTCCCAATAAAAAAAAAACACTGTGGCCCCTACAGCTTTTTTCTGTTTGTTTAAAGCAGCCCTCGAGCATTTTCAGTCTCTTTTTCAATGAATATCCTCCACCTCATTTGGTGCCTGGCCCCAGCAGAACCCTTACTGTTGACATAAATCTATCCAAATCGACTCTCAAGCGTTATCAAAAATAACTTGTCTTCCCAAGGAAAACCACTATCACACTTTGTGAGTGACCCAAACAGCATACCTACTGTTGGTTTAAATCGGTCCATATTAACTCCCAAACGTTTTAAATAACCTTGTCTCCCCAATCAGAAACCACCATCACTATTTATGAATGGCCCCAACAGTATCCTGATGTTTTAAATTGGATTTGAAGCGTTATTAAAACCTTGTCTTCCCAATGAAAGACCGCCGCCGCACTTTGTGAGTGGCCCCAATGGCATATTTAGCGTAGCGTAGTTTTTCCAATGGAGTAAACCATCATCGCACTTTCTGAGTGGTCCCAATGGCATCCTTACCGTTGGTTTAAATTGGTACTAATATATAAATATATATTTGTGCATCCCCTTTAAACCGACTCAATGAAGAATAATCTGAAAACAAATATATCCTAGTAATTTCTCGCGGAGGGGCAGCGGATTACTCGACTTCCAACAATGCGAGCTTCAGGTCAACATAGTCCAAACCTTCCCGAGCAGGAACGAATAACTTGATAACTGGTTTTGGTATTAAAGAGCTCAGATTAAGAGGTAAAATACCTGAGTATAATACCATAAAATCGTTCCCACAATGTTATGCGAATACCAAATTGAGGTAAGACAATACCAAAATAGTACCTCTCAGGTATTCCCAGGTATCCGAAATAACAAGTTTTGTTATTTGAGAGATATTTTGCTTGCAATTCTTAGGTATTTTGTTTTGGTATTTTACCTCTTAATCTGAGCTCTTTAATACCAAGGCCAGTTATCAAGTTCAAAATTAGGTATACATGTGTTGTTGTCTCCTGCTCGGGTTTCCTTATTTGACCTGCATTTGGGCGGAACTAGCGCCGGTATTGTATTAATTTACGATCACCAGTTTTTACACCTTGAGGATGTATGTATGTTAGTCCCAAACATCATCTGTTGGTTCTCTGTGTAATCAAAGCTGATCTGACAATAAAGAAGTAGCAACCTCGGGCGGTCAATCATGCTCAGCTCATCCTCCTATGACACATGAAAATTCAAATTGACTACGCAACGGTTTGTTTGTAGTCAAATAGGAGCCTTTTATGCTTGTGAATACGTAAGAAAAGCCATTTGTTACGGGTAAGTCAAAACAAAATAGTATAATTTATAGTTTATGTACAAGACTTAATCAAAAAAAGGCTGCTGAAAACAATAGAAAACAATGACAATCCAAAAAAAAAAAATTTTTTCCGATTGAAAACAAGTAGACTACCAACGCGCCCAAAGAGTAATGGCGTTTGGGGACGACGCTGTGTATTTTGCCAAAGTTTTCTACTCCAAGTAGTTCTTGGATGACCTAATATCTAAAATGAAGATGGATTACCTGTGTTCATCGAATAAAATAAGGATGCAGCTCGAAAAAGCCTTATCTATAAACCAATATTCTCTTGGATGACCTAGAGCTAATGAAAACGAAGGTAAACTACCCGAGCAGGAGACAACAACATATGAATACCTAATTTTGATCTTGATAACTGGCCTTGGTATTAAAGAGCTCAGATTAAGAGGTAAAATACCTAAGCAAAATACCTAAGAATTGCAAGCAAAATGTCTCTAGAATAACTAAACTTGATATTCCGGATACCTGGGTAAGTATCTGGTCACCTTAGAGGTATTATTTTGGTATTGTCTTACCTCAATTCTGTATTCGCATGACATTGTGGGAACAATTTGATGGTATTATCCTCAGGTATTTTACCTCTTAATCTGAGCTCATAAATACCAAGGTCAGTTATGAAGTTATTCGCTTCTGCTCGGGTAGCACCGGGTTTTCCAAGCTGCTTCGAAGGCCATGGAAAAGTCCAAAATGACTTATGGCGAGCGTTCTCTTCGTGACGGAAGCCCCCACCACAAACTCGCTCGACCTGCCTACTTTGCTTTGAAAGATATATACACGCCTCGCTTTGGCATTATAATTTGTTTTTCCATCCGGCCGGTGGTCGCTCGATCGATCGTCGGCCCTTTCCCCTAGGGTTTCCCCGGTGGCCCCAAATCCTGAAAAATAAAGGCCCCCACTCGCGCTGATTCTCTATATATACTCCAGGGAGTTCTCCAATGACCCAGAATACTGTTGGTGCCGGTGGTGTAGTGGTAAACGTGACTGCTTCTTGGCACCCCAGTGGGTCTGGGTTCAATCCCCAGTCGAGGTCGGTGAGATTTTTCTGAGACGAAAACATCTCTGGTCACGTCTTCCTTCGGAAGGGAAGTGGTTGGTCCCGGCTCATGTGCGATATTTAGGGTGGCGGTGCTTTCCTCTGGTGGTGAACCAGCCTTACGCAGAAAGCCACTATAATTCAGGAAGAAGAAGACCAAGCATACTTGAAAATAAACTTAGACTACCCAGCATTTGTTTATAGACAAACATGAAGCTTTCACGGTTGTAAAAGCGTCGGACAAGCCATTTGTAACGGTGGTGGATCTCAAAAACAGTAGAACTACACTCCAAGGATTTCTCATAGCAATTTGATTACTTGAAAATTAAAATGGACTTTTCAAGTTATGTTTCAAGACCGAAATGAGACACTGAAGCTTGTTAATCTATTAGAAATGTCATTTGTCTGACTGATCTAAAAGTTTATAGATTTATACTTCAAAGAGTTTTCAAATGATCTAGAATACTTGAAAATGAAGATGACGTAAGGAGAGGAAGGAGCTCTCGGATGATCCAGAACAATTGAAAATCAAGCTAAACTACCCAACGTGTGTTTCAACCAGGCTTTGGCGGTAGTGAATACGTCGGAAAAGCAATTTGTTAAAGTGATTGATCTCAAGGTCCATACTCCAAGGTGATCTCGAATGAACTGTAACACTTGAACGTCAAATAATAGAGGACGGACTATGTGTAAGGAATCCATTGATAATAGAGGATTGTATGAACAAATTTAACCTCACACATTTGACAGGTGCTGGTCCTGTTATTTACGTTTCGGACTTAGAAAATTCCTCTTCCGCTGAAAGTTGTTGTTTCGCTCGTTGTTAAAAGATTTATCTAGACGTATTGATGGCACCTAATCCGGATTATGCGTATCAGACAGATTCGTTTATTAAGTGGCGTTAAACTGTTCCCATATCCAAGAACTCTTTTCCACTCGTCTATTCTTTCGCTGGCCTGCTGCTGCAAACATTTTCCTACTGTAGGAATACGGAACAATTTGATTCTGGGGCCTTTTACAGTAGATTTGCACTTCCACACACAGCATTACCAAAGCATTGCAAATTACTCGAAATTTTTTACTTCGGATGAAAAAAATCTGACCACCACCTATCAAAATTAATGCGTGCCGTCACAATGCAATGAAGTATAAGTGATCACTCTGCTTTGTCATCTGACATAACATAACAAACACCAGCGCGGATACATTGAAGTACATACACATCTACTATAAATGCTAGACCTGCTGCGATGTTCTCTTCAAGTCGAGTACTCGAGAATGAAAGAAGTCTGTAAGACGCAGACGAAATAGGCCCCAAAGGATAAGCATTTTCTAGTGGAATTTAAACGGATTTGCTCGCGTTTACAAGGGATAGTTTGAAAAAGAGTTTCAGCTTTTTTCCAAATTGATGACTTTTACTAGTATTAGATTTAACTAGTTTAAATTTTCCAATTACAATCGTTCTTCTTTTTTTCCAAAAAGTGTAGTAAAATGAAGCCATCCCGCCTATGAAGACATCGCTTGGTTAAGTAAAGGGTGTCTACAGTAAAATTGCATCACTTTAAACTCGTCATCAAAAACAAGTCTCTCAACCGATTGTCATGAAATATTCAGGGAATAAAATACAATGTATAATCTTGGTTTAGGTATTTATATTTTACTGTATTTCTTCAAATCCAAATCCTTTCTTCTTAATACCACGCAGAAGATTTTGTACAACGCTTGATCCGACATTTTTTTTCCGCTTTCAACCATGACTTCAACATTTCCTGTTCTGTTGTGACAACTTTAGGATGCTTACGAAGTTCGTGCTTCATTATAACCCAACATTTTTCGATTGGCCGCAACTCTGGAGAGTTTGGGGGGATTAAGATCCTGCGGCACATCCTTGGAGTAGTGACAAGAGGCTAGGTCCGGCCAAAAAAATGTAGGAACGTTATGTTTTTGAGAAACGGAAGCAGTCGTTTTTTTAGGCTCTCATTCATGTATACTTGACCATTTACAGTTGAAGTTGTCACGAAAGGCTGGCTCCGTTTATCACACGATCAAATCCCCTGCCAAATCATGATTTTCTTGGGGAACTTTGACACTTGCTGTTTCCTGAGAGACTCTGGAACATCGAACTTTTCTCTCGCAGTCACATACTGGTTGCCGGGAATTTGTTTAAAGTCCGCTTTTATGTGTGTTTCATCGTCCATGATGCAGCAGCGTGGTTACGTCAACATTTGTGTGTACAGCTTACGCGCACGTGTTTTAGCTGTTCTATTCTGTTTTTTATTGCGGTTTAGAGCTTTTTGAACTTTGAATGAACGGAGCCCGGCTCGTTCCTTGGCTTTCTGCACGAAACTTTTGGTCAAGTGCAGCTTTTTCGCGACATCCCGAACGGAACAGCGTTAAAAGGCAGCAACCACTCGCTTGTGATCCTTCACACAGTACGGAACACGTTCCCCGAAACGTTTTATGACACGAGACACGATAGACTGGCGAATTTTTAACATCTTTCCGATGGCTTGGTGCGAAAGAAGTGGGTTGTTGAGGTGCGTGTGCAAAATGTTCTCGCGCACTTGCTGTTCCTTCGACTCCATTTTCGAAACTACGACACATTTCACAATGAAACTCACGTAAACAATACACGCTGAGGTCATTTCACCCAAAATTTCGTTGAAATTAACCGAAAGGGCGAAATGTTACAGCTTATTGAAAGTGATGCAATTTAACTGTGGACACCCTTTAGTAGAACAGATGCTGTTGAACATTTCCTAAAATTAACGTTAATGTGATGAATAACGAATGGTGAGTTCATTCCAATTATTTTATTCACATCCATTTTGTTTTCGTTGAAAATTATCTTAAATATTTTCCTCTCTTCTACGAATTCTACGAATAGATGAACTGAAAATCAGCTCTCATCAAAATTTGAACGGGTTGAACATGCAGACAAGCTGCCATTGAGCTGACCATTGTTAAATTGAACACTCGCGTGAATTTTTCCTATAATACTGAGCAACTTCTGTTGCAGAACAAGATACTCTCACACCTTGATAAAGATTAGCTTATAATCAGCTCCAGTAGAGGCTAGCGGTAGTGTGGTAGTTGCCTCTCACCACAATGGGTCTGGTATCGATTCCAGTCGGCGCTGCTATGATTTTCTAAGACATAAAAATTCTCTACTCTCTCTCTTGGGAAGGGAAGAAAAGCCGTTGGTCCCGACACGTGTATTGATGGGTTCGATATGTAGGGTCCATATTGTGTCCTGAAAATTCAACCCAAGAGGACGAAAGTCACGTTAATACAGCATAAAAATTAAAAATGAAATGAAATAAACTTGCTTGTAATTTCCCAGAATTTTAAAGAGGATACAATTATAAGAATAAATAATTTCGATTTTGAGAAAAACTTTTTCACATACTAAGGGAAACCTTCCCATAATCCGGGTATTTTTTTTTCCTATAACATGAACATGTACATTAAGGGTTATTCCGAGAGCCGAAGTGACGTTTGTCACTTAGTGAAGTGAGAAAAGTCACCTGCAGTGATGTGACTCCTCTGGGTAAATTAAATGGAGAGTCACGTTACTGCAGGTGACTTTTCTCACTTCACCAAGTGACAAACGTCACTTCGGCTCTCGGAATAACCCTCATTGAGTTCAAATATTGAGGTTCTATATGAATCACAGAGAGATGTACGGTGTCTCGACCATGTTCATGAGTTGGTAAAGCTTCATGGAGCATCAATAAATCCTTATGAACATATAATGTACTGTATGAAAAATGTTCGTTGTAGATAGAGAATCACGACTAGCTTATGAAAAAGGGCTATTTACACGATTTTTTTTTGCCGACATAAAATTCAAATTATTTTGAAAACGGCTACATTTACACAGACAGTTGCTCACCAAGAGAAATTGTATTTGATATGATCTGAAGTTTTATATTATATTATTATGGTATGCTATTTCCTACAGAAACCTCAAAACGTAAAAATCATGATTTTTTTTTCTATTTTTGAATGTTTTTTTATTTGAAACAATTTTTTTTTTCAGTGTACATTTTTATTCAGTCTTGTTGATTATCAACAATTTCTTCTCTGACACAATTTCATTATAATCTACGGTTTTCGAGTTATGATATTTTTTAGATTACACATATGAAAACACATGCACCTTTTTGAAAAATTAGTTTTCAGCCAAAAAATGTGTGTGACCAAGTGCAACAACATGATTTCTCATAACGAAACCATGTGCAAAGTTTCATCCAACTTGGAGAGGGTCAAGTTGAGTCGTTTACCCATTTGGTAGAGAATTGTTTCTATCTATGGTATCAATCGCGGCCTTCCTTAGAGTACTGTCGGTAGGGATGCTTTGCTCTTTGTCGTTTACAACTGCAGTTGATCTGTTATCCATAACTAGTTAATGGATTTACGGATCCAAACTTTTTTGCTCTTTGAAACCATTGATTAATTTACTATTTCGGCGTATTAAATAGGGAGACTAAGTGTTAAATAGTGTTTTCTGATAAATACTTAAAAAACTTTTTATGGAACAAGTACTTTAAGCCAAAAAAGTTCCATATGACATGTATCATTAAATATATTATAAGGTCTGTATCCACATTAATCCGGACACCTTCAAATCGCTGTAACCTTTTAAATATAGCAATTTTGCTGAGGTATAGCTGGAACTTCTTGGTGAAAATGACTATGATTGGTATTTACATTCCATGTTTAGTGTTCAATGACGAATGAAAAGAACGTGCGTGAGCGGATTTTGTACGGACATATAGCAAATTTTGACTCGTCAATGCGGGAACATAAAAAAATGGATTTACCTAAATCCACTGTTCACGGTGTGCTCAAATCATTTTCGAAACGTGTGACGGTCGAGAGGAAACCGAGAAGTGTTAAAAACATTGAACGTGCTGATCCTGACATGGACTGAAAAGTGAAAAGAGGATGTTGAAGGAAAACCCGAATCTCTCTGATCTAACGGTGGCTAGGAACATCACGTGGTTTTGTCCCAAAATTAAAACAGCGTTTGGGACTGAAGTCGTATAAAGTGAACACAGTTCTAAATCGCAACGACAAACAGAACTTGACAGCCAAATCACGAGCTCGACGTTTGTATTGCGAGTATTAGACGAAGATTTCATGCGTTCTGAGGGATTTCAAGCAGCTTCCAGGGCTGGACGAAGAAGGCATTGAAATTTTCCAAAAAATACCTTGTTTGGTAAGCAATTTGCACGTGTACCAGAAAGAGTAAATCATTTGTCTCTACAGGCACAATCAACAAGAAGATTAACCAAAAGCGATTGCTACTCTTTATCGAAAACCACAAAAAACCTTTGTTTTGGCCCGTTTTGACATCGTGTCATTATGCTAAACCTATAATGAAGTGGTACGAAGCAAAGGTCACACTAACATTCCTTCCCTAAGCCTGTCGGATTACAAGGACTCGGTCGGCGCCGTTATGGATTATTAAAAAAAAAAACACAAAACACCCCCCCCACACCACAACCACAAAAACCAAAAAATTCCCCCTCCCCACCGACACATCCCCCCCAAAAAAAAAGGCCCACCAAAAAAAAACATCAATTACCCCAAAATAAGATTGCACCACTTGTAATATATTATTTACTATACAAATATTATATTTCCCTGGCGCTTAACAACCCACCCCGCAGAATGCTTAATAAAGACTGGACTCGGAAAAAATGATCACCAAAAATTCATTTTAAATCGGATACTTCTAAAATTTTCAGGGATTAAATAACTATATATTAGCTATGTTTGGCATAATTGATTTATTGAATTTCCTCCCCCAAGCTGAATTCTCGTACATTTCTCTTAACACTGCTCATGCGATCTTGGGCGAGGCTTTGTCCATCTTCCTTACACAATTTCTCCCAGTTTTTCTTCAAAGCTTCATCAGTTTTGAATGTTTTTCCGATTTTCTTCAACTTCTTCTTCATCATCGCCCAAAACTTTTCGGTCGGACGAAGTTCTGTTGTATTTGGCGGGTTCGCCTCCTTCGGGACCACATTAACGCCCTTCGCTTCGTACCAATCCATTACAGGCTTGGCGTTATGGCACGAAGCGAGATCCGGCCAGAACAGCGTGGGACCACGTAGAGAGCGGAGGAAGGGCAGCAAGCGCTTCTGCAAGCATTTCTCTCGATAACTCTGCCCGTTTATGGTGCCGGTTGTAACGAACGGCTTGCTGTACTGTCCGCGCTCGCAGATCGCCTGCCACAACAGGTACTTCTTCGCGAATTTGTCCATCTTTCTTTTCCGGAACTTTTCCGGAACCTCCATGCGGGACGTACCGCCAAAAAAATTCGACACCGGGGATTTGTTTGGTGTCCGCCTTGATATATGTCTCGTCGTCCATGACGAGACAGCCTGGCTTGACCAGCCACTCACGGTACAGCTACCGCGCACGCAATTTGGCCACCGTGTTTTGCTTGTCAGTCCGGTTTGGCGCCTTCCTGACCTTAAAAACACGTAGCCCAGCCCGCTTCATGGTCTGCTGGACGAACCACTTCGACGAATTGACTTTTTTGGCCACGTCTCGGGTGGAAAGGTTCGGGTTATTCTTAAAGTACTGCCTTATCTTCCGCGATGGTCTTCGTCTCCTGGAACATCTTCACAACGCGGGACACGGTGGAATGGTGGATTCCAAGCCTTTTGCCGATCCATCTGTGCGACTGCACAGGATTATCGATCACCGCGCCCAAGATTTGCTGGCGCAGCTCTTCTTGTTTCGAATACATCTTGAAAACTACTTAACAAATCTTAACTTAAAAATTTGCACACATAAAAATACCACTTTAAACTAATATTACCCAAAATTTCATTAATTTTTACCCACGCGATAAAAAGTTACTCCCAAAACAAAGTGTCGCATTTTCTCCGAGTCCAATCTTTAAGTATTACGAATTGGATCCAACTCGATTTGTTGGATTGTATTGGAAGGAGAATCTTATGTTCCCGCGGGTTTCGCGTAAGTGTCTCTGCTTACGGGCCCGCCCACCGTTTTTGGCCCTTCATACAGCGTTGCTGTATAAGTTCATACGCGAAGGCTACCTTATATTCCTTGGTTGAATTTGTAGAACCTCAAGATCTGAACTCAAGGATAGTTTGGAGCACCGTAGATGTTTTAGGAACTCCATAATATGCCTACAAGAGTGTTTTAATGTTTTAATGTGGGTCCTCCCCTTAGCTCATTCGGTAAAGGCGCAGCTACAAAGCAACACCATGCTGGAGGTGGCTGGGTTCGATTCCCGGTCTAGTCTAGGATTTTTTCGTTAAGGAAAATTTCTCGACACCCTGGGCATAGGGTATGATTGCACACAATCATACTTATGCAAAACTGATACCTGGAATCGAAAGCTCTCAAATAATAGCGGTGGAAGTGCATTTAGAACACTCAGTTGAGAGCAAGCAATAAGCGAATTGTGAAAGCTGTTACCTTGAAATGCTAAAGAAAAAAAAAACATTAAGTTCCATGAAGCTGTACAATCGCAGTCGCAGCAAGCCGTGATTCGAAACTGACGTGTTTTGTTTTTGCTGCGTCGTTTTCGCGAAGAAAAATCTAACAATAATTCGTAATTTAACTTGAACTAACAGTGAAATCATAAAATCTCCGCGTGCATTGTGTAAGCCGTAGTGAATACAATCGATTCCCTCTCGAAATGTATGAGTGTCGATAGTATTTCCCCATTTTAATTTTTTTATATTTGTGCTTCGCCCCCGCACCCGGGAGAAGAGTTACATCAGCTTAGTTTTGGTAATTAGTGGTAATATTGTGACACTCGGGCATAAATTATTAGTTTAGAGTATTTTTCCGCTTTGTCGCGAGCGAATCGATGATTATTGAAGCTCAATATAGAGTCGCCTCATAGCAGGGATTTGCATTATTGGCAGAGTGTGGAGTGAAAAAAAAAGAAGACTAGTGCAATGTAGAGAACGGCCATTTGCTGGGGTCAGAAGCAGCAAACGAAAACAATGCGCATGGGCGAGTGAAAAGCTTGCACATAATTTTAGGTGCATTCACCACGGGGTGTAAAGAGTTTTGTTATGCAGGTTGCATATCTAGCGGGCGGTTTATCAACGTTAATTTTTGCGCATATTTAATCACGATTGCATGAAATTAATAACGAATCAACACCGAAAATTTTTATTTTTACGAATGAACCAGGTAGTGTGATTGAGGAGGCGGATATGTGTGAGATCTATCTGATTTATAACTATATAACAAAAATCTAACTTTCAAATACTACTAAATACGTGCCTGGTTTGGAAGTTTTAAATTCCCAAATCTGGAAGTGTTTTGCTGTGCCCTTATTAAGCAGTCACGCCAAAAACATATACTGGCATACGCTGCACAGTGGGACGAAATAAAAAAAAGTGGGACATGGGTATTTACGGCGAAACTATTAGCTGTGGCTCATTGATGTTTTGTACAATGTTTCTACATTTTTTAAGTACTTTATTTTTGTGTTGACAAATTTGTTTTAAGGGGTGTATACATCTAGATAAAACAAACTAACTTTTTTATTTCTAGTTAAAATCGATGATCATGTATTAAAAAATGTAGATTAGGTCATTTCATGAAACTTTGTAGAAGACAAAAACGTTTTATGTCTTAACTGGACGAAATTGTAGGGGGGAAAAGGAATGAAAAATGTTATACCCCCTTAAACCTCGTTTTTTACCATAACTTTTTTATTTGAATTTTTCCATTTTTTTAATGTTCTACAAAGTTTTAGGTATTTCAAAAATACACTTTTTTGTACATAGGCGTAGCCAGGATTTCAAATAGGGGGGGGGGAGTTTTTTTTTTAGAGAGAGAGAGAGAGAGAGAGAGAGAGAGAGAGAGAGAGAGAGAGAGAGAGAGAGAGAGAGAGAGAGAGAGAGAGAATTACATCGTCTCCAACCAGTGGTTGCACATACTGAACAATTTACATTAACGGACAATACAACGCCCGGTGGACCAGTAGAGTAGGGCCATTTTCATGTTCCGACAGATGGAGCGGGAATGGAGCCCCATTTATGTGACATTACGCCTGAATGACGGGTGGATTATCTTCTCTACTCTCACCCAAAGTATTTGACAATACCCGTCCGATTCTTGCAACAAGATTAAACAATTCTAGGCTTGTTCTGGAATAAAAAAAAAACGATTTTAAAAACTTTCGATTTTTCCCATGTTTTTAAATCAAACCACATTGAATGCCAAACATTTAACGGGTCATGTTGGATTTTTGTATAGAATAACCACCGAATTTGTTTGCAGTTTGTACTGAAAATGTACTTTTCATCCGCGACCCTCTCACCCAAAGCAACACAGAAGAAACACCGTTTTTTACTCACCATGCTCACACCGTTTGAATAGATTATATTTTTTTAATGGTTGTTCAAATAATAAGTGATTAGCTTTTAACAAACATACATTTTGAGTTTTGGTGGTTTATAGCTCATGGTTTGTGTCCCCTTTGCTCACCTTTAGTATAATTATTTTATCTGATATTTTCTAAACAGGAACATCAAACATAACCTTTTAAAACGACGTAAGTCACAAATGTAAGCAAGCTGTGTTTTTTGTGCTGAATTGTTGCTACTTGCATTCTTAACACACGAGTAGTTAGTAAATAATTTAAGAAATTTTATTCATCAATGACGAAAAGAAATTCATATGATCCAACTGAAACACGTTCTGTCGAAACATGGTATATGTAGCAATCATGTGTATATGAGTAGTATGAAACCAAAACGGTGTATCATTGAATTACATTAAAATTGTTGTTCAAATTGGAGAAATACAACCATTTTGCATATTTTTCTATTCGTGGTTATTTCAGCTGCATGAAAAAACATTCGTTTTGTTTTGTTTGCTTGTGTTTTTTTAATTACATGCTGGAAAATATTATACTTACTTTTGAAAAACTTTCGAATGTCCATTTATGGTTCTTCTGGATAAAATGAATCAAATAACTGCTTCAGACTGCTTATAATTAAAAAAAAAAACCGTATGTATTTTACCCGATGATTCGTTTTGTTATGAAGGTTCTTCTGTTTATAAACACGCGCAGAACCATCGCTTATTCTTCCGGTCTTCCTCTAAACTCTCCACCGATTGCTTGTCGATCTGCCAAACTTGGAAGACATCTGCATGGAGTTATCTCAAATTATAATAATCCGTCCAATCTATCACAAAACGTTGCGATTGGTTGAGCGGACTGGAGATAATGAAATCCATTTGTATAAGGCCAAGTCTCTCCCGGTTGGTATTAAACCGATGAGCATGGATATCAATAGAAACATAAAGTTACCAGAAGGCACAACATGCATCTACGGACTCTTATTTTTACGAAATCCCTAAATTTCAATTTTTAATGGATTAGCATAGATTGTTCATTAGATACTTCAACTTGATTGATACAGTTATTAGTTACAGCAGTGCAATAGATTGTAGAATACAGTAGTAAAAATAGTAAGTTACGAAAAAAGAGTTTGGTTCGAGCATCGGCTGTGAAAGGTTGTGTCGATGCTTTATTACGCACTATTATCCTATCGAGCATGGCGCGTTTCGTGTTGTTTCGGTTATCTATAATTCGGTGTAACGAGTGATCGAGTGAGCACAGTAAGAGAACAACAAAGCGTCTCTCAAGCGTTCATAAAATTATCCTTGTTTTCCTAACGGAAAACCTCCATCACACTTTGTGAGTGGCTCCAATAGCATCCTTATTATTGGTTTAACTCAGATCAAATCGGATTTCCAACATTATAAAAAATCACCTTGTTTTTCCGATGAAAAAACACCATTACACTTTGTGTGTGGCCCCAATAGCATCCTTACTGTTGTAATTGGTTCGAATCAGAAATCGGTACTAGTATTTAAATATTTTACTAAACGAAGCGTGAATTCAGCTTATTGTTTACCAAAACGAACCCTGCTGCCACCCAATCTTGTCATCCAAAATCCCAGTGATTTCTCGTGGAAGTGCGGCGGTGGTCTCGGCTTCCAATAAAACGTCCAAATAAACGTTAACGCATTCCTACCCTTTCCTTATTTGAGCTGCATTCGGGCGAGGCCAGCGCCGGTATTGCCTTAGTTTGGGATCACCAGTTTTACACATTGAGCATGTTTGCATCATCTGTTGATCTTCTGAGTAATAACAGCTGAACTGGCAGTAACGGAATAACATCTTCGGGCGGTCAATCATGCTCATTATCCTGCTCATGCTCATAAAAACGGATAAATTATTTGAATAGGATAAGACAACTGCAACTTCTCGCCCTGACTAGCTTGCTGTTCTGCTTCTCACACGCTGACTCAAACTGTAAGATATGATCAACATATATTCTCAATAATACGAAACTACAGTACCCTAAAACGGGGAAAGCGGGGTAACGGTGCGGTTTGACCCATGCCATGAATAGTTCAAATAAATATTTTTCGTTGATACTTTTTCTAACTATCAACTGTGTTTCTTAATCTAGTATTATTTGGCTTCTGAAAGCTATAGCATAGGTTTGAATATTCAGTTTTTTGATTAACCAAGAACTGAACATTTTATTGAGCAGCTTCTTCAACTTTCAGCTAGCAGGGAAAAAAATCAATCATTGCTTATCTAATAGCTTACATTACAGATTAGGAGATATTTCCCTAGTAGCACATTTGTTTCAACCCAGTAAAGGTGACTGCTCTGTGACTCAATTAAGTCACAATAGAGCTGCTGAAACCAGTTTTGACTGTTGTGTGCTGCTTGGGGTTTTTAGATACTTTAGGCTACATAGGTTGGGTTTTAGGTTAAAGGAAAAATATTGTAATAAAATTGTTACTCGTTACTATTTAAAAACTATTATATAATTACAACTTTTTTCTCATGGATGTCAATTTTTTACGCTTTTTTGCTACAACTTGTTACAAAATCGAGGCAACTTCGCGTAGTTTGGCTTTTTTATTTAGGCAAAGGAGCAATCTGACGAACATCCCAAGCAACACAAAATCGTCATATTTGGATACAGTGACTTGATTGTGACTTAATTGAGTAGTATTGGAGTAACATCAACTGTATTGCAACAAGTTACCTTGCAACCTTCTAGAGATAAAAAATATATAATAATATATTGAAACAAATAATAAAATTCTAAAAATAAAATCAAAACTTAGGGGGGGGGCAACGGCCCCCCTGCCCCCCGCCTTCCCCGCAACCATAAAAAGAACGTATATACACCACCCCTTCACCCCGATCCCCCACCCCCCTCTTTTCTTAATCGAGTTTGGTCCCAACACCAAATTCCATTCGAACTGATGTATTGTTTTTAATCCTACTAATCATGATCCACCCTAGACGTTAGATCTAACAACGTAACAGGTTTCGCACCCGAAATTGAAACAAGTCAATGACCGACCGCTGTCGGTCACTGACAGCAGACGAGCAACGTAATTCTAATTGCCTCCTATTTTTCTCCACCCGCTCCTTCTTCCCCTCATTTCACAGAGGACGACATTAAACCATGCCCCCGCTGTCAGGTTCTTATCGTCAAGATGGACGACGGTTCTTGCAACCACATGGTTTGCGCCATCTGTGGGTCCGAGTTCTGCTGGCTCTGCATGAAGGAGATAAGCGATTTGCACTACCTGAGCCCCTCCGGGTGCACTTTCTGGGGCAAGAAACCTTGGTCCCGGAAGAAGAAGCTACTGTGGCAGCTGGGTACGCTGGTCGGGGCACCGCTAGGGATCGCCCTGGTGGCGGGAATTGCCGTGCCGGCGATGATTATAGGTATGAAGCGAATGTGCCGAATCAGCCTCAAGTTCGATAGGTATATTGATCTTTATGCTCTTTTTAGGAATTCCGGTCTGGGTCGGGAGAAAAATCCACACACGCTACAAAGCAGCCGGCAAGCACAAACGAAACCTGGCCGTGCTGGGAGGAGTAACGGCATCGGTGAGTAATGTTTTCATAATTTGCTGGGTATTTGAGATTTTTTTTTTCGTGAGCAGATTGTTATGGTCGTGTTGATGTTTGCACGTTCTTTATCGGCTTGATAATTCATTTGACCTAAGGAGGGGAGGGAATTGTTTTTTTATTTGTTGTAATTTGCTAATGAGATGTCAGCACATATCATTGTCTATAGATGTGAGGTGGAAACTTACCATTAACGACACTAGCTCACACAGGTTATCTGTCCAGCTGAATTGTTTTTGTGACACGTTCGAGGTAATGAAGCATTCGACGAATGATGGAAATGTTTTGTGCTGGATCAATTTGTCCGTAGGGGTTGATTGGTCTTGGAAAGGCAATTTATTGTCATCATCGTCAGCTTTCTTCCCGGAGTGGATAATATGGCGGGTAATTGGTTTAATTGTTCAATTGAACGTAACAGTCAGAAATCTGCATTTTTTTGATTGGTGCTTTATTCGATTGCGCAAAATTTGGCTGCTCTTAATTTTAACTATTGGAAACGGAAAATTGGGACACAAGGAAATCAATAATAGTCTCAAAATCACATAGTTGCGTTGAGGAATCTCGAAGTTCTTCCCTTAATACGATCAATCAGTTCTCGCCCACTGTTTTGGCTGTTTTATACCCCAATTTTTCATGATCTGCCGTTTTGAAGACTGTACCTTTTACCTTCAGTTTTCTCTTCATAATTGCTCAGTAGTTTTCAATGGGCCTGAACTGGGGACAGTTTGGCGGTTTGAGGATTTTCGGAACAAACTGGGCTCCGTTGTCATTGTATCATTGCTGTAGGGACAACCAAGCATGGAAAAAATCGGTTCACTTTGCACTCATACGCATCAACCGTCAGAAGTGAGCCGTACCACGTGTGAGTTATTCCGATTCTGTTCATTACTCTGCCGTGAAACGCATATCAGTCCCATATGACTTTTCGGTGGTTTTGAGTTATGATTATTAATAGCTCTAATTATCGTTGTTCTTTACGTTATAATGCAAAACTTGGGTAGTTTATTCTGACGAAACATGAAAACAACATTGGGCCAGTTTGTCTCATCTTAAAAAATAATCGGATATAAGTCCCACCATACGAAACAAGCCTTAAAAACGCTCTTTTTTTAACAATCTACTCGGGGTATAATTCAAACCATACAAGGTATAGTTTATGCATTTGGGTTATCGTTCTTGTATGGAAATGTTTTATTAGAGAGGTTACAATATAACTTAATGTGAAGAAAGTTTAAGAAGATATTTGTTTTTTTTGTATTATCAACTTAAAATGAAGATGAAACAAAACAGTCTAAAAAATTATAACAGTAGGCATAATTCCAAATTTTGACTGTATCATGGCCCCTTATTGGTGAATTCATATCTTTCGATGAATAATTCGTCGAGTGAGGATCAAGATATGATCACCGTCTTACAATGGAACTGTCGCAGTCTAATACCTAAATTAGACTCGTTCAAGTATTTGATTCACAATTCTGATTGTGATATATTTGCTCTCTGTGAAACATGGCTTTCATCCGAAGATGAATTAAACTTCCACGATTTTAACATTATTCGCCTGGACCGAGATGATTCATATGGTGGCGTACTTCTGGGGATCAAAAAGTGCTACCCCTTCTATAAAATCTCACTCCCAATAATCTCAGGCATTGAAATCGTCGCTTGCCAAGTACATGTAAAGAATAAAGATCTTTGCATAGCTTCCGTCTATGTCCCTCCGAGGGCATCAATAAACCGCCGTCAACTTTGGAGTTCAATTACATTACTTCCATCTCCAGTTCTTATTCTGGGCGATCTGAACTCCCACGGTACAGCTTGGGGCGAACAATACGATGACAATAGAGCGGGCATTTTCTATGACTTATGCGACGATTTCAACTTGACCATCTTGAACACTGGGGAAACGACACGAATAGCAAAACCTCCTGCCAGGGAGAGTCGACTTGACATATCTTTGTGCTCTAACTCACTATCATTAGATTGTCTGTGGAAGGTAATCAATGATCTCCATGGTAGTGATCACTTACCAATTATTATCTCAATCACAAATAGTTTTAATAAAACAGACCAGTCAATCCATGTTCCTTATGACCTCACGAGGCATATCGATTGGCAACATTTTGCATCGGCGGTAACCCTTGGTATTGATTCTACCGATCCTCTTCCACCATTAGAAGAGTATCGTTTCCTTTCCGACCTGATGTACAAAAGTGCATTAGAAGCTCAGAAACGACGTGTTCCAAGTACATCCCTCAAAAGAAGACCCGCCACCCCTGGATGGGATGACGAATGCACTAAGTTGTATCTTGAGAAATCCGATGCGTTTAAAGATTATCGTAGACATGAAACATGCGAGCTTTTTGACAAGTACCTCAAGCTTGAAAAAAAAGCTTAAAAACTTACTCAAAGCAAAGAAACGCAATTACTGGCGTTCGTTTGTAGAGGGACTATCTAGAGAAACCTCGATGACAACGCTTTGGAGAAAGGCTCGTTACATGCGAAACCGCTCATCCTCCAATGAGAGTGAAGAATACTCCATGCAGTGGATATTCGACTTCGCTAAAAAGGTTTGTCCAGACTCTGTCCCAACACAACCGAATTTACGGGATACTACCCGAAATAACGGTTCTCTGGACGAACCATTCACAATGTTGGAATTTTCAATGGCACTTCTTTCATCGAAAAACTCTGCTCCGGGAAGTGATATGATTAAATTCAACCTTCTAAAAAATCTCCCCGATATCGCTAAAAGACGATTACTTAACCTGTATAACACTCTCATGGAATTAAATATAGTTCCACCCGCATGGAGGTTAAAGTAATAGCTATTCAAAAGCCTGGGAAACCAGCGTCTGATTACAATTCTTACCGTCCTATCTCTATGCTATCATGCTTAAGGAAATTGTTAGAAAAAATGATCCTATCAAGACTTGACCGTTGGGTTGAATCAAACAACCTGCTATCAAATGCGCAATTTGGTTTCCGAAAGAGCAAAGGAACAAACGATTGTTTAGCGTTGCTTTCATCTGATATACAACTGCCCTTTGCACACAAGGAGCAATTGGCTTCAGTATTTCTGGATATTAAGGGCGCATTTGATTCAGTTTCCATAGATATACTGGCAGATAGTCTGCACAGTAGTGGATTACCAGGAATTTTAAACAACTTTTTGTATAATTTACTGTCAGAAAAACAAATGACCTTCAATCTCAGTCAACTGACACCTTCCAGAATTAGCTACATGGGCTTACCCCAAGGCTCATGTTTAAGTCCCTTGCCTTATATTTTTATGTTAAAGATATTGATAACTGCTTGGAAAATAGATGCACGCTAAGACAACTTGCAGACGATGCTGTGATCTCCTTTAGAGGTCCACGTGCAGAAATCTTGCAAAGACCATTGCAAAATTCCCTAGATAATCTGTCCATCTGGGCCAGAAATTTGGGGATTGAGTTTTCTACCGCATAAAACCTGAATTGGTAGTGTTTACTAGAAAGTGGTTCCTAGCCCAACTGCCGTCTCAAGCTGTTGGGAAGAGACATTACCCAATCTTTGATCTTTTAAATACCTTGGAGTCATGTTTAGATTCAAAATGCACTTGGAGTAATCACTTTGCGTATTTAAAACAGAAATGCCAACCAAGGATCAATTTTCTAAGATCAATTTCCTGGACATGGTGGGGTGCCTACCCGGGAAGACCTCATTAAACTCTACAAAACAACTATTCTCTCAGTTCTCGAATATGGCTCTTTTTGCTTCCTCTCGGCAAGAGATAGCCACCTCATCAAATTGGAATGCATTCAATATCGTTGTCCACGTATTGCCCTTGGCTGTATGCATTCAACGCACAATATGAGCCTGGAGGTTCTGGCAGGAGTAAAACCCTTACAGAACCGCTTCTGGGAGCTCTCATCTAGAATACTGATCAAGTGTGGAATCAGTAACAACCTTGTGATTGAAAACTTCGAAGAAATGCTCGAATTGAGAACCCAGTCTAGATTCTTACGAATCTATATTAACTATATGTCATCTGATATAAGTCTTCCATGCTATATTCCTCCTAGTGTACGCTTTCCTTATCACAGTTCCTCCATTGCTTATGATCTCTCCATGAAACAGGCTATTCAAGGAGTTCCAGATCAATCTCGACCTATTTTAATCCCCATATTTTCATCGAAAAGTACCAACATGTCAATTGCAATAGAAGAATTTTCACTGATGGGTCGCGCATTGATGGATCCACTGGTTTCGGTGTTTACAATGAATACTCATCTGCCTTCCGGAAACTTCAGGAACCTTGTTCCGTATATGTTGCTGAGCTGGCAGCAATCAATTTCGCATTGGGGATAATTTCCGACATGCCCGTAGACCATTATTTCATCTTCTCGGATAGTCTCAGTTCTATTGAGGCTCTCCAGTCGATGAAAACAGTTAAGCACTCATCTTACTTTCTTTCAAAAAATAAGGGAGCAGATGTGTGCGTTGGTCGAAAGATCATTTAGAATTACCTTTGTATGGGTCCCCCTCACATTGCTCAATCCAGGCAATGAGAAGGCGGACTCTCTAGCAAAGGTGGGCGCACAAGAAGGCGAGATTTTTGAAAGAAGAATTTCACATGATGAATTTTTCCCATTAGTACGTCAGAGTTCTCTTCAAAGTTGGCAAAACGCTTGGACAAGTAATTCTCTTGGGCGGTGGTTACATTCCATTATTCCAAATGTTTCGTCGAGATCGTGGTTCAAAGGTCTGGATGTAAGTCGCGGTTTCATTCGTGTGATGTCAAGACTTATGTCCAACCACTACTCGCTAGACGCACATCTCTACAGAATTCCCCCCCACCCACATTGGCCCCTCACCCCCCTCCCCCGCCCCCCCCCCTGCCCGGCCCGGTGACAACCCCTCCGTCGAAGTAAGAGATGTTTCTGGGAATGCGTGATCTTCCCTACATGCAAGCGATTTACGAATTCCTTTGTTTGTCTGATCTAAGAGTGTAATGTCATCACCCCCCCCTTTCACTCTAGTAAATTCCCTGCCATTGTGTCCCAGTTATATTATCCTTTTGTTTCCGTGCTACTTGTACCTGCCCAGCAAGCTGTGGTCACCCATCTGCAGCTTAGTTCCAGTAAGGGACTAGAGAGACCGAGGATTTGGAAGATGTCGCAACCATGAGCAGCAACAAATACCTGAAATAAGTTACCTGCCTAGCCCCTTCCAAACAATAATGTGACCCATTAACCTCGAGCTAGCCACGAGTAATTGGCACCCCACTTTACTAAAATTGAAAAATTATACATTGTAAATAACAATATTGAATATCGGCTCCGTAAAGTGTTACACACGCCTGAGCCTAACAAATAAACGAACTGATTAAAAAAAAAAAAATGACAAGTGGTGTTACTTGGGCAAAACAACAAGCAATCGTACCATATAAAAAGAGTCTATTTCTATATTCACGGTATAACCATAGACTAACTCTAAGACCAGTAGGTCCCGAACAAATGCGATTTTTTTCTTGGCTCAGTCAGTACTAGCACATCGGTCCCAAGCTTAATAATACCAACAATCAATATGCAACTAGCCCCTAATAATGAACTCACACGAACACACTCTCAAATATTTTGTCAAAATAACACAGCAAATCAAAACAAAGGCGCAAATATGTAAAGTTAGGTGCAGGCTTCAAGGTGTACTTCGGACCAAGGGGTTCTACAACAGTGAACCAATTTCAAATCGCTAGTTGCATATTGTTTGTTGGTATAACTTCAGTTATAAGTGATTTAAATATTGTTATACATTTTTCACGCGGCTTTCCTCCGAGCAAAGGTACAACCGCAGCGTTTCTTCAACCACGGTTGTTTGTTTCGAAAGTGTTACACCACGTTGCATTTTGTGAACACTGTGACAGTCGCGCGATGTATTGTATCCATGAATCTGAGAATAATTGAAGGTTATTGATTGGCCATAGAAACCGTTTAGACAATGTTTTTATTTTTGGTTGTTTTACTGAGGTACTTCATGAAAAAGAATTATATTTACGAATTATGGAGAGTGTGAGCTGTTTAGTGGAATACCTGTAACTAGAAAATAAGAAGAATGATTAGTAATTTCCATTTAATTCCAACTACCTTTATTGCTTATCTTGACAGATACGCGTATTTCGTCTACAATGTGCAGACTTCTTCAGTGTCGTGTACTAATACTCGACTTATTAGTATTAGTACACGACACTGAAGAAGTCTGCACATTGTAGACGAAATACGCGTATCTGTCAAGATAAGCAATAAAGGTAGTTGGAATTAAATGGAAATTACTAATCATTCTTCTTATTTTCTAGTTAATTATATTTACGTTGGGAGGAAGCGGATATCAAAATTCATCTATATATTTACTATCTTGATACGTGAGGGAGAGAGTTGAGCATTGCCGAAAATTGCGTTACATAATATTAGAACGAATCCTAGACACCTCTGATGAACTGTAACTGCACTCGTATCAATCTGATTGAGTAGCTGCTTGTTTCTGGATGCTAGATTCGTCTAAGAGATTTTTTTTTAGGAATATCTCCGACTTAAGGTATCGCATATAATTCTCGAGACAAATCGATTTTCAGATGTAGATTATCCAGATTTTGACTGGTACCAGTATATCTTGTTTATAAATACCTAGTTCGGAAAAAAAATGAATGGGGAGCTGTGCAACACTTAATGAAAAACCATCGATATGACTTAATCTGTAACATGGAATATCTATGAATGACGTTAAATTAAAAAAAAAAATTTGCTCTGCACAAAGAACTTTATATCACTGGTTTGGCAAACAAACTGACAATCGCTATTGCCTCCAAGACGTTATTTCGCTTTCAAAAATATTCACAAGGCTAACAAACATATGTTCTAAAATAATGGACTCCATGTTTGAACGATCCCTTGAATCTCTGGCGCAAATGATGATTGACAGCTCCCCTTAGGAAAAGCTAATCGGCTCCCTCTTCCCCTATGCGTTTTAAATGAAGCAGTTCAAAATGTTGTACCAATTGTCACACTTAATACCTCTCCCTCCCTTCAGTGCGCGATGTTATCAACGACACACTTTTATGTTTCCACTGATTCCGTGTTCATTGCAAGCGTAAAATGTAACAAACTTTACATTAACATTTTTAATCGCACACAATATCGCATGTCATATCTGCATTCCGACCTTTTTAGAAGATAAGCTAGACTTTTTTCGGTTTGACAGTACCACCGGACCAAATTTTTGAGTTTCAGTGACTATGTACTAGAAGTGTCAAGTTGTTCCCGGGTTGAATATCTACTAGGACCGCGTTGTCGCCTCTAGCAAGGAATCAACATTAGCTCAGATACCTAACTTACCTTCAGGAAAGCATTTCTGCCACATCCTGTTGTACACAGAATCGGCATTCCAACTTATACCAACACTAGCTTGGTGAATCACTTGTTAATCTCCTAAATACAGGTCTTTTAATTAAACATTACGGCATTACGATTACACAGCCCTCCCCAGGTGCCTACGTTTCGTTTCGTGTCTGTTGACAATAATGAGCCTGTGCACGCTATAAAAAATTGACTTTTACTGTGAGCGTTTTCAAGCGTCCTGTGAGAGTGAGTGGGACAACAAAAAACATGGCTCACAGTAAAAGTCAAAAAGACAAAAGATTTATAGCAGCGTGCACAGGCTCATAAACCACTTGCACGCTCAGTCGGATTTACCCAAAAATTAGTAAATTCCATCCATTTACATACTCTGAGAAAAATTTCATCGTTGTACCGACAATTAAATCATGGTCAGGATGACTACCCTAATAAATTTCGTATGGTTATTTTTCTTAACGACCTATTTGGCGTATCATCCAAACCATTAAAGAAATGGTTGGAGAATTTGTGATATCGTTCGTTTAAGGTAATTTTTTATCAGGGTATCGCATATAATGGTTTCAATAACCATGAAAATGGTCGAATTTACCACGGTCATGGCATTTTTGACTATGATCATGGTAACAAGGACTATTCCGACATTATGGAAAATGTTGCATCAACTATTATTAATGGTAGTTTTGACCATGATCATAGTCGGTTCAAAATCACTAAACTGCAATAGTCATCCAAACCCCCAATAATGGTAAAATTGACTATCAAATTCCTCTCTGTGTAAAACAGGCTGAAATGTCAAACCATGGGAAGGGAAATTTATGGAAGTGGGTAGATCTCACTCTTTTCTTCATAAATCTGGTATACGTCTACTGTTTGTAAAATGGAAACAAATTTTTACTTGCCAGATAAAAAAAAAAATTTTACGGGGAAAAACAGTAATTCGACAAAGATTTTTCATTATGACCTTAGGACAAACGTAAACAATGGCTTCTTCCGTAAATTTCAAGTAAAATAAATTCGTACTGCTTTCATATAGCAAATAATCATAATGCAATCTTATGAATATCGAAAGTTTATTTCGCTGAGTGTAGTAAACTGATCCAAAAGAGCGCCGTTCCATCAAAGCATCCGAACGCTTCCCGAAAACTGATGCAAAGATTTTCGAATTAATCCGGAAGCTTATCCAGAACGCAAAAGATCGTTGGCGGGTGTATTCATTATGTGCCTCGATGAAAACTCAGACATTTTATAGCTGTTCAATCAGCGGAAGCTGGCGGACTGATGGCCGTGGAACTTGCGGAATGCGTGAGCAATGCGCACCAGCCCGGAGCTACATGTCGTTGATCTTGTTACAATATTGTGGATGGATTGTAGTTTATTTATTTGAAAAGAATAATAAGAAAGAGCTCAACTTTAGCAGCCTAGGATATGTTCTTATTTTATTATTATACCCAATTTAAAAAAAAAGTTTTATAATAATGAGTAGAACTAACCCAAAATAAAATATAAAGTTTTTACCCAAATTTGGGTAACCCAGATACCCTATTTTGAGAAGCTCCAATTTTTATGTTTTTGGGTTTACTCTACACTGCATCCGGCCAGAACCTATTAATGGGTAATACACTGTAAAGGCTCGAACGCAGTGATAACGGAAGCGGAACGGCAACGGCAGCGGAAGAGCCCAATCTGACTAAACCTGCTTGTCGGATAGAAAATTTATTAGCTTCAAGTTGACTCCTATTGGACATATCGACGTCATTTGTGACAACTGAAAACTTGCCGTTTCTGTTCCGTTTCCGTCCACATTGGGTTTGGGCCTTAAGAATCAAAAACCCATTAATGGGTAAAATTTCACCCATTTCCCCAAAAAGGGAGTCAACCCACTAAATGCGTAAACTCAATTTACCCATTTATGGGTATATGACATATATGTCAGGAAATGGGTATTTTTTACCCATCCTTGAAAATAAAATTGTGTGGAAAATGAGTAAAAAAATACCCATTATCTGACATTTGGGCCATTTACACAATAATGTGTAAATCGAATTAATGGATACTCTCTTTTTTGTTAAATGGGTAAAATTTTACCCATTAATGGGTTTTCGATTTCTAAGGAAAAAACACAAGCAACAATTTTATGAAACTTAAGCCTTATTTCTCATCATGAAGCCACACATTAAAGAAATAAATTGGACCAGATTCTTTGAGCTTTGAGCTCAACAACGTAACTTTGGATGAAGGCATCTTAGCCGGACACTGGACATTTCAGACCTGCAATATAAAGAATTATTCTAATACCACTTATTTATAAAACCTACTCCTACTTACCCTGCAGCCTTTCGAGCGAGGCATTGTCCAACTTATTATTGACTTCATCCATAGTGGGATTTTAAAGAACCTTCTGAACATCGGGGCAGAGGTCAATCCAAATAAAATCACTTGTGTGAAACTGATTAGAGGTAAGATTGATGGTGGATGGCAGGAGCAAAAAAAGACAAGTTGAAATATTTTCAATACACATTTATGGGTAAAAAAATACCCATATTATTTTCAATTACAGTTTATCCAAATGGGTAATATTTTACCCATTTTCGTATTTATTTATTTACCCATTTATTGACAGCTGCATACAGGTTAGAAAAATGGGAGAAATTTTACCCATTAATTGGTATTCTATTCTTACCGTGTACATCACCCATTTCGAACTTAAGTGGATTACACGGTAAATCTGAACAATTCATTTTATGCCTATATTTTGCACATTTTCAAAGATTATAGTTTAAACGAATTTAAATTACAGAACTGAGCCGTTTTCAGCAATACTCGAGCAAAATTGATATTCCGAAATGCGTAACAAGTATATATCTGAAGAGGAATAAAAAGTATGCATCTTTTACCTATCAAAAGAAGTAAAAAGTATGCCTATTTTACTTTTCAGAAGGAGAAAAAAGTGTGCATGTTTTACTTCTTTGCTAGGAGTAAGAAGTATGCACATTTTGACGTATATTACGTTTATTACGTTTACGCAAAAAAGAGTAAGTAATATACTCCTTTTTGGCGTAGTCCCAATTTCCCTCGAAAGAGCATACTTTATAGTCATAGTAGCGTTAATTGAGATTACCGTGTAACTCATTTAATAAGCCTGTGCACGCTGCTATAATTGTTTTGTCTTTATGACTTTTACTGTGACCCGTGTTTTTGTGTTGTCCCACTCACTCTCACAGGACGCTTGAAAACATGGCTCACAGTAAAAGTCAAAAATTTTATAGCGTGCACAGGCTCATGTGTAAAACGATTTTACCCATGGGTAAAGAGCCTGTACACGCAAAGAAATCACTCTGTTTTGAATCAACAACATATTTTGTTGGTATTCAATACAAGGTTTCTTTTTGTTTCAATTCATAAGAAAGTTCCAAATCAATTCACAATTTCATTCAAATCAAACCAAAAACAATATTTAAAGTGATCACTGCTGTGTGATTTAATACAATCACATTTATTTGTAAACTTACATGATTAATTTATGGTTTTAACAAAATATTTGTTCACCCTAAGAAATCACTCTGTTTTGAATCAACAAAACATTTTGCTGCTATTCAATACAAGGTTTCTTTTTGTTTCAATACATAAAAAAGTTCTAAATCAATTCAAAATTTCATTCAAATCAAACAAATAAAATTATTTAAGGTAATCACTGCTGTGTGATATAAGTTTAAATAATATTTGATTTATAACAATGACATTTATTTTTAAACTCAAATGATTATTTTATTGTTTTAACAAAATACTTTTTCACCCTAAGAAAATCACTCCGTTTTGAATCAACAAAACATGATGCTGCTATTCAAAACAAGGTTTCTATTTGTTTCAAGTCATAAAAAAGTTCTAAATCAATTCAAAATTTAATTCAAATCAAACCAATCAAATTATTTGAAGTAATCACCGCTGTGATACTCGTTTAAATTATATTTGATTTGTAACAATAACATTTATTTAAACTTCGTTTTAAACAAAAATGCTTAATTAATTGTACTAATAAAATCATCGATGAGTGTGATGACGAACGGAATAGTGTTGTGTTTTTTGTGCTCATAATTTTTAATTATTTTACGTGTGAAAAGAAAAGAAATTTTCTAACGCGCAACCAGAGTGTTTTTGTGATCAGGCTAAGTTAAAGAACAGTTGCGATTGCAGCTTGTTCTAATTACCATTTGTGCTATTTTTTTTTGCCTTGTCTTTTTCTTTGGTAAGGTCGTTGGTTATCGGTAGCGTCGACGTATAATGTGTTTTGAGCCTACTGCTTGAAAATGGCCTGTTGTTATACATGCAATGAGGGAATGGTTGCGGCCAGGGTCGCCACATGCACAGATTTATCAAGATTGACACAGATTTTTTTCAATTTTTTCATATAGATATCTGTATGTAAAGATTACAGATTTTTGAGATAAACCAAGATTTTTAAGATTTTTGAGAATAATTTGCCCACTTAAAAACCTCAAGTTTATAATATGTGTACATTTCAAGATCCAACTTTTTACCAATTCTACTTTCATTGTGTTGCTTAAGGCCCATGAAGCAAAAGAAAACAATTGACACCGACACCAACACTCAATAGGAAACTAGCGATTTAAAATTGGCACCTGACACCTTGCACCTCGCAATACATTCTTCCGCTTTCCTGTACAAGAATCTTTGTGTTTGCGTTGATTCGCGTTGTAAATTTAACAAAATATATGAAAAGTGAATTTTTAGGGGCACACTTAAGTGACAGCTGACAGTCTGAAGGTCAGTTTGTGCGTGTGCCTCATAATGCGTGTGCCTCTAAATGATTTCTTTATAAATTTTTTGAGATAACCTTTTAATTTTTTTTATAGAATTTCTCAAAAATTCTATGAAAAGTTCTCAAACACTCCTTGAGATATGCCTTCTGGCGTTTCTATAGGTATTCTTCAGGAGTTTGTAGGCATTCCTCTAGGGTTTTTTTCAGGAGTTTCTTCTGGAATCTCATCGGCAGTATTTCAAAACATACTTGTGGTTATTTATTTTTTTTGGAGGAATCCCTGAACATGTAATGTTTTGTGATTCTTAAGGAATCTCTGGAAGACACCTGAAAGAACTACACAAACACTATAACATAATTCTTGGAGAAAATCTTGATTTGTTTGGAGAAATCTAAGAAGAATGTTTTGCTTGAATTCCATAATCTCATTAATTTAATTCTGAATTTAAAAAAAAAAACCCGCAAGGGGTTTTGAAGAAATATTTTTTAAATTTTGTCTAAGATGTCTGAAGGCATTCTAACATATAGATCTCCAAAAAAACTTTTTTTTAAGTATTCCGCTGGAGAAGTATTTTTCTCAATGTTCCTTAAGAGTACTGTTAAAAAAATACTGTTCTTCCAATGGAGAAGCATTTTCATGCATTCACTCAGAGGAATTTTGGAAAGTAAGTATAATGTTCTCGATGGTTATTTTTGCTATTCAAAGCATAGTTGTATCGAACGTGATTTTTTGTTATCTCTAATGAGCTTCGGATCAGATGGAGCATCGGTAATAATGGGTTCTGACCGATCCGTCCAGAAGCTGTTGAAACGTGACTGTCCCCATTTAATAAGGTCTGTATCCACTTTAATCCGGACACCTTCAAATCATTGTAACTTTTGAAATATTGCACGTAGGAATGATAAATTCCACTGTGGTGTAGCTGAGAGTCTATGATGAAAGAGACTATGATTGATGTTTACATTTCATGTTTAGTATTCAAGATGGCGACGAAAGAAAAACAAGTGCGCGAGCGAATTTTGTACGGGCGTACGGCAAATCCTGACTTGTCAATACGGGACCTTGCAAAAACATTGGATTTGCCTAAATCCACTGTTCACGATGTACTTAAATCATTTTCGGAACGTTTGACGGTGAAGAAGAAACCGAGAAGTGACAAAAACATTGGACGCGCTGATCCTGTCATGGACCGAAAGGTGAAAAGTATATTAACAAAAAAACAAAATCTCTTCATTCGAACGGTGGCTCGTAAATTAGGGATGTCGCCTGGTTTTGTCCAAAAATCAAAACAACGTTTGGGACTTAAGTCGTATAAAGTAAAAATAGTTCCAAATCGCAACGACAAACAGAACTTGGCAGCCAAATCACGGGCTCGACGTTTGTACTGCGAATATTTGACGAAGTTTTCATGAGTTGTTATGGACGATAAAACTTATGTCCTGGAGGATTTCAAGCAGCTTCCAGGGCTGGCTTTTTATTCTGCTATGGCCAGAAATGCTACAGCTGAGCATTTCAGAACGAAGAAGGCGTCGAAATTTTCCAAAAAATACCTTGTGTGGCAAGCAATTTGCACGTGTGGCAAAAAGAGTAAATCTTTCGTCACTACAGACACAATCAACAAGGAGATCTATCAGAAAGAGTGTCTGCAGAAGCGATTGCTACCCTTCATCAAAAGTCACAAAGAAAAACCTTTGTTTTGGCCCGATTTGGCATCATGCCACTATGCTAAAACTGTGATGGAGTGGTACCAAGCAAATCAAGTGAACATTGTACCAAAAACCTCAAACCCGCCAAATTGCCCAGAGCTACGACCAATCGAGAGATATTGGACTCTGATGAAGCGGAAGCTTTCTGGAAAGAAGCAAGGGATCAAAGACATCAAACACTTCCAGCAAATTTGGACAAAGACGGCTTCTACGATTTCTGAAGAGCCTGTACAAACCCTAATGGACGGAGTTAAGCGCAAAGTTCGAAAATTATATGCAAATACCGAAAAACACATCCCATGAATCTGAAATAAACAACTACGACGGAAATACAATGCGAAATTTATGTTTTAATCATGTTTTGAGGTGTCCGGATTATTGCGGATACAGACCTTAAATATCAAGTGTACTGGCTCCTTGTACAATCTACGCATACGAAAAGCTGCCATTATACCTGGAACAGTAGATCCGTTCCGATACAATCCAAGGAATAACAGATGATACAAAGTATCTTGGAATTGAAACCTTTAAAAGTTCTGCATCCATTCACCACCAGATGGCTATCTTTGGAGTCAATTTTCAGAAGGAATTTGGAACGGTTTTCTGCGCTCGTGTGTTTTTCTCGTTCCAAACCAACTGCGACAACAATCAAACCACTCAGCGCATTTTCGGTCAATCTAATAACAGGATGCCCATTATCAATAAAGCGAACCGTATCTTCCAGTCAGAAGTTTCGGAATTCCCGAACATGTGCAATAAGCTGAAGTCTCACCAACGGTTCTCCTTGTAAAAATTTGTGAGGATGATTATCTAAGACACTACTGTTTTTTATTTAGAGAAACATCTTCGTGAGGATTCGGAAATATATATCAGGGTAGCAGCAGGAAAAATGCTTAGTTCCGGAACTCTTGATGATACCAGAAAGCAGGCTTTCTCGGTCTGCTGTGCTGCCTATACCGAGTTGGTTAAACATATCACTAAGCGCTTTGATCTGAACGAATCCAGTTCTGATTACTGCATCAAGCGTTGACCCCAAGATGCTGAACACTTTGAAGGAGTTCTACTGGATCAGATCTTCTTTGAAAGCTGTGATGAACAGGCCATAGAAAATGAGTTTCATGAGCTGAGGATGGCAATCATCGGCAAGGAAATTGAGGTGGAAGAATCGGATGACTCGGAAGCTTGTTGGAGAAAACTGCTGTGTTTCAAACGAGCAGATGGGAAGAATGCTTTTCACATGCTAAGAAAATTCATTGCAAACTTTCTACTAATTCCTGTACTACTAGTTTCCTTTAGAAAGAATATCCGTTTTGCTGTATTGTGATGTACACGCTAAGATGAGAATACCTAAAAATCGTTAAAAAGTAACGATAATCGCTCAAAAGTGCACATACCCAAATTATGCGTAAACATAGATTACCTAATATTGGGTAATGGTATTGAAAGAAGATTAACGTTAAAAATTATCGTTATTTTATCGTTACTTTTTGCTGAAAATTAGGTATTATTTTGTAGTTATATTTTACAGAATGCTTCAAATTAGACTTTCTAACAATTTATACATTCGGAAAAGTATTTCAATTACGGAACTTATAGAGAAACAAAATTTAATGTTCAAACGTATATATATCTCAGTTTTTTTTATTCTGTGTTAAAAAAATAAGTATCAACAAAGTATGGAGGAATCCATGTAAAGCTTAAGTGAGGTTAAACATCGAAGTATCTAAGACTGAAATTGATAATAACTTTCTGGCTATTTTTCAAACTGTATGGAATTGGTCAGTATCATCATTATCGACGATTATCTACTCTTTTTTTTTATCAACAATTACTCTACTTAAACAGCTCGAAAAAGAATTTTTCAAGAGCGCCATCAACGACGTTCAACCTTTTTTTGCGTTACCTGGATTCCTCCATTACTGAAATATTTTTTCTGCATCAACCCAACATTTTGGGTTCACACACATTCCTTTTTTCGCTCTGGAGTGAAGCCGAATTGCACTTCGAGATTCTCGTCGGAGCTAGAATCTAAAAAAAAGAATGCAAAATTTATTGCTTCAAATATTGGGACATTTATTGAAAGCTTAATTAGAAAAATAATTACGTTTTCGCTTAGAAAAATATGGCGACCGCGTTGCTTCATTGTTGAAAATTTATTCAATTTTGGGTAAATAATAACGTCCATTATTGACAAATGAACATAACCCAAATTTCAGTAAAAATGACTGTTCATTATCGTTTAATTTTACCGATATTTTGAGTATTGTCAACAATACCCAATTTTAGGTAAAATAAATACCTAATTTTAGGTATTCTCATCTTAGCGTGTAGGGAAACCAATAAATACACTTAAGCCCTATTGGAAAGACCGTTTTGTATCGGCCAATCACAATAAATGTGTTCTGATGAGTATATATCTGTTTTATTTCGCATTCAACTCAATGGCAATTATAAAAAATAAGTGCATAAGCAGGCAACTGAAAAGTTTCTATTCGACTTTTACAGCACAAAGTTTAAAGTTAAGTTTTTTGCCAAGATTTTCTACAGTAAAACACAGATAAACAAGATTTTTTTGGCAAAATTTAAAGATGGGAACAAAAAATAATGTGGCAACCCTGGTTGCGGCTGATCTGCCGTTAACTTGTGTGGGTAAGTGTGCGCGTGTATTCCATTACAAGTGTACACCACTTACGAAAGGAACGGCAAAGCTTGTGACCGATAATGCAAACCTTTGCTTTAAATGTGTAGACCAGCGTTGCCAGGTATACCGATTTATCGGTATTTATACCGATTTTTATTCTCAATACCGATATACCGACAAGGGCTCTGAAAATACCGATTTCCAACTTTTTATACCGATAAATACCGATTTTCAATGAAAGTTATTTCAACATTATATTTGGTTTATGATTTATCAGCGTGTTTTTTTAGATTTCTTACCCCTCGCCCTCGCCATTCTTCAAATGGAAAACCCTGCGGCTGCAACTGCGCTCACTGTGCGTACAGTGACCATTCGCTTATTGCAATTTCGTTAATTGAAACGTCTTTTCATTGCAAGTCCACTATTGCAACGTTTTGCAATTAAAAAGCAATTAACTGTCATATGCAAATGTCAAGCAGTAATCTGTCACTTACGATCTATTGTTCACGAGTTTTTGACAGTCGATTTGACGTTGTCAGATGTTGCAATGAGCGAATGCCATTCGCTCATTGCAATGTAAACATGTTGCAATGAACGAATGGTCACTGTATTTTGTTTTTAGCTTTAGCTTTAGCTTCTGTTCTTGTTTCCTCCGTTGCTCACGTGCTATGCGAGGCGAGCGAGAAACGGAAAAAGTTTCAAGATAGAGTAAATGGATGCCTGCCATTTTAAGCATTTAATTTGAAAGTAGATGTGTTATGGTTGTATGTCTGTGATAAAATTATCGAGTTTAATAATGATATTAAATGCGTTAACATATGAAGAGAGGTTGTAATTTTAAGCATAATACTAACAAACAATCACTCATCATTATGGCGATTTAATTCAGCAGCGTGTTGAATAATCTCTGAACTCTTTTCCATCACAGCTTTTGTTCAGGCATTATTCACACAAATTTGGAGAAGTTATTAAGCTGTCGCCAAATGCTTTTAAACACTGCCAATTGCATATGCTTAAGAAGCAAGTTTGCAGCAATGGAGTTCAGCTGATAATTGAATAACTGGTGTTTTAATGCTTTACAGAACTTGAGGGTAATTCCGAGAGTCAAAGAGACCTTTGTTGAGCTAAGCGAGTGTTTGTTAAGAATAATATATTTTTCTTCAAAATCATTGAGCATATTAAAAAAGCTGTGGTGTCTTTTATAGAACTTTTGTTCAACTTTTTTAAATTTTCATAAAACTTTGTTGGGGTTTTTGTATGATTTTCCATATGATACAAACATTTTTATTTGGCTTTCATATTGTGCATGCATAATTAATTTGATATTATTATGCATAGACATCAACAGAAACATTTTTTAACATTTATTTATTACCATTAAATAGCGAGATTCGAACTATCAACTTTCGTATCCTCAACTACGTGACCTACCAACTGCGCTATTCTAGACTTGAATGAAGTACAAACGAATCGGCTATATAAGCTCAATGTTATATATTAAATAGTAGCAGAAGTGATGCTCTTATTGAGCTACATTGATATTCTATTTATAGCGTTGTCTGTATATAAGCAATATCAGTGCTCAAATAAACCTTCTAAATGCTGTTATTAAACATCTGAATTACCAAGCTTTGATGGTTGATGTTCGGTTTTACTACGTGCATTACTGGCAAGGGCATATTGAACAAGAGACGATTAAGAGATATGACAATGTTTTCTGATGTTATTTGTAAACACTGCGCTGTTTTCTATTCTGATGGGCAATGTAAAGGGTAGCCTTTGAGCTATTTGCTTCAAGCAATTGACTATAATTTCAACTCTTGAAAACAGGTCAATACTTTTTCACCAGTACCAAACTCATAAACAAAAACATAGGAATTAACTGAATTCAATGAATGTTATTTATAATGTTAGCCTATTTATAGTTATGCTATAAATGTTATGTTATTTATAGCATAACTATAAATAGGCTATATAAACGATGTTTCAACGGATTTATAAACTGTTATTCGACTCTTTGTTGAACTGTGTAAATTTAGTTACATATAAATACTAAAATAGCTTTTAATAAGCATGTTATTCAAACAAAATGAAACACTTGAAATAATGTTATTGCTTCAATTGAAGACATGGTTATTCAGCTTATATTCCAGCCAGATTTTTTATTCAGCCACAAAAGTCTTAATTCAGTTGTAATAATGCACATATGCTTATTTACTGCTTTCGTTTGTTTGTTGGGTAAACTCATCAGTCCTATAGTAACAAGTAACAATACTTTATACATTTATGCTTTTTAATATGGGATTTTCAAAAGAAATTATCTGTTTATCGATAGGGTAGAGCGCTACTTCATCGTAGTCGCCTATTTTCATTCTATCAAGCAAAAAAAAATCAAAAATATCAAATTCACTATGCGCTCAAGAAGCAGTGTTGAATAATCGATCATATCTTAGCTTTTGTGTTGAAATCTATTTAAAAAAAATAAGGGATGTGCTTAGCACAACGGGAGTTGGCTCAAAAACCTTATCGCTATACATGATATTTGTTATCTTAATAAAATCTTAAGAAGTGTGTATTCTAAAAAAATATATATTGAAATGTATATTTATTCAAAGTATACATATTCAACCTCGAGATGGTATTTATAACAAAATGGCTAATGTATTTTTTATTTTATTTTTTATATTTACGTCAAACTTTGTCCATATAAAATTTGAATATAGAAGAAAAATGATCGCCAAAATATATTGTAATCTTATATCAAAATTAAACTATAGTTCACTTGAAAAAAATCTGAATTTTACTTTATACCGATAAATACCGATATTTTTTAATAAGCAATACCGATATTGTATAAATACACCTGGCAACGCTGGTGTAGACTGTCTATCAGACCAGTGTTGTGGTGGGCAAGAAGATGCGATCTCGGATGGAGGAAGGTATGAAAAAACTTTCGGACTCGATCACTTGCATGCGAGATCAAATTTCTGCCCAAATAGACGACGCGTTGAAAAACGGAATGGAACATTTGAGACAAAGTATAAATAAGTCTTTTGATAAATTAATCTGTGAGAAATTTGATGCTATGACAAGTTCAGTTTTGGAGATTAATGCGCGAAAAAGTTTAGCTGTAATGAATGATGCCCGCGCGCTGTCTGAGGCGATTTATTCCGAATCCGATCTGTTGCAAATTGGCAAAAAGCGTAAAATTCAAACAAGCGATAACGCTGCAATTGATGATGTTTTTCAAGGCAACGCAACTTTTGTGGATGTCGTAAAGAGGCGCAATGAAAATGTGAATGATAAAAGTAAACAAAATAGTAGTTTTAGAGGTAATAGTAGTAAAAAAAAGCAATCGTAAGGCTCGTCCGGTCATTGTGATCAAACCAAAAGAGTCCAAACAATTTAGATCCAAAAACACACAAAATTAGTAATTTTAGGAATGGAAAAGATGGTGCCATTATTGTTGAATGTACATCGTAGCAAATGTAACTAATGTGAAAAATTGTATTGAAAGCAATCTGGGTGAAAATTATAGTGCTGTTGTTCCCACGGTGCCAAGATTGAAAGTAGTGGGCATGAGCCGTCAATTATCCTCCGATGTTTTCATAGACTATTTGAAAAGTCAAAATGAAAACATCGCAATAAATGATGTAAAAGTAGTTAGAATTTACGAAAATCCACGGTTCATTTACAACAAGTTTAGTGCGGTAGTTGAAGCGATTTGGGTACATATAATTGTATGTTAAGAGCAAATGAAGTAAATGTAGATTTTGATCGGTGCTTTGTGTATCCTGACATTAATGTTCTGAGATGCTTCAAATGTGGAGAATTTGGACATGAGAGCATTGATTGCAAAAACTGTGATACATGCTCTCGGTGTAGTCAAAACCACAAGACATCGGAGTGTACGTCAACTGTTTTGAAATGTGTTAATTGTTTGAAAATGAATAAAGAACGTAAAATTAACTTGGACGTAAACTATGCCGCATTTAGCTCTCAATGTTTGGTGTACAAGAGACTTTTTGAACAAAAGAAAAGCAGCTTGCGTTTCAATAAATAGCAACCGAGGTCCAGGCAGAATGGTAATCAATTTAATTTTTTGTATTTCAATATTGCGGGGTTGTCAACAAACTACGTAGCATTACGTCAGATTGTAGAAGAAAAACGTCCACTTTTGGTTTTGTTAGCAGAAACTCACATTGTTGAAATTGAAGCCTTTGATCAATATTGCATTCCGGGATATAATGTTGCTGCTTGTTTATCACATTCTAGACATACTGGCGGTGTTGCTATTTATGTCAAAGAATCAGTTCAATTCAATCTTCGCCACAACGAAATGGTTGATGGTAACTGGTTCTTGGGCATAACAGTTGTACGTGGCATGATGATGGGTAACTATGGTGTTTTATATCACTCTCCCAGTTCTAGGGACCAGCGTTTTATTGAAATTTTAGAGAACTGGCTTGAGGTATTTCTTGATTCGAGTAAATTAAATATAATAGCTGGTGACTTCAATATAAATTGGCGTGATAATAATAATTCGAATCATTTGAAGCTTTAAGCTAACTTTTTCAATTTAAGACCAACGGTAGATGAATAAACGCGAATTTCCAGGCACAGTAGAACTTTGATTGATCATGTTTATTCTAATTTTGATTCTGTTTGTTCAGTTGTCGATACTGATTTGAAAATAACCGATTATGAGACAGTAGGTATTAACGTAATTGAGAATAACTTGAATAATAGCGATGATTATGTGAAATTGAAGTGCTGGAGGAAATATTCAAAACAGGCTGTTTCTAACCTTGTTCAGAGAAGCGTGGATTTTCCAATCGCGAGCGGTAGTTTAGATGATTCTGCAGCTGTTCTTACTAATACCATGAAAACGTGTACAAATAAGCTAGTTGAACAAAAATTTGTTTCACTAAAGAACTCGAACAGCTGGTACAATTTGGATCTTTTGCGTCTTAAACGCAAGAGGGATAAATTGCACAAAAAGTTTTGTAGATCTAAGGGCACCTCCAATCCTGATGGATATTCTGATCTATTTTTTGAGGAAATGAATCGGATTCAAAAATTTAGATCAGTAAATTTTAGATCAAAATAGGGAGTTCCCCACCGCTGATCTAAATCGTATTGATGTATTTAAAGCAATGTAGATGGCAACTCGATATTGTCATACGCCATCTTGTTTTGTTAATATTTCGGCGTTTTGTTTAGCTGCGTATTTTGTTGAAATAAGATGCGAAAAAAAGGAGTTTACAAAAAAACAATCTGGTATCGATTCCTTTACTGTGTGACTTGCTACCGATTTACGGTCAGGACAACCGAGGGATACTCAGTTTGATGCTGCAAACGATCTTCAAGTTACAGTCCAAGCACCAGCAGGACCACGACTTTGGGCTGCAGTTTTTTGTAAAATGTAAGTATCTCTCAACATCCTACGATTCCCCCTAAGTATATTTCCATTAATTTTTAGACCATCCATCAGCGCATCGAAACGGACCAAATCGATAACATCCTAGCCAGCTGCATTCTACCCGAAACTCTTTCGGATCCGATCTTCGTGCGATCACCAGCGCCATTATCCGGTGAAACGTGATCTGAATATTCTAAAACAAACCTGCCAAGTGGACAGCTTCACGTTAAACTTTTTTCTGAATTCCTACTGCGCCGGAACGGCTGGCGAAGAGGAAAATGAGCTCACAAATGGACACGGCGATGGGAACCTTTCTGAATAGGACGAAAGCTACGGAGAAGCAGCTGACGATGCTGAACGAGCAATTGCAGCTGTACTGGGAGGGAATCTTCCTGTGGATCTGGCTGACGCGGTTCACAGCGAGCCGTACGTCCCAACGCTTGGCCATTTTTTACATGAACATGAACATGAAGCATATTTGTAAACGTAGGTAACATTTGAGCATCAGATAGTGCCTTTCAAATCATTTATATTCGTATAACATTTTATGGTGGCTTGAGTTTATATTTTAAATTGTCCGATAGCTAAAGGCTTAAAATTGTGATTATTCCACGCGCTGTGTGGGTCGAGATGATTATTTGTGACGACGGAGCGTTGAGTGTTGTGACGACGGAGATGACCCAGATGTGATGGTTTCTATGGCGTGGAAGATAAGACGAAATATGAACTGGAAAGAAAGCATTTGATTGCTGGGAGAATCTAGAGCTGATTCGCCAGAGGAATGAGGAAAGACGACGCAGTAAGTTTCAAGCCAGAGGCAGATTACCGGCACCAGGTGGTGGTGGTGGTGGTAGTGTTCAGAACAGGGATGTCGTTGGAAAGGCTAAGGGCCAAAAGCACAAAACGATGCTGAGCAATTGCAAGCATTAGAATGAAGACAAATCGAGCAGTGCCAATCCCAACCGAATTAAATAACATTTAATGCTATACTTTTTAAAAAAAAAACAATTTTGCGAGCGTGTTAGTAGAACGATTTTAATTGAAAAACTAGGAAAATTGAAATTAACACTTCACTTGATCACTTTTTCTAAAAAAAATAAAAAAACTGAAACACTTTTTTAAACTATAGTCCAAACCCAACATTCAAAGGGCGGAGCTAAAATTCATGTTTTCAAAATAGAAAATCTTGATTTTTATGAAAATTCGTAATTTTGTGAATGAAATCCCGGTTTATTTCATCAATCTTACGTGTTACGTAAAATCTGTGTTCACGAATGGATTCAGGGAGTTCCATTCCATAAAATCCAAGTCCAACTTGCAAAGGGCAGAGCCAATATTCAGCGTGGCGAAATCTATAAAATTCAACATATATACTTGAAGGGAGTGAAACACTGCCGACTAGTGCTATCACTAGTAATATATATTATCTGTAGTGGAATTTAACGGAATTTGCTCGCGTTTACTAGTGATAGTTTAAAAAAGTGTTTCAGTTTTTTTTTAAAGTGTTGATCAGTATTAATTTAAATTTTCCTAGATTTTCAATAGATTTTAATAGATTTCAATCGTTTGATCATGAAAGAAAGTCACTTGATGATAAAACGGGACGATATGTAAAGGGTTACCTGGTGAAGGTGACAATCTTCACCTCGTGTGAGGTGACACTCTTTGTAAATCAAATGGAGAGTCACCTCGTATGTGAGAGCGAGTCGTCTCACCTCACACGCCACTCAGAATAACCCTGAATATCTGTGTCCGACACATGATTTTTTGCAATGCGATCAACAAATGATGCATTATCATAGCATTGCAGACGTATATTGGGCCAAAAGCGGCATTTATGTTGCATTTAAGGTGACTTAATTGCTTGATAGGCTGCCGTAAAGCCGCTATGGAGGTTACCTGGGAAGTTTCTAGTTAGGACCAATAAGCAACACGTTATCTACGTACAGCAAAAAAAAACTCCTGTAATTGTTGTACGAAGAACACTAAAAAAACACCTCGAACATTTGGAAATCGTTTTGAAAACCCTAAATGAAGTTAATCTCAAAGTTTAGATATACAAATCAGAGTTTCGACAAAATTTAGTTGAATTTCTGGCTTATATAAAAACTGTCGAGGGTATAAAACCAAACAAGACAAAAATTGAAGCAATTAGAAAGTATCCAGAACCTTAATATTTCAAACAACTGAGAGGATGGACATAGGCATGTATCAACCCAACCGTAGGTCTGTTAACGATTTTGCTAAAATTGGAAAGAGATTTTTTCAAACCATTTGGTTTGACTACTGACGCATCTGACTACGTAATTGGAGCTGTTTTGAGTGATTTTGGTTGTAATTTACAATTGCAATATTTTTAGTCTCATGAACCATTCAAAGAAATTACACATCAACCATGCAAAACCACATAAACCCGCGAATAGTCAACCAACCGATCCGGCACCGGTACATTTTTATCAGCCACCATCGTTGAGGATATCAAACCAGTAGGTCCAACACCAGGGGAGGAGCAGTTACCACCAAGACACTGTACACCAGCATAACAGAATGTCGTGACCCAGTGCACCGAGCCACGGACACATTTTATTCAGGAGTCAGCAAAATATATTGGTAGTTGCTGGGTATAAAAATAGTGTAGGGTAGGATTAATTTAAGGTTCTACAGTGTGATAATCAGAAAGAAGAAATAAATATGTTTTAGTTAGAACTCCGTACGGAACTTTTTAGGTTTTTTTAATGTCTTCGAACGCCAACGGACCTTACTTACATTTTTGGAGTTTTCTTTTTGTACTCGTGGAATTAGTACCAGCTGGTAAAGGTAGTCACCGTACACAACTTGATGGAAAGGATCACACAGTCCATTATCTATGGCCAGCCCTAAGATTGAACTTGACCTTTGCATTGCGGTTGTGTCCGTGGATAGCATGCGACACTGCTGGAACATATTTTCCACCATATGATTCGCCGGCTACGAAGAACTTGCTTCTGAAGCTCTGGGAATAACTGCGAAAGATTTGAACCAGTGCATCATTTGTTGTCTCCTATCTGCGTCTCTGGTGCTATAGCCTTCGTAATTATTGGTTAGGCTGAATCATGTACCTACTGGGTTGTCGAAATAGATCAGATGATGATACCGATGGTAAGATTACTTTCTGGGATGCAGCTGTAGTTTTCCTTCGACAGAGCATGGTCGTTTCCTTTCCATTTGAGTTGAACTTCTCGTCTTCCGTCAGATAACCCGAGAAACTTTCGATGTTTGCAGGAATGGCAGCGCTGATCACTTTCGCTGAATTACAACCGGCTTTGTTAGAGCATTTTTTGATGAAAGACACCACATATAGCGCGGATACGGGTTTACAAATAAGCGAGCAGCTCGGACAAATGGAAATGTTTTCCCGGACAAAATTTAATGAAAAGGACAGGACGGCTTTGGGCACCTCCAATCCTGATGGGAAACTGGTATAGATCCAAATATTTAGATCTGAAGTGATCTAAATTCTTGCACCGCGGCGTTCTATATTGGCTTTTATACCACAATCTGATTTAAATTTTTGCATCTTCCTAGAAATCTGATCCAAATGATGCATGTTTTGGATCACTTTTTTTCCTTGATCCATTTTCTGTACTAGTGCTGGCAACAATGCTTGTAGGAAAAAGGAGTCAGTTATAACTCAAAATCAAAGATTACTACTTCCACTTCCAGTAAAACAAATGAATATGTGTGTAAGGATTTTCCTACGAGTATTGGTTCTCAGCGGTAAAGTGGACCCGTTTTGATGAACGTTTTAGCCAGCGACAGGCTTCCCTAAAAGGCACCACGAAAACACGATCTTCCTATCATCAGATTAAACTCTAAAATCGTTTTCAGGACCATGACGGATGCGTTAGGTGTTTAACTACATCATTCATGGAATCTGTTAATAATACGGAACCAGGCAATTTTACAAATTCAGACAGGCTTAAATGCTGCGGATGGTTCATCAGCAGTAAAAAAGTATTCTATTACCAAACTGTATCACGGTTTCCAGAATTAGGAAAGTGACTTTGTTTCCAGAAGTGCGGCCACTGTTATTTTGACCAATCGAACAGAAATGGGGTCTCCTAACTCTAGGTGACAAATAGTTTTCCATGAATAGTATAGGTAGCCGTAAAATGGTTTGCCAAATAATCTCGAAATATCAGATGTGAGTAAGTTCATATTTTCTTTATAATACTAGTTATGACTAGTCACCTACAGGTAAAAATTGCCACTTTGGGTGAAATGGTTCTCTGTACAAACTAAATTCTCACACGACACAAAATAAGCCTGTTTGATTAGTCAATGAACTTTAAAAAAAATATTATGTTATACCCACCCAATCTATTAACAAGTTATATTATATCTACTCTCTCTCTTTTTTTTTTTCTTCACCTTTTTCTTCCTTTTTTTCTTTTTATATTTGTGGTTTTAACCAAAACAACCCCCCCCATATTATCCTCACCAAAAACATCACAAATTTTTTTTTTTTTTTTTTTAACTCTTTATTTATTCCAAATTTTACATTATTTTACATTCATATATTAACCTAGGTGATCCTGCTAAGTAATTAACATTTCAACCTTATATGCTATCATTTATATCTAATTGTGTTAATATTATTTTTACTTTGTCTATTCAGTATTTTTAACAGGGTTCCTTTTGCCTGCGTGTAAGAATAATTATTGATTTCTTAAAACTAGTTCTTATCTATAGAGAGAATTGATCATTGCAATTGAAGACTGCAATGATTTTTGTCTAAAATTATGAATTATTTTGTTGGACATTTCTTCTAGAGTCTCAACGTTTGAAATTCTATGTAATTCAATAGTACTGAACCAGGGTGGCAGCTTCAAAATCATTTTCAGAACTTTGTTCTGAATCCTTTGAAGTGCTTTTTTCCTAGTAGCACAACAACTAGACCATATTGGCACAGCATAAAGCATGGCCGGTCTAAAGATTTGTTTAAATATTAGAAGTTTGTTCTTCAAACAAAGTTTGGATTTTCTGTTTATAAGAGGATATAAACATTTTATATATTTATTACATTTGGCTTGAATGCCCTCAATGTGATCTTTAAAAGTTAATTTTTGATCAAGTATCAGTCCAAGATATTTTACTTGATTTGACCAAGAAATTGGAACTCCGTTCATAGTGACCATATGACTATTACTTGGTTTCAAAAATGCAGCTCTAGGCTTGTGTGGGAATATTATAAGTTGAGTTTTGGAAGCATTAGGAGATTTCTTCCATTTTTGAAAATAATCTGTAAAAATGTCCAAGCTTTTTTGTAGCCTCCTGGATATAACACGAAGACTTTTTCCTTTAGCGGAAATGCCTGTGTCATCAGCAAAGCAAGATTTTTGACAGCCCTGAGGTAAATCAGGGAGATCTGAAGTGAAAATGTTATAAAGTATTGGCCCAAGAATGCTACCTTTAGGAACACCAGCTCTGACAGGCAATTGATCAGATTTAGAATTCTGATAATTTACTTGCAAAGTTCTATCAGTTAAGTAGTTTTGAATTAATTTCATGATATAAAGCGGAAAATTGAACTTTTTCAGTTTCGCAATCAAACCTTCATGCCAAACACTGTCGAATGCTTTTTCTATGTCTAGAAGAGCAACTCCAGTAGAGCAGCCTTCAGCTTTGTTTGAACGAATTAAATTTGTAACTCTCAAAAGTTGATGCGTAGTTGAATGCCCATGGCGGAATCCAAACTGTTCATCAGCAAAAATTGAGTTTGTATTGATGTGAAGCATCATTCTATTCAAAATTATTTTTTCAAAAAGCTTACTTATTGAAGAAAGCAAACTGATTGGTCGGTAGCTAGAAGCTTCAGCCGGATTTTTGTCTGGCTTCAAGATAGGTACGACTTTTGCATTTTTCCATTTATCTGGAAAGTATGCCAGATGAAAACATCTGTTAAATAGTTTCACCAAGAAAGACAAAGTACTCTCGGGGAGTTTTTTGATTAGGATATAGAAAATTCCATCATCACCTGGTGCTTTCATATTTTGAATTTTTTTAGTTATAGTTTTTACTTCATCCAAATCAGTTCCCCAAGAATCATCAAAAATATTTTCTTGTGAGAAAATATTCAGATACTCCCTGGAAACTTGATCCTCAATAGGACTTGTAAGACCCAAACTGAAATTATGGGAGCTCTCAAACTGCTTAACAAGTTTTTGAGCTTTTTCCGCATTTGTGAGCAAAATTTTACCACCTTCCTTAAGCGCTGGTATAGGCTTTTGAGGTTTTTTCAATATTTTAGAGAGTTTCCAGAAAGGTTTGGAACTCGGATCTAATTTTGACAAATTATTTTCAAAATGTTTGTTCCTCAGGGCACTAAGCGTTTTTTAATTTGTTTTTGTAAATCTCGCCATATGACTTTCATAGCGGGATCACGTGTTCTTTGATATTGACGCCTACGTACATTTTTCAGACGAATCAAGAGCTGAAGATCGTCATCAATTATAACTGGATCGAATTTAACCTCGCATTTTGGCACTGAAGCAGCTCTTGCTCTATTTATTGAGAAAGCCGAATCTCTGAGCATTATTAATTTCATTTTTTGTTTGCAATGGAACATTAGGATCAAAGTTGTATTCCATAAATGTTCGATATTGATCCCAATTAGCTCTATGGTAGTTGAAAGTAGAACTGATGGAATTAGAAATGATTTCTTGAGATATTTCAAATGTAACTGGAAGGTGATCAGAACCAAAGTCAGCATGGGTAATCAATTGACTACAAAGTTGACATGAATCAGTTAGGACCAAATCAATAGTTGAGGGATTTCTGGCTGAAGAAAAGCAAGTTGGACTGTTTGGGTATTGAATAGTGTAGTAGCCTGCAGAACAATGATCAAAAAGTATATTACCATTGGCATTGCTTTGCGAATTATTCCATGAGCGGTGTTTTGCATTGAAATCACCAATAACAAAGAATTTAGACCTATGACGGGTAAGTTTCTGGAGGTCACCCTTGAGCCAGTTCTTTTGCTGACCAGTGCATTGGAAAGGCAAATAGGCAGCTATAAAAGTAAATTGGCCAAATTTTGTTTCAACTGAAACCCCCAAAGTTTCAAAAACTTTGGTTTCAAATGAAGAAAGAATGTGATGTTTGATACGCCTATGGACAATGATGGCAACGCCACCACCAGCTCCATTAATGCGATCATTTCGGTAGACAAAATAATTTGGATCTCTTTTGACCTTATGGGCAGGTTTGAGATAAGTCTCAGTTATAACAGCAATATGCACGTTATGAACTCTTAAAAAATTAAATAGCTCATCCTCGTTATCTCTGATGGATCGAGCATTCCAATTCAAAATATTTAATGACTTAAAATCCATTACTGAACTTCAATGTCATGACAATATTATTGGCAAATTTAATACCAGTTTGGATAGCTTCAAACATGGAATTAGTTTTTAGCATATCGGTTATCATATCGATTAACGATTGCTGTAAAAATTCTAATTTAGGAGCGGATATGTTACCTAAATCAAATTCATCAGAAGTCCCGTGGGAATTTTGGTTTTGGTTTCTACCCGCTGCAACGGCAGCGTAGGTAGGTCCATTTACATGTTGAACATTGTTAACAACACGGTTGGGTAAGAATGTAGGGTTTGAAGATTGAACCCTGTTGGTACCTGCAGGTATCGAAATAGTATTTACTCCAGTTGCGGATGGAAAAACCTGTCCGCTGTTTCTACCGACGGTTTGGTAGGAATTAGTTCTTTGCTGATCGTTGTTAACAGCTGCAGAATGGGTAGTAGCTGGTCGGGAACGTTTTTCGTTTCCTACCTGGCGCTTAGTGCGCGACTGCAAAATTGCTTTGCGAGTCTTGCACTCCCAAAAATTTGATTTATGGTTTTCACCACAATTTGAACATTTGAATTTTTGAGGATCTTCCTTCACAGGACAGTCGTCCTTAGTGTGTGAGGAATCACCACAATTCATGCATTTACCAACCATATGGCAATGCTTTGTTCCGTGACCCCATCCCTGGCACTTACGGCATTGGGTGAGGCTTTGGAAATTGGCTCCAGTCTTCCTGAAATGTTCCCACTTCACACGGACATGGAGCAAAAGGCTTGCTTTTTCTAAAGCCTTAAGGTTATTAAGTTCACTTGACTTGAAGTGAACTAAGTAGAAATCGTTTGAAATCCCTTTGCGAGCATCGCCAGGCCGGGATTTCATTTTCATCTTAATTACTTGGACTGGGCTAAATCCAAGTAATTTTGTTAACTCGTTTTTTATTTCATCGAGAGATTCACCACTGGGCAGTCCTTTCAAGACAACCTTGAAAAGACGCTCAGCTTTGGTGTCATAGGTGAAGAAATTGTGGTTCTTCTGAGTAAGATACTCAAGAAGACGTTTGAATCCGTCCAAGGTTTCTGCATGCAAACGGCATTCACCTCGTCTGGAAATTTGAAGGGAATATTTCACACCTTCAACAAATGTTAAGATTTCCTTCCGAAAAGCATGGAAATCCGAAATTGTCACCACAATAGGGGGAACTTTTTCCTTTCTCAATCGAGAAAGTTTTTTCAAATTTTGATTAGATGATGGATCACTCTCATCATCTGTGAGCATATCAAATTGATTACTCACATTAATTTGATTTGCAGGCGAATCAATAGATTGCCCTTTTCGTTTGCGCTTATTTGCCATAGTGGCAGAGTAATTTGCTCCAAATCGACGTCCAAGCAGATAACTATTATATAAGAATCCGAGGGACCGAAGAGGAATTTTCCAATGCGATATCCAAGCCGGGTTACCCGAAGGGCCTAACAAGGATCGAAAAGGAATCAGAGGAAATCTAAAAATTGTAGGTATTATTTAGCACTGAAAAGTGCTGTTTAAGATTTGGTGTAGTGTTAGGTAGCAATAGCACTTCCTTCAGCAAATAGAAAATAGAACCGCACGGCATGAGAGCACAATGCAGACTGAAATACCACTGACAGATGTGATTTAGAAACTATTGTAAAGCAAACCGATGAGTTTGTTTCATTTTTCAGCTCAAAATTAGAAAGTTTGATTCCGCATGATTTTGTAAAAACCGAACAATCCAATTTTTTGAAAACTACAAAACAAAACTTGCAAGATGGTGAAATTTTAGCTATTTGTGACTTTTCTGAAAATTACAGCTTCGTTTTGCAGGATGAAGTTCAATCACACCATTGGAACGTGCAACAGGCCACAATCCATCCTTTCGTAATATATTATACTGAAAATATGCAAATTAAACATTTTAGCTTCATTATAATTTCTGAAGAACTAAGACATGATTCAGTCGCTGTTAATTTGTTTATTGATAAAATGATAAACTTTTTACAAATTGATCAAAATAAAAACATAAAAAAAAATATTTTATGTCAGATGGTGCTGCTTCACAGTATAAAAACCGAAAAAACTTTTCTAGCCTTTGTAAATTTAAGTCAAAGTATGGTATTGACGCTGAATGGCATTTCTTCGCAACATCGCACGGAAAAGGTCCATGCGATGCTATTGGAGGTACGATAAAACGCATGGCTACCAGAGCAAGTTTAGCCAAAGAACGCGAACACCCGATAAAGACTGCAATAGAGTTGTTTAATTGGGCAAACAAACGAAAAGAAGAAGAACTTACAAAGTTGTCATTTTGTTATTCTACTACAGAAGAATACGAAAATATGTCTTTGCAGCTAAATAATCAATATAATAATGCAAAAACAATTCAAGGAACTCAAAAATTCCACTCATTTCTTCCTCTATCAGAAAATACAATAAAGGCAAAGCTTTATTCAAACTGTCCTGACAATGATGCCAAAATATTCGATATTGTTAAGAAAGTTGTGTAAACAATAATTTTATAAAAATACAGGAATAAAACTAAACTGATGATATCCAACATATAATGTTATTTTTTATTGCGCACAATCACCATCCCTGAAAAATAAGCTTAATTCGCTCTTTTGAATCTTGCTAATTGAGGAGCTTGCATTTGCAGTTCTCAAAAAGGTGTATCTCGAAATCGAGTTGTCTCATCGGTTTGATGTCTGTGGCGATGTTCGGCAATAGAGAGAAAATATGCACAGTATAAACACATCCAGTTTAAATGGATTAAACTGTTAGGCGATATGCAAGAGTTGAATGCACATTTTCAACACAATACACCAAAAATAACTGGAAGAAATTATTGTTCCTGATAGTGGGATTTTGTAACTTGTTTTTCAAAATACTTTTAAGGCAGAGAATTTCACTCGAATCGTTAAGCTGTCAGTGTCATTTTAACTCAAAATTATCCAATCTTTCCGAAAAAAATATTTTTGAAACTAGAAAAATACGGAGTACATCCTAAATGGGCCTAAACTTATTAAGTTATCAAAAAAATCAATATTAAATCAGTAATATCTTCTAAACGGTGCATCTTAGAAAAATGTTACCGAAGTACTTTTTGCTTGCAAATTTGAAGTTCTTTCATAAAATTAGGGTGACAAACTTTTTTGACTTTTCTTAATAGCTTTTTTGAAAATTATAATTTTTTGAAGATATCATGTGCATTTTTCATAGGCCCTTCTCATAAGTAAGGCTAGATTCAAAATGGCGAACGAAGTATGCAAAACGGCGTTTTTCTTCCCTAAAAACTTGTATGCAAGGTTTCATGCAAATAAAAAAATACAAAATATAAAAACTGGAAAAATTTCCCACTTGTTCGTGGAATCGCTCATTTTTGCTGTCCAATAAGAGCGGTTCAACTATTTTCAGAGCATCGCCTTTCAAATGCTTCTGAGGATGCTTCTGAGTTAAGTTTTCCAAGTTAGAAAATCGTCATTCTTTTGTGGTTTCATTGTAGGCAGTTTCAAATTTGTACATCATTTTAAAGGATCCATCAAAAAAGGCAAATCTAGAAGTGATTGTCTAACATTGTATTTTTAATTTTTTTACAGAGCTGTCACCTGAGCATTCACTGGTAAGGAGTGTATCGAATATAAGCTATCCACATACATTTGCGTTGTACGCATGTATTTGTGATGGTGTTTTATGCTCTGAACACTGCATGCTGTGCGTTTGACTGTCAGCTTTCTTTTGTTTACTTGTTTGTGCGGTTCAAATTCTGCGTTTTCAAAATGACGCGTATTGAAAAGGAAGTGAAAATCAAGGTTCTGGACACATGGCTAAGTGAGAAGGGTATTACTATGCGAAAATTGGCGAAGCGGTTTGGAATTCATCATGCGAGTGTTAAAACCATCATTAATAAGTTTGGGGAACACTATTCTTTGGATGAGCTACCAGGAAGAGGCAGAAAACCCGGTTCTTCCAACCCGAAACTGGAGCAGAAAGTGGTATCTCTAATCATGAAGAACAAATCAATGTCAATACGTGATTTGGCCAAAAAAGCAGGAACGAGTGTCGGAATGATCCAGCGTATCAAGAGGCGAAACCACCTGAAGACCTACAAGAAGCAGAAAATCTCGAAACAAAGTGCAGAACAGAAGAAGCGAGCAGCAACAAGGGCCCGGAAATTGTATTCGCGTCTTTTGCAGCGTCCGGATGCATGCGTTTTGATAGACGATGAGACCTATGTAAAGGAGGATTCAAAAACCCTTCCAGGTCCACAATACTTTACTGCCGTCGTTGGGGAGGATGTGAGCGATGCGAACAGGTCGATTCAAGTGGAGAAATTCGGTCGAAAGGTACTGGTATGGCAAGCAATATGTTCCTGTGGTTTGAAGTCAACCATTTTTTACACTACCGGAACTATCAATGTGGAAATCTATCGATCTGAGTGTCTCCAGAAGAGATTGTTGACTTTATATAAGAAGCATAGTACACCTCCACTGTTTTGGCCGGATTTAGCGTCGGCTCACTATGCCAAAACCACTCTCAATTGGCTTGCGGAAAAGGGTATAGATTTCGTTGAGAAAAATATCAATCCACCAAATTGCCCTCAGCTTCGACCCATCGAACGTTACTGGGCAATCGTGAAGAGGGTCTTCAAGAAGACTGGTAAGGCAGCTGGGAACATGCAGGAGCTCAACAAAATTTGGGCTCAAGCGTCCAAAAAATGCGATGCAACACTTGTCCGGAACTTGATGAAGAGCATTCGATCCAAAGTTCGAAAATTCGTGAAGGAATAACTTAAATTTCATCCGGTCTTCATTATGTTCAAGTTTAACCTCGTACAATAAAGGATCAATTTTTTGTATGAATAAAATATCGGTTTTCAACATAATTTGAAAGAAAGTTTGTGGATAGCTTATTTTCGATACACTCCTTAGAAGCTTGACCATTTTAAGCATTCAGCGTTGTCGGCTTAAGACTGTCAACTTGCTCTTTCATAAACGTTTGATGAAATTTCATCATATTCATCATATTGAACTGAGCGCAGTTCACGGAAAAAAGATTCTAGCATCCAGAATATCAGAGCATTCTCTTTTTGTAAATTTTCACTCACACACGTGTCTTTTTAATTATAGATCTCCAAGCAGGATCCCTAAGACTTAATACTTCTAGAGTTCACTGCACTGTCCAAACTATGTCCGTGACTGGGACTTTGAATTACTACTTTTGTTTTTTAATAGGCGAAAACGAGCTTATTCAGTCCAATTTTAAGTGCAATCAACAATATAGGCACTGACACTTCTCTGAGTACACTGTAATGTCCGTAACAAGGATTTTTCACTTCTACTTTTGACTATAGCTAAGAAAAATTCACAATTGGTTTAAATCTTTAACTAGATATTCTCGCTTTTCAAAGAACTACTCCATAAAACTCATCTCTGGAGCCACCATTAAACTGTGTCTGCTGACTATGAGACACCAAATAAATGCAAACTGGAGTTCTTTTCGTTCTTTGACTAAACGCTGTGAATTGCTAATGTGTACTAACTTATTTTAATTTGCCTTTTTTTCATATATGTATGTATAATTTTCTTAAAACTATGAAGGTGGAAAAGACTATATCAATCATGGTACGAAAACAAGAAACAAAGCGGAATTGAATAATTATTTCGGGTAGTCTTATCCTTTTAGCACCTTTTCCCTGATAACCTGCACATATGGATTTCTCGTCAAGTCTTTTGCCTAGACTTCTAAACAATAATGAATTACTTGCCAGTTTTGAGGTGGCGACTGTAAATTTTACTACATCCTATTCAAGTAGGATCGAATAATTAAACTTTCTTTCCAAGAGGTCTAGACATCATAAAAACATAAACATAGGATTTTTCAGATTGTGTCTTTGTTGCAGTGCAGTTAAATAAGTCTGCATCCTGTCAGCGACAGGGTACTCTAAGACCATCCCCACCGGTGGATTCGTATCTGGGTAATATTTTGATGACAGAGAGCGTTCCTATTTTGATTTAGCCACCCACTTTCGCACCGGTCGTTCATTAAAAGGTAACACAATAAGACTCAAATTTATACTCGCACCGGTTTTGTTTCGCTAAATATTACGTGCAGTGTATAGGTTGAATACTCTTCCGTACAGGTTTTCGACGTTCTGGTTTGTCCCAAAGATTGGATCTTGGGAAACATCCAGCCAAGCCCTGCAAAGCACTTTGTTGTCTTGTTGCGTCCAATTCCTTCCACGGGGTTTTGATGCACTCATTTTTCACAACATATCACAATAAACGTGAAATTAGCAAAGCAGTGAAACACTCAAATTGAAATGAAAGTCTTCCAGGTGAAGATGTTGTTTTAACGTTTCAACGTGTTTTGCTTATTTTTCTTCAAATAGCAACGCTCGGCTCGGCTGGGTCGGGTCCAATTTACGAACCGGCTGCAAATTGTCATTTTTCAACCCGGTTATCAACCACTGGTGTGGTGTTAAGTTGTTAAACAGGGTAACAATTTACCGATATTACCGCATTGGCAACAATCAATATGCAACTAGCGATTTGAAATTGGTTCACTGTTGTAGAACCCCTTGTTTCGAAGTACACCTTGAAGCCAGCACCTAACTATACATATTTGCGCCTTTATTTTGATTTGCTGTGTCATTTTGACAGAATATTTGAGAGTGTGTTAGTGTGAGTTCATTATTAGGGGTGCATTATTTAGCTTGGGACCGAGCTTGGGACCGATGTGCTAGTACTGACTGAGCCAAAAAAAAAATCGTATTTGTTCGGGACCTACTGGTCTTAGAGTTAGTCTATGGTATTGGTGCGGTTGGTCTAACATAACACAAAGGACGTTGAGGGCAATCCAAAGTAAATGATGGAGCACAGCACAGCCCCCCCCCCCACCCCCCAAACCCCCCCGACCCTTTTCCCCCCCTTTTAAAAAACAACACCCCCTTCAACACACCCCCTAACTCTTTCTTATTTTAACAACTGCGCCAATTACAGTGTGTTTGATAGCTGTCTGCTGCTAATGGTATGGCAAGTTGAACGTATACATATTCTCCTAAAGGGTAGGTTTGAATATCTGTTTTCATGTTCATTGGAGATTCCACCCTAAATATTGTCGTATCTGGTAGACCATCATCTTTCAGTGGAGAAACAAGGCCACGTAGCTTATTTTCTTTGTAATCATATTCCACTGCCGATGATATTTTAGTTGCATCTTCACAAAGAGTTACTACTAATGGAAAATTATTGCGCACGAGATATTCTTTCAAGCCTTTAGCATCAACGATTCCTTTACGTATATGATTGGCATTGCTAATGTAGCGTTGGATAGTTTTCGTCGACATCATAGAAGAATTTGCTGCTAAATATTTATAGTGAGCGTTTCCTGACGTCAGATACTCGTAGCAGCATACGTCTTTTTCCAGCATTGTGTAACGCCTTGCATGTGGTTTTTTATTCTTCGTAGAGTGATGAATTTTCGCAAAGTTTTCCAATACGGGTGCACAGGAAACATCCATGGGACATTCCAAAGGATTTGTAGCTGTCGTAGTAAATGTTAATTTAGAATCAGCTGGTGATTCAATTGCAGAGAGAGCGAAACAGTTACAGAGTTATAAAACAGGTTATTGGTTCACAGATATTTCAAATTTATTTAATGTTTTAGTGCTGAAGCATTGCGCTGGGGTTGTGTTGTTTGAGTTCGGTTAAAACATTGAAGAAAGATAAGGTTCCTAGGGTCAATTTCTTCACCTACGCTTTTCCGTAGAATGAACGATCTACGTGGAAATCACGTAGCTCTCACATGAATTCCAGGTGTTTATTACTAGTTTTGGCAGTGGGTGAGAATTACGTGAGTTTCACGAGGAAATAACGTGTCGATTTTTTTGAATGTAGGTGAGGCCCTTCATTTGGTTTTTAATGAAAAACTAGGGTGGGCCATGAAAGTTAACGTTTTGATTTGCAGAGTAAAAATATGTGCTCTTCAATAAAGTTGATGATTATTAAATTTGTTTATAATTAAATAAATTGAATAATGTTGACTCTACTGGCTTAATAAAAAAATACGGGTCTAATATTTTCTGACTTGTTTTCTGATAAGGAATAAAAATATCAATTAACTCGAGACTCTGAGACTCATTATCGGCTTATTCTGCGAGGTGTCTGTGGAGAGGAGACAGTGAAGTGATGGTGTAATATGTGAGAATTGTAACTCACTCATGTCGATTAAGTGTAATTATGAAGTAATGGCTTAATGTTTATGGCTACTTGGATAGATACAAGCATTTCAGTTTTGCGGGTTTTTAGCGAACCAGCCTAACATCCCAACACGATTTGCTTAGAGCTACGCTGCCGGTTGACGCATTATTGCCCCATGTTACAAATCATCAACTTCGGAAAAATTCTTCGATTTGTCCCACTTGAAAAGTAGACGTATATTCTTCCCACTAGCAACAAATATTGCTACCAATTATGGGACAATTATGCGTTCATATTTCAGGTGAGAAAAATTCACTCATCATTTTTACGATTTTTCTAGAATTAACAACGCGTGTTTGAATTATATTTTGAAAGTACATATCAAAGTGATGTGGTTGGCATGAAAAAACCAAAATTGTTCAAATGTAACATGGGACAGTTATGCTTCCCCCGGCAGTACGGTCGCGTGTCATTTTTTGCAAACACCTCAATAACTAGTGCAAATAAATATTTTGTTAGTTCTTGCTGAAAATAAGAAGCTTCTTTCTAGTTTCAACCCTGAGTTATCATTTGGACGCTAATGAAGGAAATGGTTCTCATATGCCAAAATAGTTCCTAGATGTATAGCAAAAACAAGCCAGGATACAAGGAAACAAAGTCATGCAGCATGCATTTACTATTTCTCTATATATTAGAAGCAATCACGATAGATGTATCAGTCATGCCATCAACACTTAGGTTACCTATAAGGATTCCACATTCAATAATAGTTTTGCTACAGACGCATAACTGTCCCATGTGCTATGTAGTGTCACATCACATGGGACAGTTATGCTTCCAGTGGTAGTACAGAACCTACTGGCCAGCTCACTAGTTTTACTCACTATTCGAATCATCGCTATGATCGAGAACGTCTGGTAACGAGGACTGGCTTTCCCATGTGGATTCAATAATTAGCGGATTCTCGCAGATTTCGTCAGGTAGAGTAGGAGTTCTTTTCAAATCTACTTCATTTTTCTGGTCGTCACCGAAATCGCTGCCTAACAGTGGATTTAGGATTCCTTCTTCCAATGCACCAATTGAATCAACCTAATTTTGATGGCTGACATCAAATTCTTCGTCTGGCACTTGATTTGAGCAGTCTCCTCTCAATGAACCAAAATCATTTTGATGGATATCATATGAAATATTTTGTATCGTTGGATCTCCACTGCTGGTTTCATCCAACCACTCTTCTATCATAGGTAACGCATACCTTGTGCGCTTTCGTCGGCATGCGGCTGATGGAAGCACGACGTGATACTGTCCGCAATGCCTGATAAAGTTTCCGGTTAGCCACGTTCCTGATCCAGTTTTCACAATTTTCATAGGTTTCACCGGAGAACATAAAACGCATGATAGCATTGCTATTAGCGAGCCACCCTTGCCCCGAGATACTTGCATTGGCATCGTTTGCACTGCGGCCAAAAACTGGTTTCGTTCTGGTGAATCCGGTACGCTAGAATAAAAATTATTCAATAATAGATTATTTTAATTTAATAGCTACCTAGTTTATCATACCGCTGAGTAAAATATGCGACCAATCTTCCAACCAGCTCTTTAACTGTCGATTCATGGTTGTGAACTTGTTCATTTCCAAGTGAGTGTTCGGGTGTGAACACTGTTTCATTGGATCCGGGCGTTGGTAAAAAACTGGCTATACCATAACGTTTTACCGCCTCAGCGACTTTTACTATACACTTTTTCTCACCACCCATAAAATGATATTGCTCTGGAATATCAGCAAATACTCCATAGATCTCCACAAAGCTTTTAGGATCCAGCAGTTTTTTATAATTAGCTGCACATAATTTCATGGATTCTTCCATTTCGTGAATGTCAGCAGCAGTTATGTCGCTGAGACCTGAACTGGCAGCATATCCCTGCAGCTCTAAGGTCCTCTGTATGGTTGTAGGCACCACTCCCACAACTCCTTGAACTTTTGACCAGAAGATTTTGTAGGCATTCTGCGAAATAGATAGAAAAGTATTGATCAATGTTTAAGCCAAATCAATTTTTTATTCTACTTACTTCTTTCGAGCACTCCATTTTTGGTTTGTATGTGATTGAGTTTTTGGTCCGTGGTCTCCGTTTGCTTTGTTTTTGTTTTTCTCAATACGGACAATCTGTCAAACTAATATGTACACTCCAAAACGAATTTACTCTAAATCACATTATTGTCAAGATTAATATTTTAATCTTGAATTAGTGGTATTATAATACGATTTAATGCGAAAATTAAAGATGTCTCCCCCCTAGGAATATAATATTATTATACTATTATTATTAATAATAATAAAAAAATATTTTTTTTTTTAAAAAAAAATAAAATATAATAAAAAAAAACACTTAAAAAAAAAAAAAAAAAAAAAATTTATTTTTTTTTTTTTTTTATTTTTTTTAGTTTTTTTTGGGTCCCCCCCCTCCCCCCAAAACAAGACAAAACAAAAAAAAAATTTTTAAAAAAAAGAAAGAGGGGGGCGGGGGGGGGGGGGGAGAGGGGGGGCGACGACACTTTATTTTTTTGGAAAAATGTGGGGGGGGGGGGGGGGGGTTTTCCCGGGGTCCCCCCCCCCCCTTTTGCAAAAATTTTTTTTTTTTTATATTTTTTTTAAAAATTTTTTGCTTTTTAAAAAATCAGTGGGGTTGTGTTTAACACACGACCGGTTGACGTAGACTACGTTAACCCGTTTGATTAGTTTCGTAGTGTACTGTTCTAATGGGACGTTGGATTAGCATAAGTAAGTGGGGGAACATTAGAACATGCTATGATTCGCTTCTTAGAAATTATTTGGCAGCCGTGGAAAGGGACGTTTGGTTTGAATAATAGTATGATGAAAGGGAACAATTGTGCTGCCTGTAGTGATTGTGTTGATATGATCGACCAGCTGGAGACCATTATCCTTATCGCGTAATCTCGAAAATCTATCGATAAATGATAAAGCTTTAAGAGTTCACACTGTTTCAGTTATTTTTAAATGTTGATTTGACCTCTACCCTTGCCGTAAGGCCTAGTCTGATCAAAATAGCGTTGATGTTTATCCTCAAAGATCGTTAGACCAGCATTAGATAGTAAGTATGTTAGCAAAAATCTATTGTACATTCTTTAGAAAGCATTTGAAAAGTATTTGCACTTTTTCAAGTTGGTTGACCACTTGATTTTATTTCGCACCTCGAGTTTAAGGCCCTTCTCTAGCTTTTCGACCAGTAGTTATCAACGCATCACCTCTGGTTGCTTCCAGTTTCGACCGATAACCTCGAGTTCGCTCGGCATCGGTACATGGTCAATTCGGAGGATTTTTCGAATGTTCGATCTTAACGCGCTTCCGAAATTTGCGCAAACGGTTGGCATCAAAACGAATAGGCATTGCACTTATTCACCCTTTCACAGTTTCTCAAAACTTATTTCTTCCTAGAAGTAAAACGCTATCCAACGCGAATCGTTAACACAACAGAATAACTATTCATAACAGTACTCATTGAAATGTGCATGTTCGAGAATCAAAACATTGTCCGTGATAGGGAATTTCTTGAAACAAGCCAGAACGCAATATTCTTTAAAATTTTCATACACCGATTGATGAGTATATATGCGAAATATATTAATCTTTTATTTGTTAAATTTTATATACCTGAGTAAACAGATTGGCAATCGTATAAGTTTCTTGATTAGAGCAGTCTGAAAAATAAATCAATCAAGAAACAATCAAATTCTTAGCGTCCGGTGCTTAAATTTTTCGTGACGGTAGCCATTTGTAAATTGTATGAAATGCTCAAGGTATGCAACAAAGAGAAAACTAATATTGTTTTAGCCACCGCTGTCAGCCAATCGGTAAGAACCAAACATTCAAATCAAACAAACTCTCTCAAAATTAAGAATGAATTTGAATTAAAACCCTCTCTGCGCCTTACCAAAAGATGTCTACCAAATATCACACACACATAAGCACCTTATTTCGCTCCTCGTGGTTGCACCCACCAGCTGGCTACAAAGACAATATCTACCAAATATCACACACACACAAGCACCTTATTTCGCCCCTAGTAGTAGCACCCACCGGCTGGCTAGAAAGACATTATTTGCCCCAGCAACCGACTGTTTAGCACACCACAGCATAATGTATGGCTGCCTAGCAACGGTTGCCTAGCCAACGGCTTGGTAACAACAGACTGCAGTACAATCGGCTACCTAACCAATTGGTAGGTCGCCAGTGCACTTTCTATGGTGCTTGTCACAGCCAGCTGCCAAATCCAATTTGGCGTCTTGCCGCTCCGCTGAATGAAGCTAGTGCACCCTCCAGGCTCGATGCTCCGCACAGCTCCAGTACTGCAACACGAATGAGAAAATTTGCGAAGGTGTACCCGTTTTATATCGTTCACTGCTGCATATGAGACCTCCCTTGCTTACATTTGAGATCTGTGATAGTAAAATTGAGTGCATTGAGTGATTTTACTCTGAAAATCGGCATTATAAGACATTACCTCATATTTTGTTTTTTTTTCAATAGCTTGAAATTGTTAACGGATAATGTTTGATAGTTGAATTGATACGCGGGAAAATTTCCAATCGATCGATGTAAACATCTTGAATATTTATTGAGCATTTATTAAGTTATTAGCGTTTAATTTGTAACGATATTTCGTGACGGTCGTTGATTTTTAGATTTTCAATGGACACCCTACCCTTGCCGTAAGACGTAGTCTACGCAAAAAAAAAAATCAAAATGATGATGGCATAATTATCGGATAGTTGTGACATTGCTCTGCATTTTCTTGCCACTAGTGTTTGGCTACTACGTCCGTGAACATTGTTTGTCCTTCTGTGGATAGCTACAGATCTGCTTTTTGAAGCAGTTTTCCCGAACACTAACGGTTTAAGCAATTTCTTCAGGACCTGGATAGCACACTGGAGAATCTTCCGAGTCATCGGCCTGGATAGACAAAAACAAACAAAAGTTACGTGCTTCTAAAACATGAAAACAAGCCCAAAATCTTACATGGTGGGTTTTCACTGTGCTGGGGCTCTCTTCAGCGGCAAGCGTGCCTGAGGTACTGTTTGGTTAACCGGTGTATGTCATTCTCTTCGTTATCACTCTGCTCTGTTACGTCATCAACGGGACCGCTATTCGAATAACTATTTAAATTTTTACCCAGTGGTTCCACAGCTTCATCTCCGTCGGAATTACAATCTGTGTGACGATTGAAATCTCTTGTTCTGGCTTCACCTGTCGTCTCAGTTATGCTGGTACCACAACAATTCAAGTTGTTTACAGATACGCCTCCGCCGGGAATAAAATCTGGATGGCAGTTCACACCACTTCTTTCGCCTTCAGTTTTTCCTTCTGCTACGCACGCGGACGTGTCTGAGTTTCCGAATAGTCTGTTGTATATAGAACGTTGCTGAAAAAAGGTTTATACCTGACATTAACTCTACATTAAAGACTTACGCTTCGTTCTCGCCACTCAGAAGTAAAATCTGAAATCACAATACCAGTTGACATTCGCACGAGACAATGCTTGAAATGTTTTCCTTGGTCCACGTTATTAACGCTAAAGTATTCTCACTGCACTCTGTAATTTTAGTAGTAATTTTCATTTATACAACAATGAACATTATAAGTTGTCACCGGCACACTAATTTGCACGAATATTTCAGGTTTTTTACCTTTGAAAACTGGCAAAGCTTCCACTGGAATCTTCAGATCCGAAAAAACCTGCTCGTACGCCGTAAAGCCAGACGTGGCTTTTTTATGCAAAGATTGACACTTTTACTGTTTTTGTTTTTGATTCAGTTCCAACCTGGATTAGGTATCAAGATTGGGTCGACTTGTTGTGTGCTAAACGTCGGTGTGTTTGTCTTTATTTGTAACATGTATCGGGTTGAGCTTCATACTGAATATAAGCATAGACTAACTCTAAGACCTGTAGGTCCCGAACAAATACGATTTTTTTCTTGGCTCAGTCAGTACTAGCACATCGGTCCCAAGTTCGGTCCCAAGCTTCATAATACGCCCCTAATAATGAAGTCACACTAACACACTCTCAAATATTCTGTCAAAATAACACAGCAAATCAAAACAAAGGCGCAAATATGTATAGTTAGGTGCTGGCTTCAAGGTGTACTTCGGAAAAAGGGGTTCTACAACAGTGAACCAATTTCAAATCGCTAGTTGCATATTGATTGTTGATATAAGTGCGGGTATCGCAGGCTTGAACTGGTTCCAACCTTGATTTCAAAAAGAAAACAGTTTTTCTCGACTATTTTTTCAAAACAACATATCTGATTTTGTCAACAAAGAGGTAAACAAAAAATCAAATGTAAATTTGCACTCCTACGCGAACTAAAATCACCATAATGGTAGAGGAACACTAGACTTTGTTATGATACCATATGGTCCTGGTGCATGTGCGTGTGCGAAAAATATCGATGAATGTTTGAATCTTGGTTTACCCCTTTGTTTACAAAATCAGATACGTTAGTTTGAATAAGTTGTCGAGATTTGTTACCAGACTTTCTGGTAGAGTGACTGAGTAAGGAAACTACCGCCAAGTTTCACGCGAGCACTGACATCTACTTATGGGATTTCTCTATAGGAGTGAAGAGCTTATTAGTTAATGTTAAACTCACCACAGAAAAGAAACATCAGATTGGAGAAGAGAAGGCCTTTCGCCCGCAAAAAAAAAATTATAAAAATTTTTTTTTTTTTTTTAAAATTTTACCCCAACAACCACAAAAAAAATATTATTTTACTTTTTTACCCCCCAAAAAAAAAAAAAAAATCGGGATCCCACCAAATCAAAAATTTTCAAAAAAAAAAACGTTAAAATAAATTAAAAAAAAAAGAAATAATTACCAAAAAAAAAAAACCTATTTTACAAATTTTTTTTGCATTACAAAAAAAAAAGCATTAGTTCGATCTTAGTGGGGCCCTTTTCAGCTTTAATCCAACTTCAATGATGCACTAGACGTAATACATATGCCTCGTGGTTACTTGGGCACAGGGTTGCGATTTCTCTGGGGAGAATCACCCGGGTGCACATTTCATGCTCTCTTTGGTGAATCTCACTCAGTCTCTACGGAGATTTTTTCCTGCACCACTGTAGAGATTGTTCGACACAACACGGGAGAGCGAGAGAATTGACAGTTCGCTGACTGAGCGTTCATACACTCACTGCAGTGTGAACGACGGAGAGTGAAAGAGCAAAAAAGCACTCCACCTCACTGACGTGAGTGAAACCTTGATCTAAACATTAAGAAAAAATGGCTGGTAAACGGGATGAACATTATGAAAGGCACGGAACTACCAATCCGGAGGCGGCGGGTTTGGTTCCCAGTCCAGTGGACTTAAAAAAATCTCGACTTCCGTGGGCATAAGAGTATCATTGTGCTTGACACACAATATACAAATTCATGCATTGGTGATTGGCTTCAAAAGCTCTCAATTTAATAACTATGGAAGTGCATCTAGAACACTAAGGTCAGAGCCTGGTAATAAGCTTATTGCGATAAGCAATAAGCTAGGATACGCCGAGAAGAAGAAAAAGAAAATTACGAAATAAGTAACATAGTAAAAATGTTCAAATTCAAGTGTTGCGGTATAAAACTAACAATGAAGGTTTTCTCCAGGGTGACTCTCCCCGGTGAAATAATTCTGCTCTCTTTGGTGCTCCTCAGAGATCACTCACACGCTCCGGGCGGTTGCGTGGTGAGGGTGCAAACGATATACACTTTGGTGTCACTCAACTTGCGATATCTAGCAGAGAGTAGAAGCAAAACAAAAATCTCTCGAGTGAGTTTGCGTTTGCCAATGTGTGGTGTAAAATTTCACTAAGCACCCTGCTTGCACCGAGGAGAATTGCATCCCTGCTTGGGCAGGCTTAAAAAAACATGAGTTCCATTGAAAAGTATACTCTACAGATTGAAAGGTATCTGAAAAGCCAAACAAAAAAATCCACAAGAAAAATCTATTAGCAATTGTTTGAACTAGAATTTTTTAATTGGTAATAAATTTTGAGCCTAAAAAATGTCTACAGGCAAAGTCAAAAGAAATGTAGTTTTTCTTTTGAAAATTAATAAATATAGATGATCAAAATTAAACGCAGGAGTCCGATCCCAATTTATATAAAATTTGCGAAACGAATAGGAAGCAGTGAGTTCACTTTGGAATATTAAATGCCATTCCAGCGGAAATATTAAGGTTTTTCTTAAGTTTTATTTCCATAGTTACTACTACAGTTTTTGCATAATTTATCATGAAGACATTACACATTCATTTTCAAGAGACTTCTCTTGCGTCCGCTTAAGTAACATACCAAATCCGTGCTGCAACTGAAATTCCATCACCTTGAAGAAGAATACTTTAATTCAGCTGTTGGCACCGGTTCTTAATCAAATCACGTCGTCGTCATGCTGTCCGTATTCTTATCTTTCTTACTGTCTATATTTTCACAATTCACATTATCCATGACAGATTTCATCGCAGTGGTTTTGTGTTCCTTCTTCTACTGGTTGTACACATCTTGTAGCTCTTCGTTTGTATAAACACTGGTATGCACCTGTAAAATATGATTGCTATGATTCTCACAACCAATAGAATAATAAATCAATAAAAACAATTAACCTTGATAGTTTCAAGAACAATCATTGGATCACAGCAAGAATAACAACGATAACATCAACGCATAGCATAAAACATCATTTTTACTGAGAGCAGCACAATTCACTCCACTCCACTTGACCGGTAATTTTCTAACCACCGCCCAACGGTACATTCGTCGGAGAAAATCCATCTGGCCGCAGTACTCTCTCCGTTTCTCTTAACTTGCTCTTTGATTTGCTACAAAAAAGGTTAATTTTAACCATTAATGACTCGTAATATAATAAATAAAAATTAATTACAACTTCAAAAGCTCACAGTTTCAGGCACAACACTTTTTTCTCCACCAGCTTGATTTTGATCTTCTTAGAACTGTCAAAACAAACATTTGCCTTCTTCCTTTTGCTCCACTGCACAACTCAACAGCTCACCGTTATACGTTGCGGATGCGTTGACGTAAATTTGACAGAAAACCTATGGGAAAACTGTCAAATTCACGCAAACGCATCCGCAACGTATCAAATGTGGGCCAGTCATTACGATGGAATGATGAGTTGCATGATGGTTGCATGGGAGCTTTTGTCGTGTAGCGCGACATCGCTGTGACATTTCCAGGCAAACTCATCAAAAAGTGATTGATGTGAAAAACAACAGCACTATTTGTGAGGAAACACAAATCCCACTATACACTTCCACATCTCACGAATACCGTTAAGCCTGGTGGCCCGGTCAAGGTGAATTTAATATCTCAGGTGGTCTATTTTCTTCAGTTAGAGCATCATTAACGGTGGGGTATAGAAGCCCGTTTAGCAGCGCTCTATCATCACTCACCACCGTACCGGTCGCTGCTAAAAAACGCGCTACCAAACTAGCAGCGAGGCTTTCGGGAAGAGTCGGGTGCTCAAATTTAGCAGCCCGATAGCAGCGCGTGAAGCGGTTGGTATTTGGTAAATTCACACAGAGAAGAATTTGATAGTCAATTTTACCATTATTGGGGGTTATGATGACTATTGCAGTATAGTGATTTTGAACCGACTATGATCATGGTCAAAATGACCATTAAAAATAGCTGATCCAACATTTGCCATAATGTTGTAATAGTCCTTGTTACCATGATCATAGTCAAAAATGCCATGAACGTGATGAATTCGAGCATTTTCATGGTTATTGTAACCATTATATGCGATAGTCATCCTGACCATGATTAAATTGTCGGTACAACGATGAAATTTTTCTCAGAGCAGTCACCGTCCACCGGTTTGTTGTATTTTTTTATCGTGCGTTTTATGTCGTGCGACGTGAAAAATAAAAATGGCTGTAAATATCTTGATGTCGGAGCGCAATCGGTGAAAAATAATAGTTTGATGGTGTTTTCGAGCAAATTCTAGCCTGAAACTTGGTGCCGTAGGTGGCCATTTATGTTGAGGATCCCTGAGTGGTGGAATTTTGCAATGTTGACCCAAGAAAAGCGGAGTTTTTCCAAGTGTGTGTGTGTGTGTGTGTGTGTGTGTGTGTGTGTGTGTGTGTGTGTGTGTGTGTTTGTGTGTGTGTGTGTCAGAGTGAGAGAGAGAGAGAGAGAGAAATAATGTGGAGGGGAGATGGGTGTGCGGTTTTACTCCTCTTCTCCCTTTATGTTCCACAGATGCTCAATTAAATCTGCTTACAATTGGTAATGAGCAGCTGTCTTGTGTACTTGCTCGTACCGTTCAAGAAAAGCCGTGAAGTCGGTACATTTTGGTTCCATTTGCACTGCTACATAGTCTTGTTCAACGTCGGCCGGACCATCTCTCTCATCTTCTATAATCATGTTGTGCAGAATTATGCACGAACGCATGATTGTGGCCAGATCATCTTTTTGCCAGAGTCTAGCTGGATTTTTTAGAATGGCGAAACGTGCCATTCCAAAAGCACGTTCGACATCTTTCCGGGCTTGTTGAATTGCAAAATGCTGCGGAGAACGTAAAAACAGTCTAATTATATTTATTTAACTGATTTTGGGATTTTTTTAGAATTATTGATATTTAGAAAATCAGCTCTATTCCCGTTTTCGAACGAATTGAAGAATTACATTACCGTTTCCGTACGAATTCTATCTACTTGTTGAGACTCAAATCGTATTAAAGAATTTCCGAAAAAATCAAATCAGTTGTCTCCGAAACATCATTTCAGATCGCAAAATGTTCGCGTGGGTTTGTGGAAAATAGCAACGGGAATAAACGGACGAGATCTTTTTGCCTTCTTAAATGATGCGTCGGAGAAAACTGCTTTTGAATTTTTCGGAAATGCATCAATGCGATTTGAGCCTTAAGGTTTTGTACGAAAATGAAAATGCAAAAATTTGATTTTTACGAACTTACCCGACTGGTACGTAAACGGATATAGAGGTAAGATACACCGGGGCAAGTCGAAATGGTGGGGCATGTTGAAATGGGTATGCTATCTGTAAGCAGAACTGAGTTATAAATGAACATGTGTTCAAATTTGTATTTTGCGATGGTGTACAGTGCTTACCTACCCATTTCAATTTGCCCCACCGTTTCAACTTGCCTCGGTGTACCTTAAATATTAATTTTGAAAAAAAAATTCGAATAATTATGCAAGAAAAAGCATGTAGGTACCTTCCGTTTTTGTCCAACCGGCGAAGGAATCGTTTGGACAAGTATTGCAAGGGGAGGATGAATCCCGTCCGCTAGGTAATACCCCATAGTGTAGGTTCGCCCATTAATTTCAAACTCTACTACAGGAGTTTTGCCACTGTAGAGGTCTGAAAATAACGGTGAACGCTCCAACACATTGATGTCGTTTGAGGACCCTGGCATGCCAAAGAAGGCGTGCCATATCCATAGGTCATACGACGCCACTACTTCCAATACAATAGTGGGCTTTTTGTCCTTCCCCTTGTACTGGCCAGCCCAAGCAGTGGGGTAGTTCTTCCATTGCCAGTGGCAGCAGTCCAACGAACCCAACATCCCTGGGAATGCTCGTCTCCTTGCCTTCATCCAACAGCCGTTTTACGTCGTCGTGGTTTGGGGATCGCAAGTAGTGTGCTGCAAACACCTTAACAATGGTGTGGCAGAACTCCAACATGCAAATTCACGCCGTTGACTCTGACATTCGACCGTATTCGTTGATCGCGTCTGCGGAGGACCCGTAGACTAACTGACGAATCGCCGTAGTGCACTTTTGGAATGCCGTTAGCCCTAGCTTACCGGTAGCATCAGCTCGTTACACGAAGTAGGCATTTGCAGCCTGTGCGTCCCTCACGATGCGCAGGAACAAGTTTCAACTCAGCCGGAAACGTCTGCGAAATTGGTCCTCACTGTATTTTAATTTAATTGATAATCCGAAAAATAATCGTCTACCAGACGTTGCGCTCCTTCTATCGCCAACCTGTTAATATTAGGTCGTCTCGTGCCTCTTCCCTCGTTTTCACGAATGCATTCCGTTTCAGGTAGCATTGCGTGAGTCTGGACCAGCATCTGGCTAACCAATTCAAGTTCATCGTCACTGGCATCCGAGAATAACACAGAAAACTTCTCCATTTCTTCTTTTTCTTTTCCTTGAAGGGGGCGATGTTGATGAACGTCCAAAACCAAATTTGTCAAAAAATTTTCTTCTACTCTGAAAAAAATCTATCGTTATACCGACAATTATATCACGGTCAGGATGACTATCCAGTTATCCGCTAGCAGGAATGGCTGCCAGTGGGGACCGCTTACCGGTTGAGTTTTGACGTTTCTTGGGGGGTATTCATGCAATTTTTTGCCACCGGTCAGAAGGTCGAGATGTGAGGTTTCTTGAGTAGACATTTATAGAGTAAAATGTGAAAAGGAATACGCAGGTGCAAAATGATAATATATCAAAATGTACGTTTAAAACAGATTTAAAAACATCAAAATGTATATTTATTGTTGACCGTTCATGAGGTAGGCCATTTTTACATATTGCTTAGGATTTTTTTTCATGTTTTGATAACTTCAAATCAATAATTTTTGATCAAAGCTTGAAATAAAAAATGGTGAAAAAATGTTGTGTAAGAGGATGTAAATCCAAGTCAATAGGATTTTCCAACTCTGATGTGTCATTTCATAGATTCCCGTCACAACCAACAAGTATGGATATTGAGCGACGTAGATTATGGATAGAAGCTGTTGGGCGGAACAATTACAACTACGATCGTGCCAGAATATGTGGACGGCATTTTATAACAGGTATTTATCTTGATATTCATATACCGTCGAAAAAATAAACAACTTTTCCAATACATTAATTGTTATGTTTGTGTTCTCCGTGCGTGGAGTAACGATTATGATGTAGAAGGAGATGTCTCGCTCATCGCCATGAGGCACCAAGAGTGGACAGTAATGTGTTTTGCTAGAATGAAAGATATGAAGAGAAAGTTGAAAGTTCCGTCAGTGTACGGTAGGCTAGAAATAGAACAGAGGTATTGAAAATTGAGTGAAAGGGCATGGTAAAGTAGTATTCGAACCACAGGCGTTTCATTTGCCTAACATGCCTAACTACCCCATAGTGGGATGTTAGGCAAATAAAACGCCTGTGGTTCGAATACTACTTTACCATGCCCTTTCACTCAATTTTCAATACCTCTGTTCTATTTCTAGCCTACCGTACACTGACGGAACTTTCAACTTTCTCTTCATATCTTTCATTCTAGCAAAAAACATTACTGTCCACTCTTGGTGCCTCATGGCGATGAGCGAGACATCTCCTTCTAACTTTTCCAAATTATATAGGGAAATCGGCAAAGTCTAATCAATCCGGAGCAATCAACTGGATTCCGACGCTGATGCTTATACCATGCGAGAATTTCAATCGTTCTGAAGGATATGCTGTTTTTGTTACGCAGGGAGAAGGAAATCTCCTGGTATTATCTGCATTCTATAGCCCCAACAATTTGATAGAACACGATGAACCCAATGTGAATCTCACTATAAATCTTAACGAGTGCTTGGACGAGAATAATAATGGAGGGTCGTTCGAATATCATCATGATGAACTTAATATTGTGGATGACAAACTCAACCAGGATGACGATTTTTCTGGATCCTTGAATCCCGCTGACTATATTGTGTATGAGGATGGTGGTATGGGTGGCATTGTACATGAAGTTTGTCTGGAAGATGAATAATCCAGTTTCTGAAAGTGTCAGTGGTAGGGTATTTGAAGAAAAAAGCGATATGCATTTAGATGTTGAACCTGGCGTAGATACCTGTGTGACAATTAGTGATACAAATATGGAAGAGCTATTGGACGTATGGTCAGAAGAATGGCTGGAATGTACAGAAAACGATGAGGTCAGTTTTGATATTATTGAGAAATATGAACATATAATCGCTGAGAAGCAGCAAGAGATTGAGAGTCTGAAGTTTATTATTAGAAGAAGAAAGAAAAGTTCTATCTAGGCAACGAATTGGCTTGAAATATTTTGAGGGTAATGATAAGAAAACGCTTCACTTCACAGGCCTTCCAAATTATGCTACTCTGAAAATTGTGTACGATTTTGTGCGTCAAGGTTTATTGACATTTTCAAATGTATTGAGCAAAGAACAAGTATTCATAATAGTTTTAATGCGTCTGAGGTTAAATTTGTGTTTCACAACCCTTTCATATTTATTTGATGTGTCACTTACAACTTTGTGCAAATATTTCTATTCTGGATTATACTCTTTATATCATCAGCTTCAGGGACTCGTGAAATGGCCATCAAGAGAATGTTTGCTTTCCAATACTCCACTAAAATTCAAAAAGATATTTCATAATGATATAATAAAAACAATCATTGATTGTTTTGAAATTTTTAGCGAAAAACCAGGAAACAAAGATGCTGTCTTAAAAATGTATTCCAACTATAAAAGCCATTATACTGCAAAACTTTTGATTAGCATCACTCCGTTCGGCTCTGTATCATTTATTTCGAAAACGTATACAGGAAGAACCTCAGACAAATATCTTACAGAATCCAGTGGGTACATGAACTACATCGAGGAAAATGACTTAATTTTAGCAGATCGAGGTTTTACAATACAAAAAGCAATATTGGACAAGGGTGCATCGTTAAAAGTACCAGATTCTTCAAGTAGAAAACGTCAATTAAGTTCTGCTGCAGGAGAAAGAACAAGAGCTCTTGCGTCTGTTCGTAACGAGGTGGAGAGACTTATTGGAGCTTTACGCGGCAAATATGCTGTTCTCAAAGGACCGGTTCCAATAACATTGCTTAATCATGAACATAACGGAATAAATGTTTTCCAGATGGCTGTGACGGTTTCATGTGCACTGATTAATCTTTGTCCAACAATTATAAGGAAGTAAAAGCTTCTAGTGCTTATTTTTTACTTGAGGGTTTATTTTTTATTAATTGATTTGCATAGAAACATAGATTTAAGGATCACTTTTTTGTTTATGTTCATAACAAAGAAATACATGTAATGTTTAAAACTTCGATACAAATTTGTATTTGCCAAATTGCCAATTAACGTATTTTAGGTAGAATCCTTAAACGCTGATAAATAAATATAAGTTTGCCTATAACAGCCAAAGATTTTTGAAATTCATTGATCCTGATTGACATTTCTATTTGTTGATGTAAAATACCTCCCTATTATTTCTGGTGCAAGAACCTTTTCAAAAAACTGAGTAGATTTTTTTTAATTCTCTTCCCTAGAAGAATTATATCTGTTAACTTTAATGAATAATGAAAAATTCTGCGCCCAAACTACAAATAATCCATATGAGGCATTGGACAAGAATATCTGCATCTGAATTTGAAAACAGTACTCGTGATTGTGGCTTAAGACAATGTTATCATCTGATTCTGTCATAACATACGGACGCTGTCTGTTCAATAGGGAATTGATTCCATCTTCTCTGCTCAAATTTTCAAATTTGAATGGACACTTTGCTTCTACAACAACTTTAGTGCAACAACTACATTCAAACATGTAATCTTGAGAAGCAGCAAAGTATGGATAAAGAGGATTTATAATCAACCCACTTTTTCTCCTATTAAAATTGGAATGATTTTGATACTGGAACATTTTAATAGCAGCTGCAATAGCTTTAGGCTCGTTTCGCTTTCCATGTAAAGTTGCTGGTAATTCTTGGACTGCATTTACTCCACATATTGTTTTGATGAGCATAATTGATGGATTATGTTTACTAGTTTTAGTGGATCTGGCAAAAGTTGAGGCTGTAATTCGTCCGTATCTCAGCTTAAACCACAGAGGGTCCGAAGACTGGTTGCGTGTTAGTTCCTCAACTAGTGCACAATCCTCTTCAGCTAACGTACATACAAAATCTTTACAATGATCAATTAGTTTTGCCAAAGGAGCTGAAACTAAATGTTCTTCGAAAAGGTTGTTAAAGGACAAATATTGTTCTGCATAACGTCTTTTTGCATACTCTTGATTGTCCGTAGGATTTGTATAAAGATGCTTTGAAAAATGCTTTGATCACTGCTACGTCTTGTCCATTTTCAGTTATATTACAATTCAGGACCTTCAAGTCATCTTCTGTCTTTTCCAATTCATAATCACGGAGCTCGCATGTCGTTTGAACTGATCGACCAAAATCTATTTGATCCACAGGTTTGTACATATTTTGATGCGCACTACCTGATGGCTGACACCAGTAGGCTGGAAGCTCAGTTACAGATATCTTAAAAATATATATATGTTTAAATAACAGTGTCAATCACTAAATTTATAAAACATATATTTTATGTATACCTGTTTGCCAAGACACGTTTCCCTCGAGTAACATAAAGCATACAATGCTGCAGCCACATGAGAACACGTTTCTCCAGCACCTGCAGTACAGTCACAGTGAGCTGACAGTATTTCTCCTACATCATGACCATCGATAGATTCATCTTGAATCAAAATCCAACACTCTGCTGGTGGATCACATATTCGCATACTGTGCATAACCTTAAATAAACAAATGCAACGTCAAGTAAAGAGAAAGAAAAAAAATCACAGTAAAATTGTTGTACATACCTTGCCTAGCACTGCGAATATAGAATCGTATTTGCTTCCCTTAACCTCTTTCACAAATCCTCTTTCAAAACTTTTGTGTACCTCCAATGACTTTTTGACGTAGGACTTACGTCTCTCTTTTCTATTCCTGTATAGGGGCGCCGTTCTAAAATTTCTGAAATCGCAAGCGTTACGCGGGTTTGGAGACTTTGAACGATAATATCTCCTCTCTGGCCCACAGAAATTTTACGATAAGTATTTCATTCAAAAGGTAAAACATCAAGGCTGAATCCCGTTTAATAACTAAATTCATTACATTTGTTTAAACTAATTAAACAGCACTTAAAAGAAAAATGTCTAAACGCACAACGCTATTGGTCGAAAATGACATCATGTTTGCGCTTCGCTCTGATTGGTTCATACTGCCACAGTTACTGTGCCAGCGATTATCGAACATGTGGGGACGACCGACCAATCATCAGTTCTCACTGTGCATCCGCATGCGACAGACGTGTTTGCGGAGCACGTTGGTAGAAAACGCCGCCCGTGAACACAAGAAGACCAGACCAAGAAGAATCATCTACGTCACCTGCAGATAGCCATCCGCAACGACGAGGAGCTGAACAAACTTTTCTCCGGTGTGACCATTTCACAGAGTGGTGTCCTGCAGCCCAAGAAGACTGAAGAAAATTTCAATCGCGAACCATGTTATCAACTAAAATCCGTCCTTTTCAGGACGATCAAATCAAGTTGCCAACTAAAGAGTATGTTTGATAGAAATTTCTCTTGAGCTCATCGAAATTTTCATTACCACGCACCGGCTCAATATGGCGTTGAAAAAGCCGCGTCCCGGAGAAAATCGCCAAATCAATCGCCCACATCATCTTCGTGGTCAAGTGGTTAGCGGCGTCGCACGTCGTTCATTGCCATGAAGTGCGGGTTCGATTCCCGCTCCAGCCAGTGGAACTTTTTGCAAAACGAAAACGTCCAGTCTAATCCACTGGGTGTTAGCAAATGTAAATTTGAAATTTCTCTTGAGCTCATCGAATTTTCATTACCACGCACCGGCTCAACTTGAAAAGCCGCGTTGCTTGAAGTTGCTTGAAAAGCTTGAAGCTTGAAGTTGCTTGAAAAGCCGCGTTCTGGAGAAAATGAGCAACATTTTTTATTAGTATCCATTTATAAATCTCTATTTGCCAGGTTAAAACTAGCTAGCACGTTGGATATTCAATAAACGAAATATTAACAGTTAATTTGAGCCGAACTGCAACACGGCAGACCAATTATGTGTTTCACATATGCAGTGTAGGGGGTAGGTTAGCTTTATTGTATTTCTTGTTGTACATAGGTTCATAGTGGATTAGTTGCAGATAGTAGATTAGGTTAGTTGCAGGTAGTTTTAAAATGTGAGTTATAATTTTTCTGGCCAATATTTAAAAACTCCATTGTTTTCCATTTTCAGCAGCAAGTGTGTCTATATCTCAACTCCCTTTGGATGGGGTTCTGATGCCCTGACAAGGGCCGTTTTTCTGTTGCCTGAGTAGAAAAGATGCGAATTTAACCTCCGAAACGCCTGTCGCTCTAATAATAAATTAAGGATTTCATTTCCACGCTGCTGTCTGGCGTGACAACTGAGGCCCGTCCCCTTATGTTAAATTTGATTCGCATTACCTTCGTTGAGAACCCCCTTCCTGTTATGTAATGGTATATGCCATTATATAAAACAGGCCTGGCATGGCAAACAGTTATCATTCGGTCTTGGATCATCGACACGTTCAGACGTGTGTGTATCCCGCTCTCGTGATAAAAAACGCTTATCCTAGTTTTTCGCCCGGCTACTGGAGCTCGAATGGACGCCCGCTGATGTGGCTGGCACGCCCGCTAGACGAGGCAAGTGGAAGAAGCCCGACGTCGACGCTGACGTAAATCATCCTTCCGTAAACAACTAACATCTGTCCTTTTCAGGACGACCAAATCAATTTGCCAACTAAAGAGTATGTTTATTTGAATTTTCTCTTGAGCTCATCGAAATGTATATTACCACGCACCGGGTCAACATGGCGTTGCTTAAACTGCCGCGTCCCGGAGGAAATGGCCAAATCAATCGCCCCCATCTTCGTGGTCAAGTGGTTAGCGGCGTCGCCCTTCGTTCAAGCGGTTGTTGTCATGAAGTTGAGGGTTCGATTCCCGCTCCAGCTAGTGGAACTTTTTGCAAAACGAAAATGTCCAAACTGGTCTACTTGGTGTTAGGTTAAGTTGTTCGTAATTCGCTCTACACCCAAACTAATAAAGTAAGATTGTTATACAATTTCGCTTGATTTTGTTCCATTCTTGCTATTTATCGTAACTTGGATGAAAAATCTAACATTAGTTGTGGGCAAAATAGCAACAGCAATTCGTAATGAAAAATTGAACGTGTGCATGAGGTTGTGCGCAGTAATATTTAGTTGATGAGTAAGAGATGTGTGTCCCGAAAGTCAGATGGCTCACCAACATATATTATATATACCACTTATGATACTAAGATACGAACCCTACATCCTACAACTAGTTCACTTGGCGAGGAATTCAGGGAACAGCAATGAAGCAAATGGACATATTTTCTACCAAACTATGTGCAACCAGTCGCTAACAAACTTGCATGGCATTGTTTATTTCATAAAATGCTTTGTCGATGATCAGTGAGAACTAAAATAGAACAATTGACGGCGGCAATATAACAGTGGCCAATAAAGTTGCGGCATTTTGTGATATCGACTCATCCATATTGTATATTGATATGTTGGAGATGATTGAATAAGGATCCTCAAGATGGATTTCTCAAGATATGATTGCAAAACTGCAATTGCATTTTTTGCCACCTTCTCAGCTTTTGGGTGTATGTTCAATCTTCAGTCCGTACAATCTCGAGTGTAAATGCCTATTTTTATCGTAGTATCACGTGCCGCCAAACACTCAGGCAGTCCTGCACCCCAAGAAAACAGATAAGAACATTTCAATCGCGAACCATGTTCCCTCCGTAAACACAGGATCCATTTCACACTTACAAGCACGTTGGACATTTTAGCGCCAACATTTGATTAGGGCGAATCTGCTTTTGTAAACAAACACTTTGTCTGCTAATTTATCGGAAGTTGAATACAATTCCTTCAAATTGAATATCTCAGCGGATAGGCAACAGAGTGGATAAAGCTGATCTTCCTTAAAGAGTGCTTAATTTGTATTTGTGACCTTTTGTTCAAGAGCAAATGACTACGAAAGCCATTGTTTATAAAAACAAATTCGAATTTTCGTGGAGAACCAATAGCAGAAGAAGAACCGGAGCCTCACACACCAAAAGCATAGGGTTTCGTGGTTCTATAGACTGAATAGAATATAGTAGAAATTTATTAATTCGATGACATCAATTTCTAGGTCCAGGTGGTGGAGTCGTCTCCCTGGCGTCGGTGATTGTCACCATGTGAGGAAAATAGGCCGACGTAAAATAAAGAAGACAAAAAAAAAAACATCAATTTCTTCACATCAACAAGCAGTCCTACGTCAACTTTGCAGTTATGTCACTGACATAACTCACCCTTTCGTTTTATTCCTTTGAGGTTCACTTGTTCGGAAGGATAGTGAATTGAGTAGGTTACATACGAGCATATCATAATCGACAGTAAGCGGAAGTGTCTTGGGATTGTACTGTAAATTGTAAGGGTCTTCGTCACCAACTACTGATATTTTTTATCTGTATCGCTCTAAATCTTCCTTCGAAAGGGTGTTAACTTTTGTAGACAGCATTTTTATATAAAACTATCCAAAATTTTAAAATTACTTGTCGAAAGCCGTACGCCGTACTTTATTGCAAATAACACAGTGTTCAAGCAAAAAACGTCACTTCTCGTCCTTTTAACCGGTAGCAAAAATTTGCCTGATTGCCCCCCAAAAAACGTCAAAACTCAACCGGTAAGCTGTCCCCACTGGCAGCCATTCCCGCTAGCGGATAACTGGATAGCATGTAATGGTTACAATAACCATGAAAATGGTCGAATTCATCACGTTCATGGAATTCTTGACTATGATCATGGTAACAAGGACTATTACAACATTATGGCAAATGTTGGATCAACTATTTTTAATGGTCGTTTTGAACATGATCATAGTCGGTTCAAAGTCACTATACTGCAATAGTCATCCTAACCCCCAATAATGGTAAACTTGACTATCAAATTTGTCTCTGTGTACCTTTCTACCGGTACGGAATAGGGTAACTAAATTGATCACCGCTATACCCAAGTAACCACGAGGCTATAATAGCATGCATATATAGGGCATATGCATTACGTCTAGTGCATCATTGAAGTTGGATTAATGCTGAAAAAGGCCCCACTAAGATCGAACTAATGTTATATCTTTTGTTATGCCATAAGACATTGCTAAAGTAGCATTATTGCATTGGTAATGCTTCACTACATTCTTAAAGCTAATCTTACGCTTCATTACTTGACAACTGTTGAATTAATGCGATCCCGCATTACCGATGTGGATTTTGGGTTGAATATGTGCAATAATATAATGCTTGTGGTTACTTGGGCATACTCTTCGCCACCTGTATAGACCTCATTGCACTTAGCCTAATGTTTAAACGCATACTAATACAATCCATATCATTTTAAAAAAAACTGGTCTGGCATACTGAAGTTGTCTCCTTTACACCTATGCAACAGTGCCTCATAGTTCTCATAGTCCTGATCTCTGAAATCAGTACTGGGAAGAATTATTTCTAGATCGTCAACACAAGGTAGTTTGGTCCGTAGTTTCCAATTTTGTAAAAGCTCGCTTGGAGCCTTACCTGTGATGGTGTGTGGGGTATTATTGTACAATTCCAAATAATTATTGAGTTCAGCCTTCCAATCACTATACAAAGCGTTCGCAATTTTCATTCGTTTTAACAACGACCTATTCTGGCGTTCCACTTCGCCGTTAGCCTGTGGCCAATAGGGTGAAGTGTGATTAAGATGAATGCGGTTCATTTTGCAGTACTCTTCAAATTCGCAAGATACGAATTGTTTGGCATTGTCTAATGTTATTGTTCTTGGCGGTCCCCAAATACGGAAAATCCGTTTCAATCGCTTGATTGTTTCTTGAGCAGTGATTTTGGACATAATTTCTAATTCCATATAGCGACTGTAATAGTCTACAACCACGAGAATGTATTCCATAGATGGCATTGGCCCGAGAAAATCTATCGCTATATCCACCCAAGGGCGATCAGGTAACTGCCGCCGCATCATTGGTTCAGGTGGATTAGGGAGTTGGACCAAACGACATCCTTCACAAGCTTCACATGTCTCAACTGCGGCTTGATCAATACATCTTTCCCGCAAACAACGTTTCATAAGCGAGTGCCCAGGATGTCCTTCGTGACCTAATTGGAGCATCCTTGGTCGTAAGCTTATCGGCATAACAAGTTTTGATCCACGCAAGACTAGTGAGTTTACATATGTATACTCATGACGGAAAGGAACATATTGTTTCAAATCCGTATGACCCCAGGAGTCGTTTACGATGCATACTCTCAACTTCTGCATCTCTGGATCCCGGGCTGTAGCTTGAATAACTTCTTCAATGTCAACAGCTGCGGCTTCTTGAATAGTTCGAATAATGTTTTCTGTCTCGGAATCAAAATCTTCTTCATTTATCACACTCGTTAAGGTTGACAAGGACTCTACTAAGATACGGCGAATGAACACTTCACTTTCATCTGTCCACTGATTATCATGAACATGAGATCCGAGCCTCGAAAAGGCATCAGCCAAATAAGCTGATCCTTTGCGATAAACTACCTGTAAAAATCATAAATGAAATTCCATGCAAATAATTTATAAGTAATAGGGAAAAAAAACATACTCTAAATTTGAATGCTTGAATGCGCAGCATCCATCGCTCTATTCTGGCCGTTGGTCGTGAAGTGGTCGTAAACAGATTTTCTAAAGGCCTGTGGTCGGTTTCTAGTTCAAAGTGTATTCCTAAGAGATATATCCTAAATCGCTCAACTCCCCACACTATTCCGAGAGCTTCCTTTTCAATTGCAGGATACTATTTCTCGGTTTCCCAGAGGCTCTTTGATGCGTACCCAATAACTCTGGGTTGGTTAGTCTTGAATTGCAGTAACACAGGGCCTAAACCAACTCCTGATGCATATGTAATCAGCAATGTCCTATCTTTGGGATCGTAATACCCTAAATGGTCGAGGGATCCAATCATTTCCTTGAGCCGATCAAATGAGTTTTGATGCTCCAGTTTCCAGTCGAACTGTGTATCCTGTTTCAGCAATTCTCTCAAAGGGTAGTTCACGGTTGCCAAATGCGGAATAAAACGTGACACATAAGTCACCAGCCCTAGAAAGCTTCTCAACTCTTCTTTGGTTTGTGGTGCTCTGAACTTCAGAATCGACTCGACTTTTTCTTCCGTAGGCGCAATTCCATCCGATGAAAGCGTGTGTCCCAAAAACGATATCTTCCGTTGTTTGAACTTACATTTGTGGTCATTCAATAATATGCCGTAGCGATTCAGAACATTCAAAGTTTGTTTAACTGCCCTACCGTGCTCCTCTTCAGTGGATCCGGAAATGACGATATCGTCGATAAACACAACTGTGTTTTTACATTCCGCGAGAATACTTTCCATCAAATTTTGAAACAACTCCGGTGCACAATTCACCCCAAAGAGTAACCTCTTGTATCGAAACAAACCCCAGTTTGTAATAAATGTTGTTACATCTCGACACTCTTTCGTTAGTTCAACTTGGTGGAACGCTTGTTTTATGTCTAATGTCGTAAACAATGTGGCATTCCGAAACCTCGGGAGTAAATCGTCAAAAATTGGGAGCGGATGATTTAGTCTTTGGATGGCCTGATTTGCTCTTCGCATGTCTATACACAGTAGAAGGTCACCGTTATCCTTAAGTATCGGAACCAGAGGAGAAACCCATGATGTTGGTTGTGTAACTTTTTCGATGATATCTAACTGCAACAATTCCTTAAGCTTAGATTCAACTTCTTGCAGAAGTGGAATGGGGCAGCGGCGAAGAGGCTGGATAACTGGTGGAACCGTTCTATCAATAGGCAGACTTAATGTTATCCCTTTCATCTGGGGAAAAGGTTCTTTGACCGTGTCTATTCTACTTACGGCAGTTTCGCTAGGCAAACCAATTTTAAGAACTCCAATTTCCTGGGCAGTTATTTTTCCCGTAAAAGGTGGAACTCGTTTTTAATAGCTTCCCTCCGTCATTTATTTCCAGATCAGCGTCAAATACTGTGACTAGCTTTAACGGAACACGACCGTATGCCAAAAACTTTTTCCCGTGATCGAATCTTTCATTATGAATGTTAACATCTCTCAGTTTCATAAGTTCCCATGTAGTGTCATCGATTAAGTTATGCTTAGACCCTGAGTCTATAAGCATAGTAATATCAACCCCCCCAATGCAACATATTATCAAGTCGTCGGAATCTCCCACATTGTATACCGAATGTTCTTCAGATTTCAGTTCGTCATTATGTTCATTGATATTATATACCGGCCGAGAATATTTTACAGGGCGTGACGGACCCTGGTTATTTACGATAACGGCTTTGCGTTTGCGATCAAAAGTACCCTAATTAAATTTTATAGAAGAAAATAACAACAGAAGCAAAGTAAAACAACAATTCAGGTTTCAATTTATTAATGAAACATAAAACAATACTTACAGAATTAGCTGAGTTGTTAGTCTTGCAAACTGACTGGAAGTGGCCAATTTTTCTGCAACGTAGACACACCTTATTCCAAGCTGGGCATTGTTCAGCATCTCGATGACGGCTGTACCCACAAAGCAAGCACCGTGGTTTTGCTCCAAACGTCTTGGTGGGGCTATCGTAGAGTCGGTTTATCGTACTTCCAATCGGCTCGTAGGGACGATTTATTGAGCTTCCAGGTGGTTTTGGGTTCCTTTTGGCTGATTGGTACCTTACTGATTGGTATGCGTTGATTACTTTAATTGCTTCGTCTAGAGTCAAGTGTTCTTTTTCCAATAATTTTTGACGTAGGTCCTCTGATGCATATTGGATTATTTTATCCACGACCGCAATCTGCCTGCTTTCACTTTCTGTATTGCCAAAGGAACACTTTTCAGCCTTCTGCTGCACTCTGAGGGCAAACTTTTCTATAGCCTCGCTATCACCAGGTATCATGGACCAAAACAGAAATCTCTCGAAGCTGTCATGGTGCTTTGGTGAGAAATATTGTGTCAACCTCTCTTTAGTTGAAAGGTACGGATCGATTGTAGGATCATCAACTTCATCTTCACATCCAGGTATTCCATAATAAGCGCTTTGCAGTTCCAGGCCTCCCATAGCAAGTAACTGCATTTTACGACCTGAACCATCAAAGATATTTGCAGCTGCCATAACTGTTTCGAACCATCGGATCCATGATCCCCACGCATTGCGAATCTCGGATTGTGGCAGGTGCTTATATTTAAAATGTGGCAGATTGTATGATGCCGGGCTGAAGAACGACACATTCTGATGAATTACCGGCCGGTTAGCGCCACCCACATTCAGATCAGGTTTATTCATGTTGATTGATCTGTCAATAATATTAATACACAATAAAATGAAATGAAATGAAAGCCTTTGCCTTCTACCATTTTCAATACTAATGAAGTCTTTCTTTCTAATTAGTGTGCAATTTCATATCAGAATCTTATCATAATTATTTATTGTCATATACACCATTAGGTCATAAATCCTAGTTATTGTTCGAAATTCATTAGAATTTATTTATTATTCCTTAGTATAACATTTAAGATCCATAACTCATTCTCTTCATAAAATCCATAACTCTTCCTTCATGCCAGCAACATTCAGAAGCTGTCTGACAAGCATAGCTTAGCACAGATTAACTGAACATCTCGCAACATCCAAGAGCGATCCAATAATAAGCTCATTAATGTTTTTCGTTCACTCAATATCGAGATTTCTCATATTAATTATTATTATTCACTGACATCTACAAAATGTAATATTTCATTGTCGCAACATTGGAGAGCAATTTCAAGGCTTTTAACCCTCACATGAATACAAACATTCAACAACACACATTTGTGTTACCTATGTGCATGTTATTTAATTTCGTTATCACAACGTCTGAGTACAAAAATCCAATAGGAATGTTTTATTTCAGAACCATAATTTAACTCATTTGAGTTCTTATCTAGATTGTTCATATGCATAAACATGTAATTTAATCTTGTCTTCGTAACTTCTAAGAAATCCAATAGGATTATTTCATTGCACAAACAACATTCAACTCATTGGAGTTCTTATCTAGATTGTTCATATACAACCAATCAATTTTTTTTTACTTTGTACTATTACGGCTTTCACAACTCAATAGACTAACGAGGCACTCATATAAAATTTCCTTTCATTTACTGTCAAGGTCATCATATCCCAAATGGCCTACATTCAATCGACTCACCAATCCATACATATTCTTTACCAGGTATTTGTACAGCCTTTAATTGTGGCTCTTAAATCTGATTTTCTATTCGTTATGTGAAATGGTACATACCTTAGATTTGAAGACAACATTTTTATTTACTCACATGAACAGCCATACAGCGTACCACCGTTGAAGCGTTGTTTTTATTTCAACGCATAACAGTTTCGGTTTATTTCATGCATCGTACGTTTCTCCCTCAAACTGCAAAACACACTCATTCTATAAATAACGCTTTCTCATCATCTCACTCTTCTCACTGCATGCTGTGTCAATACAATCACTCTGATAGTCTTTGCTTCTGTCGTGCCTTGTCCCCTAAATCACTCGCACACAACGTATTCGATGTTTGTTTCATTTCGCCTTTTATTTTCACAAATTTGCCGGCATTATCGGTTTTTTTACTGCATGCTATTTCAATCCACTAACACTCCTTAGTTTTTGTTTGCTATATTTTCTGTCTTGTCTCATCTACTGCTTCACTCACACACCACGTATTCAACATATGCAGCAGAAAAAAAAAATTCTAATATCGAATTTGTTTTTGAACCTAGGTTAGAACTAGTTTTAACCTGCGATTCCCGATCTTATTGTCAGTGCAAACCTCAATCCGATACGAGTTACAAATAAAACCGTACACAGTGACTTTTAACACACAACAAGCCGACCAAATTTTGATACCCGATCCAGTTTGGAACTGGATCAAAAACGAATTCGCTATAAGTCACCAAACTAGGTTTTTCCAATATGGCTGTTCTTTTTCCAATAATTTTTGACGTAGGTCCTCTGATGCATATTGGATTATTTTATCCACGACCGCAATCTGCCTGCTTTCACTTTCTGTATTGCCAAAGGAACACTTTTCAGCCTTCTGCTGCACTCTGAGGGCAAACTTTTCTATAGCCTCGCTATCACCAGGTATCATGGACCAAAACAGAAATCTCTCGAAGCTGTCATGGTGCTTTGGTGAGAAATATTGTGTCAACCTCTCTTTAGTTGAAAGGTACGGATCGATTGTAGGATCATCAACTTCATCTTCACATCCAGGTATTCCATAATAAGCGCTTTGCAGTTCCAGGCCTCCCATAGCAAGTAACTGCATTTTACGACCTGAACCATCAAAGATATTTGCAGCTGCCATAACTGTTTCGAACCATCGGATCCATGATCCCCACGCATTGCGAATCTCGGATTGTGGCAGGTGCTTATATTTAAAATGTGGCAGATTGTATGATGCCGGGCTGAAGAACGACACATTCTGATGAATTACCGGCCGGTTAGCGCCACCCACATTCAGATCAGGTTCATTCATGTTGATTGATCTGTCAATAATATTAATACACAATAAAATGAAATGAAATGAAAGCCTTTGCCTTCTACCATTTTCAATACTAATGAAGTCTTTCTTTCTAATTAGTGTGCAATTTCATATCAGAATCCTATCATAATTATTTATTGTCATATACACCATTAGGTCATAAATCCTAGTTATTGTTCGAAATTCATTAGAATTTATTTATTATTCCTTAGTATAACATTTAAGATCCATAACTCATTCTCTTCATAAAATCCATAACTCTTCCTTCATGCCAGCAACATTCAGAAGCTGTCTGACAAGCATAGCTTAGCACAGATTAACTGAACATCTCGCAACATCCAAGAGCGATCCAATAATAAGCTCATTAATGTTTTTCGTTCACTCAATATCGAGATTTCTCATATTAATTATTATTATTCACTGACATCTACAAAATGTAATATTACATTGTCGCAACATTGGAGAGCAATTTCAAGGCTTTTAACCCTCACATGAATACAAACATTCAACAACACACATTTGTGTTACCATGTGCATGTTATTTAATTTCGTTATCACAACGTCTGAGTACAAAAATCCAATAAGATTGTTTTATTTCAGAACCATAATTTAACTCATTTGAGTTCTTATCTAGATTGTTCATATGCATAAACATGCTCTGAGAAAAATTCTATCGTTATACCGACAATTAAATCATGGTCAAGATGACTATTGCATGTAATGGTTAAAATAACCATGAAAACTGATGAATTTACCACGTTCATGGCATTCTTGACTATGATCATGGTAACAAGGACTATTCCGACATTATGGTAAATGTTTAATCAACTATTTTTAATGGTCGTTTTGACCATGATCGTAGTCGGTTCAAAATCACTATACTGCTATAGTCATCCTAACCCCCAATAATGGTAAAATTGACAATCAAATTTGTCTCTGTGTGTAATTTAATCTTGTCTTCGTAACTTCTAAGAAATCCAATAGGATTATTTCATTGCACAAACAACATTCAACTCATTGGAGTTCTTATCTAGATTGTTCATATACAACCAATCAATTTTTTTTTACTTTGTACTATTACGGCTTTCACAACTCAATAGACTAACGAGGCACTCATATAAAATTTCCCTTCATTTACTGTCAAGGTCATCATATCCCAAATGGCCTACATTCAATCGACTCACCAATCCATACATATGCTTTACCAGGTATTTGTACAGCCTTTAATTGTGGCTCTTAAATCTGATTTTCTATTCGTTATGTGAAATGGTACATACCTTAGATTTGAAGACAACATTTTTATTTACTCACATGAACAGCCATACAGCGTACCACCGTTGAAGCGTTGTTTTTATTTCAACGCATAACAGCTTCGGTTTATTTCATGCATCGTACGTTTCTCCCTCAAACTGCAAAACACACTCATTCTATAAATAACGCTTTCTCATCATCTCACTCTTCTCACTGCATGCTGTGTCAATACAATCACTCTGATAAGCTTTGCTTCTGTCGTGCCTTGTCCCCTAAATCACTCGCACACAACGTATTCGATGTTTGTTTCATTTCGCCTTTTATTTTCACAAATTTGCCGGCATTATCGGTTTTTTTACTGCATGCTATTTCAATCCACTAACACTTCTTAGTTTTTGTTTGCTATATTTTCTGTCTTGTCTCATCTACTGCTTCACTCACACACCACGTATTCAACATATGCAGCAGAAAAAAAAAATTCTAATATCGAATTTGTTTTTGAACCTAGGTTAGAACTAGTTTTAACCTGCGATTCCCGATCTTATTGTCAGTGCAAACCTCAATCCGATACGAGTTACAAATAAAACCGTACACACTGACTTTTAACACACAACAAGCCGACCCAATTTTGATACCCAATCCAGTTTGGAACTGGATCAAAAACGAATTCGCTATAAGTCACCAAGCTGGCTTTTTCCAATATGGCAGCATTGGCGTCATTCAGATTATTGGACATGTCACATGGTATGAACTTGCAATTAAATTTTCTCCTTTTCCTTGCATGCACAACCGATTCTTCCTTCCAAAATATTCTCCATTAGAATTTTATTGACCCTCATTGCAATGAATTCACTTATAATTATGCAGAAAATTTCCAACCCAGATTCTGATATAAAAGCGAAGCACTTATTTTTTTTCGCAAATCTTCCTTTGTTTTTAACACGAATTTCCAAATCATTACCTGTTAGGCCTCGAGCGTGGGAAAAGATTTAAACTTATTTTTCGTTTAGGTAATATTTTATTCACGGAAAACGATTTATCTCACTGCACTACAAAGGATTGACCATCCTCGTCGCCATCTTGTGGTAACTGAGCCGAACTAACTATATACGATACGCACAAGTGAACCATACACGATGCTGAGCAGAGTAGAACTGAGATCACTTTTACCATAGACTAACTCTAAGACCAGTAGGTCCCGAACAAATACGATTTTTTTCTTGGCTCAGTCAGTACTAGCACTTCGGTCCCAAGCTCGGTCCCAAGCTAAATAATACGCCCCTAATAATGAACTCACACGAACACACTCTCAAATATTCTGTCAAAATAACTCAGGAACTCAAAACAAAGGCGCAAATATGTATAGTTAGGTGGTGGCTTCAAGGTGTACTTCGGACCAAGGGGTTCTACAACAGTGAACCAATTTCAAATCGCTAGTTGCATATTGATTGTTGCTTTTACTATAGACTGACACAAACCCCTTCGCGTTCCACACATACATTAACATACGAATCACACTACCACAATAACAAAGCAATTTTAGTTTTTGTCCGCATCCTTTTACCCGCATATCGAAAAACAATTTGCTATATAGTCAAAACTATATTTCGAATGTAAGATATATTATCACATTTTATGTCATTGTTATCCAATAGTTTAATCTCGCTTTCACCATAAAAAAATTCGTGAAAATAGCCAATTTTATATGGTAACCTAACTTAACCGCCTATTCAGCATATAGTTATTTGGCCTTTTACCATCTGAAATATTGTTAAAACTATATAGCTTATTGTTAGTTTATAGTTGTCAATTATACGGGTGAATGTCGTAACAATAACGTAAATGGTCGTCAACAATTAGAAATAAGGTCCAGGAATGGTTTGTGAATATGCGGGTAGTGCACAAGAAGGTATTTTTCAGCCGAAACCTTTTAAAAACCACACTGATCGCAGCAAGCCACGCTTTGCAACTGACGTGTTTTGTTTTTACTGCGTTGTTTCCGCGAATAAAATATCAGCAAATAATTCGTTATTCAACTTCAACTAACAGTGAAATCATAAAATCTCCGCGTGTTTTGTGTAAGACGTAGTGAATTAAATCGATTTCCTCCCAAAATGTGTGGTGGTCGGTAGTATTTCCCCGATTTTTTCTGTATTGTGCTTCGCCCCCGCACCCGGAGGAAGAGTTAAATCCGCTGAGTTTTGTTTGTTAGCGCTATTAGTGTTGAGCCACTGGACATAAATCATTAAATTAGAGTATATTTCCGCTTTGTCGCGAGTGAATTGATGATTATTAGCAGTTTTGAAGTCGATATAGAGTCGCCTCATAATGGGGGATTAGAATCATTGGCAGACGGTGCGAAAAAAAGAAGAACAACAGTGAAAACGGCCATTTGCTGGACAGAAGTGACGAAAGAAGCCAACGCGCATGCGCGCGTGTGTGGCTGGCATATAATTTCAGATGCACTCACCACGGGGTGTAAAGAGGGAGAGCTGTGTAGTTTGTATAACTTTTGTTGCACAGTGATTGTGGTTTTTCAAGTTAAAGCTCTTCACGAAAATGTTTTTTTACCTGTGATTATCATTTTGTTGTGCGCGAAGTAATGCTGTTTTATTCGAAAAGGATGATGTGAAAATATTGCCGAATAGCGGAATGCTAGTTCTGTAGAGACATAAATACATCATTAAGCATCACAGGGAAGCCTTCCAAATGAAGGCTGAATATCAGCAACAATTTCGGGTGAGGTCTTTCTGATTATAACTAAATTTGAACGATACTTCTAAATACGTGCCATCCTCAAAACAATATGATTTGATGATGGAAGTGTATGCACAGTACCTATATCCAATTGATGTTAGCACTGTGATTATGCGGGGCTTGTTGTAAGTGAAAGTGACCTCGGAATGGACGTGAGTAACCAGGCATTCTGAAATGGGTCACTGGATCCCAACAGAGCTATCACCTTCCAATTCCCGGGCTAAAAATGTTTGTCGTGTCGATAACTGTTCGTTCAAGTGCAAACATTTTTCTTCCATAAAAACACTGCCGGACAGTGGGCGTTGGATTGTACATACACACACACACACAAACCTTTTAAAAACCACACCATCCCAAAAATAAACATTCTACCTTTTTTCCTATTTAATTATTTTTTGTTCTCCCCCTTTCAAAAAACAGCCTGTCTCATCGCACGAACACAATTACAGTATTTTGCATTACACTAATACAACTTAACCACTTCTTCTTCACCTGTATAGATCTCATTGATACAGTATTGAGACCACCTGAGATATTAAATTCACCTTCACGGTAGGAATAAAAAACCCATTAATGGGTAAAATTTCACCCATTTTTCTAACCTGTATGCAGCTGTCAAAAAATGGGTGAATAAAAAAATACGAAAATGGGTAAAATATCACCCATTTGGATTAACTGTAATTGAAAATAATATGGGTATTTTATTTACCCATAAATGTGTATTGAAAATATTTCAACTTGTCTTATTTTGCTCCTGCCATCCACGATCAATCTTACCTCTAATCAGTTTCACACAAGTGAATTTATTCGGAATGACCTCTGCCCCGATGTTCAGAAGGTCCTTTAAAATCCCACTATGGATGAAGTCAATAATAAGCTGGACAATGCCTCGCTCGAAAGGCTGCAGGGTAAGTAGGAGTAGGTGTTATAAATAAGTGGTATTAGAATAATTCTTTATATTGCAGGTCTGAAATGTCCAGTGTCCGGCTAAGATACCTTCATCTATATTTACGTTGTTGAGTTCAAAGCTCAAAGAATCTGGTCCAATTTATTTTTTAATTGTGTGGCTTTGATGATGAGAAATAAAGCTTAAGTTTCATAAAATTGTTGCTTGTGTTTTTTCCTTAGAAATCAAAAACCCATTAATGGGTAAAATTTTACCCATTTAACAAAAAAGAGAGTATCCATAAACTCGATTTACACATTATTGAGTAAATGGCGCATATGTCAGATAAACGTCATTGGGGCAATTAGGCTTAGTGACATACACGCTAAGACTCAATTACCCATAAAAAGGTAATTGTTTCACCCATATATGGGTAACTGATGCAATACTCATAATATGGGTAAATTGTACTCACAAAAGTGGGTCAACTTCACTTACAATTTGAGTTAAGTGATATTATCTTAATATGAATAAATGCATATTACCCATATTTGGATGAAAAAATAAACATTGGCAGTTCGTAAGCTTCATTGGATCGAGTAGGTTGGTTATCATTCCATCTTGGGATTCAACAGATTGAGGTCCATTACGAAAGTTTGAATTGCGTAGTAGAAGATGGAAGAACTGAAAAAAACATTTGGATCCGGATTCGTTCCAAAAATTGAGCGGTGAGAAGGTTGTGGCAGAGTTGTGACCTTGGAATTGTACAGAGAATACACTACGATGAGAGGGAGTGGGAGGAATCACAACATCTGAAAAAGTAATGCCGTTCTTGTTTTTTAACCTGATGGGTTCAACCATTCGATCAATAATTGTTTTGATCAACTGTTAGTCATTTCTTTTTAATCACTTCGCAGCAATATTTGTATTACTTGTTATGGAACAAATAATCAGCAGTTAGTCCAACTGCTATAGTAGTAGCAGTATAATTGAAGCACAGAGAAATCCATATCCATATCCATATTTGCGTCTAATTTCAATATAAGGTTTTAGATTTACCTATATATGCGTGAAATTTACTTTAAATTGGTTACCCATAAATAAGTAAACATTACCTATATTGTTAGTTAACCATGTGTACTCAAATATGGGTAAAGCGACTTTACCCATAAAATGAGTATGTGCACTTTTCCGTGATTATGGGTAAAGTTTACTCATATTTAAGCTAACTGATCTTAGCGTGTAGACTTCTCTGCCGCCCTTAGGGCATCTTCAGCGGCGGTCTATTTTTAGATCAACTTTATACCTGATTTACATAAGTGAAACTTGAATAGAACTAGCTAAAATAGACCAACTTTGCGTTCCCCGCACCGGTGTTGTATTTCTTGCTGTTGAGCCCGCCAACACCTGTCATCCTGTCGATCATTCAACATCAGAGATCAGAAGTTTTTTTTTTCAGAGATCGCAGATTTTTCACACACATTTTGCCATTGATTGGTTTGACCAAATAATTGTAATGCCAGTAGTGTGTCGTTAGCTGACGGCAAGGAATACTTGTTTTTCCGTTTGGCTGAAGGTGAGTGCATGCATTTCATTAAAACGATATTAGATAATGCTGATTTATAGTTAGGCAGCGGATAAACAAGAGTCGAGACGGAGAGGGTCATGTCCTGGATGACGCCCCAACGTCGACCGTAATTTCCGTTCCGGTCATCAGAAGCTGTTCCAGGACTACTTTAGCGACACGCAAACCTACAACACTCATTGCTCAACACTCAGTGCTCAACACATAGTGCTAAGTCAACTAGAGGCTTCTCCAAAATGTACCTGTATGAGCTATTTGCAAGTGCTTATCATGACCAATCTATCAATAAACCGATTGGTTACTTTGAAGACTTCATTACTTTTTATTTCAGAGCAATCGAAATACTATTAGCAATCTCGGATCCTCCGCATTTCGATCTAGTCAGCATTTTCCGGAAAATGCAGTGGCTGTAAAAAAAACTAAGACAAGCATTCGTTATTTAGGAATGGAACGAAAAGGTAATTCACTAGCACCGGGAGTATCTTAAGGTAATTAACAGCATCCGAGGCGAGCAACACAACTTTCTGTCCGCCGCCAGCATCACACGCAGCAAACACGGTTACTTTTCGGCTCACAAATATACCTCAGAATATACTCAATTAAATTGAGTTATTGTTTAGTAAAAGCTGAAATTATACTCAATACTTGGTATAATCAAGTAGTGTGTAGTGTTTCGGAACGGAATTTTTCTTGTTCTAAATTGCTGCTAGAATAGATCAAAACATATACCAGTTTTAAAATGATGCAAAATAGATCCAGTATAAAACAAAATTTACAACACCGGTGCAGCGATGTTTTTGCGTTTGGTCTTAAAAAATAAATCCAATCCACGATTTGGATCGCCGTTGAAGATGCCCTTAGTATTAGTAAGCAGTTTCACTAATACAATCGTTTTGCTGGTTGAAAATAAAAGACAACCTGAAGAATTTGACTGCTGATCTCGTGGTTGAAAATAATAAACAAATCGATCCTATACGTGTAAAGCAGCACGCCAGATTAGTGACATCTTACCGCCCAAACACAATGATAACAGAAACGGAACGGAAAAACGCAAGTTTGACAGTTGTTGCAAATGACTTCGATATGTCCAATTTGAATCAGCTTGGATTTAGCCTGGTTTCTTTCCGACAAGCAGGCTTATATCGAATTCGTTTTTGAACCTAGGTTGGAACCAGTTCCAACCTGCGATACCCGAACTTATTGTCAGTGCAAACCTCAATCCGCTGCGAGCTACAAATAAAACCATACACACTGAAGTTCAACACACAACAAGCCGACCCAATTTTGATACCCGATCCAGTTTGGAACTGGATCAAAAACGAATTCGCTATTACTCTGATCGGGCTTTGCCGTTTTCCGTTGCCGCTATCATTGTGGGTAGGCCATTACTTCGAGAAGTCTATTTAACGCACGCACACTACAGCGCCATTTACGTCAAAGGGATGCAAGTAACCAAGTAAGAAGGAAAATCATTTGGAGGAAAACAAACCATCATTCCTCTACATGAGCAGAAGAGAGAAAAGTGATTAAACGTCAAAAAGCCTAATAGTCAGCATGGATAGCGAGGTAAGCATTCTAGAATAAATATTGCCGTTGATCATAAATCAGTCTTACCTTAGCCATAGCAAAAAATACTTATAAAAAATGAATAGATTTAAAATACTAGACTTGTTTTCGTTTCACGGCAAATTATTTACAAACCATACATAATTGACCTACACAACTTTCAAAACAGCCCCCATCGGATGGATATCTCATTGACTTGGTTGACAACGAGTGGCTTACAGATGAGCTACCTAACGATCAGATATTGGTGCCTTACGAAAAACTCCCTGATCCTGAAGCCGATAACGGTGATTCACATCTCACTCTGACCGAGCAGGAACAAAAATGGACGGATCTTGCATTTTCCATGCTTGCCCCCGAGTTGTCAGTTTCGGATCAATTGAATATTAATGGTGTTTAAAATGAACAATTGTGAAAGTTTTCCATAAATTCAAGTGAATTGAGACTGTTAAAAATTAAAAATTGATAAAAATGAACAAGAATCTTCATTCTTCGACGGCCTTAACCGAGTTTGCCCGGGATTTTGATGAAGAACCAAAAACATTATTTACTAAGATAGTGGATAAAATAGCGACTGGTATTTACAATACTGGCTCCAGTGCCAGTATAGCCAAGAATGAACATCCTGATGGTGAACCAAGTGATGCCATTGTAAAAGTGGTAATCCATGATCCTGATGCAGAAAATCGCTCGTCTTTTGACGTTGTTTCTAATGAAACAAGTAATACATCAACATCGACAGAAGAGTGCCCACTGGACATCAATATATCACAAGGGCGAACCTCAATTAATGTACTGAAACGATTGATAAACCTGGTATCGCAAAAGCCAACTGTAAGTTGTCATAACTTTGGTCCTTGTTATTTTTATGACTAGATCGCATGAAATTTCATAAATCACGTCCCAGCTTTTACTATTGATGGATAAAAGGCATGTGGATAATGCCGGAGGCAAATGGAAAGACAACACTTAGGGTTGTTTCAAAGATACATGATGTTAGGTTTCGTATTAAGAATATGTCAAGTGAGAAGTTTTTTTTTTATCTGACGAAAAAAAAACTTCTTCGTAGGGTACATGTCCCTTGATTCAGCCTTATAAGTACCGGTCGATTGAAATTTTAATTGTAACTCATAAAGTAATTGAGCTGGAAACGATATTCAACTGGTTATACCTTTGCTTAGACACGCTTAATAAGACGTTTGCTGTTCTGAACCATGGAAAGTTAACCAACTAACTTTATTAAGTTGAAAATATTCAACGGGTATGGATGTTATGTCGGTCTATAAGCATTTTCACAAAATAAATAAAAATAAAACTTCTGTATCACACTTAAATGATTTTCACATATAATCTATCGGTCATTTAATTTCAAAACATTTCAATTCCTACTATATAGATTTGGTTACTTAAGTTTTGGGTTGGATAAGCCCTTTGAAAAATTTACAATCAGATTCTCGTTCATTTCCATTGAATGCTATATCAATTTCAACATTTTACTACGTAATAAATACATTAGGCCATAGTTGGAAACATTCGAAAAAATGTATCCCTAAATTTTTGTATCCTGTTTTCTTGTGAAATCATCGTTCATGTGAATAGTTAATTTATATCGTGTGATTATTTTTTACATAGAATGCATATGCAAGGTTGCTGATTATCACAACGAATGGTGTCTCGCTCTTTCTACTGCTCACCACCGCTTTCCTGCTGCCGCAGAAAAAAACTACTCTCACCGTATACGAAAAATGTTGAGCAACGACTCGCTCGGTCTTTTCCTGTTTACCGTTTCTTCTTGTACCTACTTTCATTCACTGAGTTATCGCCATGTCCAACCAACCAAGCGACATTCACCGATTCTTCCCTTCTGCGCGAACATTTATTCCGAATTTCCAATTGCTGTTGGATTCGGACCCGAACCATATTCGCAGTGAAGTCATAGACTAACTCTAAGACCAGTAGGTCCCGAACAAATACGATTTTTTTCTTGGCTCAGTCAGTACTAGCACATCGGTCCCAAGCTTAATAATACCTATTAGTCTATGATAATACGCCCCTAATAATGAACACACTCTCAAATATTCTATCAAAATAACACAGCAAATCAAAACAAAGGCGCAAATATGTATAGTTAGGTGCTGGCTTCAAGGTGTACTTCGGACCAAGCGGTTCTACAACAGTGAACCAATTTCAAATCGCTAGTTGCATATTGATTGTTGGTGAAGTCTTCTGAACGAAGTAAACGAATCGTTTTTGTTGGAAAACGAAAACTAATTTGATCCGGTCTGGGTGTTAGAATTATTTTATTGCTGTATAACTAGGGATGTATGTGATGGCTTAGAGGTTTATTTTCAACTGACGATCTGGCTCTTGTATACTAGTTATATAGGATGCTCATGATCCGACAAAAAGGTTCAAAAATCTACCTACTATCGTTCGTGCGATCGTTTCGGTACGATGATAAAGAAATCTGGTCTATTGATATAGGATTGTGTGAGATGACTATTTTTGCCTAATCTAGTACCACACTAGTGTGGTTCAATTTTAAAGATTTAATATCTAACAGCCGGCCACCGTTGGAAAGGTGGATCAGTTGGTATTTCTAATAACTTTATAAAATATAAATGTTCGTAACACGTGCTTCTTCGGTCTGTTCATGATGGACACACACTGGGCTTCAGATTCTCTTCGATTGGCGGATTGCCAAGTTAACGTCTTGGACGGCTGGATACGTAAACGGTTTAATCACTGACGCTGGTTCTCGACGATTTGGTGATGACGTGACGGCTGACCTCAACGTTGTAGAATGATATATCAGTAAACCTCGGGACAGGACTTCGGAACGAATTATGTTGAGCTTGACGAAAACCTCTTAGGGTGGTTGCAGCTTCGAATGGAGTGTTCCCTCGGAAGTATCACGTGAGTGGATGTCAGTAGCCGATTATTGGATGCAGTCATCATCGGATGGTCAATCAGTCAGAGAAAGCATTCTCAGCGATCATTGATATCATTGTCGGTCGAGAACGAAAAAAAGCATTAGCTATATATTGCACAGATATTAGTAGGCGGGACAAAACAAAGCGCCGTAGCGCGTAGCATTCTATTACATCTCAGAGAGAGGTAGATCATCACCAGCCGAAGCTGGTTCTTGTACGGGGAGCACGCAGACCTTCGAGACTGCGCGTCGGTATTCACCATCTTTGGTCCGGACAGAGACCACTCGGACATTGCCGTCGTCGCCGTGGAAGACTTTGGTCACACGGCCGTAGTGCCACTTAAGTGGCGGTAGGGATTCGTCCTTCAATAGGACCATTGTGCCGATGCTGATATTGTCCCGTAAACGGGTCCATTTCGTACGGGGGTGAAGTCCTGAGGGATAGTCGGTGCTCCAACGCTTCCAGATGCGTCGGACGAATTCTCGCATTTGCTGGTAACGGTCCAAGCGATTCGTAGGTAGCTCCTCATACGAAGGCTCTGGGATGGAGACCAGAGGTCGGTGAATCAAAAAGTGACCCGGAGTGAGAATTTCCAGGTCATCAGGGTCGGAAGATAGTTGCGTCAAAGGTCGGGAGTTCAAGCAGCTTTCAATCTGGGCCAGAATTATTTCGAGGTCATCTTTGAGGAGCACAGCTGTCCCGATGGTTGATTTGAAGTGCTTTTTAAACGATTTTACCGCGGGTTCCCAAAGTCCGCCGAAATTGGGCGAGCGAGGCGGTATAAATTTAAAGAATATTCCTTGGTCACCACAATGAGCAGTGATGGCGTGCTTGTGTTGCTGTGAAATGAATTGCTCCTTGAGTTCAGACAAAGTTTGTGAAGCTGCAAGAAAGTTTCTGACATTGTCACATTCAATCACCGCTGGTCTACCACGGCGAGCCACGAAGCGCTTCAGAGCATCAATGAATGCCGCTGTCGTAAGGTCGGCTACAAGTTCGACGTGTATCGCCTTCGTTGCTAGGCATAAACAATTGCAACATAGCATTTTACTGGATTCGATTTTCTTATAGGGTAACGGTAGAAGAACAGTCCGCACAAATCAACGCCGGTGTTGAGGAACGGGAAGGATGGAGTCACGCGCTCCAACGGTATATTACCCATAATCTGCTCAGCTACACTGGGTTTACAGCGAAAGCATTTTAAGCAATTGTGAACTACTTTTCGCGCCAGGTTGCGTATTCGTAGGGGCCAAAATTTCTCACGTACACTCGCGATCTCAGCTGTGGGCCAGCGTGCAACAGCCTTTGATGATAGGAGGTCATGATGAGTTCTGTTAACGGATGATGTGCGGCGAGGATAATCGGATGTTTTCGGTATTCAGAAACAGGTGCGTTTCGAAGCCGACCACCGATACGCAGGATGCCATCGATGATGATCGGATGAAGATTTTTCAATTTCGAGCTCGGTTTGACTTCTATGTTCGCCTTAAGAGCTCGGATGTCTTCTTGAAACGATTCGGCTTGGGCTATACGAACGCAAGTGATTGTTGCTGCATGGAGCTCTGATACTTGGATGAAACCGCTGATCTTATGCTGCCGGTTGACAGGCCTGCTATTGTGAATAAATCTTTGCAAGAGGGCCACCCAACGAACTAACGGGAATGACGATCGAAGATCAATGCTAGGATTAGCAGGCTGACATTGCACCGGAAGTGCGATCGATCGTTCTTCTAGATCTCCGGCCAGGAACTCTTCGTCGGATGTTCGTATATGTGATGGCCAAAACCTAGGCGTTTGTTGGAGCCAGGTTGGGCCATGCCACCAGAGGTCAGTTTCTTTTAGTTGAGTGATGTTGAATTTCGGAGACTCTATTCGCTACAAAAGTTTTCCAGCGCGATGGATTTCTGGTCAACCAGTGTAGCACAATAGTGGAATCGACCCAGTAGAAACATTTAAGATCGATCTTCAAACAGTGCTGGACCTTCTGGAAAAGGTGACTGAGCAGCAAAGTACCGGAGAGTTCAAGCCGAGGAAGACTAAATTGCTTCTGTTTCTTGCTACTGCCAATAGGAGCGACCTTTGATTTTGAGGTGAGGAGATGGACAGAAATCTCTCCACTGGCTGACACCGCACGAAGGTAAATGCAAGCTCCGTATGCTTGCAGTGAAGCGTCACTGAAACCATGTGCCTCGACAATGATGGGTTGATTAATAGGGATAACCCACCGTGGGATGGTGATTGTATGGACAGTTGTAAACTCGTTTCTAAGCTGCAGCCAACGTTGTTGAAGTTCTTCTTCCAACGGTTCGTCCCAGGTTTTCTTATTCTCCCACAGCTCCTGCATAAAGCACTTAGCAAGAACGATGACAGGGCCTACTAACCCAAGAGGATCGTAAAGACAAGCGGAATCTGAGAGAGCGAGACGTTTGGCGATGACAGCATCGTTAGTCCACTGCGGTACGTGGAAACCGAGCATATCAGTGGCTGGTGGCCACTTTAGGCCTAGGGTTTTGACGAAGGAGGTGGAATCAAGATCAAGAACGATTCTTTCATCACGGAGTTCGACGGGAATATTTTCCAGTATTTCTGAAGAGTTCGACGACCATTTGCGAAGGCTGAGCCCAGCTGACTTCAGTAGCTCCAGGAGCTGGGTACATACGATATTTCCTTCGTCCACATTGTCGACTCCACTAATCATATCGTCCATGTAGAAATCATTGGCAAGAACTGCTGCAGCTGCTGGATGGGACAACTTTCCTTGGTTGGCCAATTCCCTGAGGCACTTAGTGGCGAGATAGGGCGCACATGACGTTCCGTACGTCACAGTCTTAAGTTGGAAGATACGAATCGGATCAGTAGGACTGTCTTGCCATGAAATCTGTTGAAGAGATCTATCGTTCTCGATCACCAAGAATTGACGATACATCTTCTCAATGTCAGAAGTAATCGCGTATTTTGGGATTCGGAAGCGCATTGTAATGCACAAAAGGTCTTCCTGCACAACTGGACCAACCATCAAGGTATCATTCAACGAAAGTCCGGTATCTGTGGCACACGACGCATCAAAAACGACCCGCAGTTTGGTGGTAAGACTGTCCGGACGGACGACGCAATGATGCGGCAGGAAGTTGGAGAGGGACTGACGTGGCGAATGATGAAAAACTTCCTCTATATGCCCAAGGTGAAGGTATTCTTCGATGAATGTTGAATAAGCGGCTTTGAGCGCAGGATTTGCTTCGAAACGACGATTCAGCGATTGTAGCCGACGCTTGGCTACATCGTAGGATTTTCCCAACCGGTTCAGCATTTCCGACTTCTTTGGTAATGTTACAATAAAACGACCAGCCTCGTCTCTGGTGGCAGTTGATGCGAAATGGGCTTCACATGCTGATTCTTCGACGGACATAGTGCTTGATGACTGGCATGATTCGATCTTCCATAATCTGGCTAACGAGTCTTCTAAAGAAAGCGTATTACAAACGTGTGCAACAACTGTTGGGTTCGAAGATTGGTGCAAACCAACTCTCCCAGAGGCCACCCAACCTAGAGTGGTATTCTGAAGAATCGGCTTTACTGATCCTAACTTAACGAAACCTTCCAGGATTAAATCGTAGTACACCTCCATTCCGATAATCATGTCCACTGAAGCTGGTTCGTGAAACATAGGATCTGCCAAGACGATATCAGATGGCCACTCCCAAGTAGAGATATCCACAGCGTTTGACGGAAGATCACGGGTAATTTCATTGAGAATGTAGAACTTCAAGTCTACACTAAAATTCGTACAGTGGGAATGAATGCTCAGGCAAATAGAATGAGTTTCCACATTTGTAGAACATCCAAATCCACCGATAGCATAATGATCTTTAGCTCTCTGTGCTTGCAACCGTTGAACCAGACGTGACCAGACCAGAGGATCGAGAAGATCTCTAACCCACAGTACGTATCCGCTGGAATCGACAACTTTTACTAAAGCTGTTTGAAGTAGAACCGTCGATGGAATCTGGCGGAGGTTGGCAACCAAAGAGGTGGAGCAGTGGCTGAGCGAAGAGGCGACAGGAACTGGTGCGACCGGGAGGGCTGGCGATGGAGTCTGATTCGAAACGTTTGGTGTGTTTCGAGCGTTCTTAGATCGGGATTGAGTTTGTTCGGAATTAAATGGATCTTGTTTCTGAGATAGTGATTGATCTGAATAGCGATTGTTCGTTTGTGGGTGTAGCATTGTATGGTGTTTCTGTCTACAAACACGGCACGTAGAAGAGGAGCATTGCTTGATTTGGTGATCAGGCGCCAGGCAGTTGATGCAGAGTGCCTTCTTCTTTACTAATTCATATCTTTCTGCAACGGACGCGTTACGAAATACATCGCACTTGAAGACGGAGTGCGACATCTGCTTACAGAAGAGACACGGTTTGGATGGAAAGCTAACGACAGAATGGACTTGACTGATATTCGGTTTTTGCATGCGAAGAGTTGGTGGGGGATCTGAAGAGCGAGGTTTGAGTGGTGCGATCGACTGGAGGACCATGGCGTGACTTTTCAGGAACTGGAGGAGATCCTTGTAGCTTATGACATCCGTCGACTTATGGTGGTTTTCCCTCCAACCAACACTCCAACCCTCAGTATCTACTCCCATCTTTTGAACCATTTTTAAATTTCGTTCAACTTCGTCCATCAGTCGCACGAGAGAATCGTAGCATTCTCACTTGACTGGTTCGATCGAGAACAATGCATCAAGGTACGTTTTGACAACGAGCTTTTTATTATCAAAACGCTTTTGGAGTAGATCCCATGCAACCGAATAATTTGCTGTGGTTACTTCGATACCCTCCACAATACGCTTGGCCTTCTTCGTTTATCGACGTCGGATAAAGTTTGGTTAGAATCGATTAGACTCTTAAAGGAGTCTTGGAATGGTAACCAGTCAGTAATGGTACCATCAAACGAAGGAAGTTTAACTTCTGGGAGCTTAAATCTCGATTGGATAGGATTAGGAGTTGGATTGGCCGACGCGCAAGCACCAGGTTGGATGACCGTTGCAGGATTTGCTCTACGCTCAGCTGCCGCCAAAAATGCAATAACCTTCACGTAATTTTTTTCAAAATTATCTCGCACCTTGCGATTTTGCTTTACACGCTTTGGATCATCTTCATTGTCACCTTCAATCAATTCCATTTTCAAACGAATAGTCTGAAATTGTCCGCAAATTTCATTTAGCCAGTTTTTCCAACCTTCAATCATGAACTTGTCTCTTTCTTCTTCATATAGCTGGATAAATTGCAACAAATTTTGCATTGTATCCAAGCCGAAACTCTCCTGCTTGAGGAGGGACTTCGTTGCTTGAGGCATATTGAAGCTTGCCCACCAAAATCCAAAAATCAAAAGAACTGTCGATGCTCAAAAAATCAACTAACTATCACGAGCAATATGTGTGCCACCACCTCGTGTTAGAATTTTGCAAATCCTCAATCCAACGCTCAACTTCATTGTCAACGAACAAACAGAACGCAAAAATGTATCCGATAAAACGGTTAGTATCTTCGATGCACTGTTCTTACGGTAGGCATCAGCATTGTGAGAAGGATCACAGTGTCCCTTTTGTCAACCGGTCCTTTGTCGATTGACCTCTTTGTATGGATGAACCCACGCCAAGCCGCTCCACGCGGTCAAAAAAAAACTCAAGCCACGCGGGTCACACTCTCACTTGGCGCCGTTAATCAGGACTTCATGGACACAAGTAAAAGTTATCTTCATACCTAAAGTAGGAAAGCGAGACAAGGCGCATCCTAAATCATACAGACCCATTAGTCTTTCATCAGTCCTATTAAAGACTATGGAAAAAGTGTTGAATGATTATATCAATTCAAATTACATGAACAAGCATCCACTATCTGAGTTCCAGTTTGCTTACCAGTCTGGTAAGTCAACAGTTACGGCACTGCATAGTGTTGTTTCAAAGGTAGAAAAAGCTCTATCGGTAAAACAAATAGCACTTTGTTCTTTCTTAGATATTGAAGGAGCTTTCGACAACGCTTCCTATTCGTCTATGGCTCGTGCCATGAAGAAAAGGAACTTTGACATGAACATAATTAACTGGGTTCATACCATGCTAGCAAAAAGAGAAATCACTTCAGAGCTGGGAAGTACGTCTATTACAGTACGGGCAACAAAAGGTTGTCCCCAAGGAGGAGTCCTCTCACCACTAAAGTGGTCCTTAGTTGTAGACGATCTTCTAAGAAGCTTAGAGGAAAAAGGTTTCGAGGTTGTAGGTTTTGCAGGCGATATAGTGAGGGGAAAATTTGACAACATCATTTCAGAAAGAATGCAATGGGCCCTAAAATTTACCCAGTCTTGGTGTATCAAGGAGGGCCTTAGCATAAATCCATCAAAAGTAGTAATTGTACCTTTCACTAGGAAAAGGAAGTTTAGTCTAAAAGCGTTTCAGCTAGGAAGATTAAAGATTCATCTTAGTGAACAGGTTAAATACTTAGGAGTGATACTGGATGCCAAACTGAACTGGAATGCTCATCTTGAGTGTGTGATCGGTAAGGCAATCAGTGCTTTCTGGATATGCTCAAAAACATTTGGCAGAAAATGGGGTCTAAGACCAAAAATGATAATGTGGATTTATACATCCATAATACGTCCAAAAGTAACGTATGCTTCTCTTGTGTGGTGGCCAAAAACAAAAGAGGCTACTGCACAGAAAAAGCTTACAAAACTTCAACGGCTAGTATCCATTGCTATAACGGGAGCGATGCGCAGCACTCCATCAAATGCGTTGAATGCAATTCTAAATCTGCTGCCTTTGCACGAATACGTGCAACTAGAAGCGGAAAAGAGTATGCTTAGACTTAAACGGCTGAAAACTTTCCTGTCTGGTGACTTAGTCGGTCACCTGAGCATTTCACAAAGCTTTCAAAATGGGCCAGTGATGTATATGAATGGAGACTGGATGAAACCTGTGGAAAACCATGACATTCCTTACAACATATGTGAAACGTCACGTATAGATTGGGAAGTCGGAGGTCCCACTGTTCGCCATGGCTCCATAAAATTCTTCACAGATGGCTCAAAAATTGGAACAAAAACGGGAGCAGGAATCTTCGGCCCTGGGGTAGAAATCTCAGTGGCGATGGGAAACTATCCAACGGTTTTCCAAGCGGAGATCTTTGCTATAATAAAATGTGTTAACGTTTGTCTGAAGAGGAGATATAGACATGCAAATATTTTTATTTTTACAGACAGCCAAGCGGCACTCAAAGCGTTAAGTAATTATAAATGCACATCCAAACTTGTCTGGGAATGCATTCTTTCATTGCGAAAGGTGTGTCAAGAGAACTCGGTAAATTTATTCTGGGTTCCGGGACACTGTGGCATTGAAGGCAATGAAAGGGCAGACGAGCTTGCTAAACAAGGTTCAAATGCACAATTTATTGGCCCAGAACCATTCTGCGGTATATCATACTGTGCCATAAAAATGGAATTAAAATCTTGGGAAGTGCAAAGGGTGATGACCAATTGGTTGGTCACCACAAAGTGTGTTCAAGCGAAAAGGTTTATAATTCCAAATGTTACAATCAGTAAAAAGCTTCTGGAGCTCAATAAGAGAGTTCTTTGTACCTATACTGGCCTAATAACCGGACATTGCCCGAGTAGATATCATTTGAAAAACATTGGCCAGGTTCAGAATGATATCTGTCGTTTCTGTAACATGGAACGTGAAACCTCGGAACATCTGCTTTGCAGTTGTGATGCTTTGTACAAGAGCAGACTTAAATTTCTGTACAGTGGCTATATGCAACCTAAAGAAATTTGGACTGCAAATCCTGGAAAGGTGGTGGGTTTTATAAACTCAATTTTGCCTGACTGGGAGACGCGTCTTGGGCTGGTCACTTGACAAATGGTGATCTAGCTTTAAGATGCGAATTAGAATAGTAAACAGGGGTATACCACAAAAGTTCAACTCAGTGGACGCAGTGGTTCTACGCCCCAACAAAAAAAAAAAACCCCATAATCACCACAAAAAACTTTTCTTAAATATTTTTTTTTTCTTTTTCTTTTCCCCTATTTCCTCACATGTGACAATCACCGACGCCAGGATACCCAGAAACCCTCCCCACACTTCACTTTTTTTTTTTTTTTTTTTTTTTTTCCCTTCTCCCATTGACAATCACCGACGCCAGAAGACGACTCCACCACCTGGACCCTACATAACGACTCATGAATATGAGCCGGGACCAACGGCTTTACTTCCCTTCCGAAGGAAGACGTGACCAGATTGTTTCGCCTCAGAAAAATCACCGACGTCGACTGGGATTGAACCCAGGCCCACCGGGGTGCCAAGTAGCAGTCACGCTTACCACTACACCACCGACGCCGGCACATTAATTAATCACTTTTCTTTCCCGTTCGAGTTCAGGGTATGTTTGCTGGTACACGCGCACTTTATAGTCCATTGCACTAATGTTCTTTTCGCCCATTTTTTTACGCTCAAAGAATAGCAATTCAATTTATTGCCTTCGCACACAATGTCCACGCACAGTTCGAGTGTCCACTCAGTTCAATCAGTCTCTTCTTGCACTATCATTTGAAAGATGAAAGATCACTTTACGAGGCGATAAATCACTTTTACATTTTGACTTTGGGGATCACGAAATCTTTCGCGAACCGAATATCGTGAAAACTGTCACGACCTGCTTTATATTTCACACTATCATGAAACGACTGTTCTTCGACACTTAGACGACGCCAAGCTATCTGGTTCGAAGGACCATTTTTTATGTTGGAAAACGAAAACTAATTTGATCCGGTCTCGGTGTTAGAATTATTTTATTGCTGTATAACTCGGGATGTATGTGATGGCTTAGAGGTTTATTTTCAACTGACGATCTGGCTCTTGTATACTAGTTATATAGGATGCTCATGATCCGACAAAAAAGGTTCAAAAATCTACCTACTATCGTTTGTGCGATCGTTTCGGTACGATGATAAAGAAATCTGGTCTATTAATATAGGATTGAGTGAGATGACTATTTTTGCCTAATCCAGTACCACACTAGGGTGGTTATATTTTAAAGATTAAATATCTAACAGTTTTATTGAAAACAAGAAAAAAATAAGCAGCGGATGGATGAGAAACAGACCCTGCAAATTCTCCATAGTGTGAGTGTGTGTTTGTTTACACAAATGCATTAGATTTAGCTCTCACATCTCCACTTGTGGAAACTTCGTTCCGGGATTTGTAGGAACATTTTATTGCTCGGAAACAGCCGTATCACCAATCCTACAAGAGTCCCGTCGGACGATCGCCGTCAAGCTCTTCCATGACAATCCGGAAAAATCAATTATAGAAATAAAATAAAATAAATTATGGAATTAAAAAAAATTATAGAACTAAAAACACTGTCCGGGTTTTAATGGAAATGAGAGCGTTTACTCAGATTGTTTAGTCAGCTAAAATTAGATACTGAGTAATGTTTACTCTAATTTTGACAAGTGACCTAGTTAATCAAAAATGAGTAATCCTATAGCAACTCTAATTAGGGTAGTTCCACTTTTAACTAACCTGAATCGTTTTCTACTCAGTTTTGAGAAAATAAAAACAAGCTTGATTAAGTAATGTTTACTCTAATTTTGACAGGTGACCTAGTTAATCAAAAATGAGTAACCCTTCAATTACTTTAATTAGGGTAGTTCCACTTTTAACGAAATTGAGTCGTTTTCTACTCAGTTTGAGTAACTACGAACGAGCGTGATTGTTTCATTATGACAGCTACGAAAACAAACAGATGTGTTGGTTGATTCTACAAACGCTTACGGTTTGTTTCAAACTTATTTTAATATGATAGGGTACGGGTTGTGTTTTAAGCAGTTTAGTAAGCCCCTACACTGAAAATAAATCAATAATTTTTATTATTAAAATTGACACTTAAATCGGTCAATTTCGAATTGAAATCATGTGAGCCAGTATGATTTTCATTTGCCGCACATAATTTTTAACACCCGTCATCTAATACACAGGTTCGTTTCCAATGAGACTGATATGGTCCGCACATAATTTTCAATGGAGCGAAAAATGTCATTCAAGTGTGTTTTCACTTTGCCCTATTCTATCCATCTTCGCACTTAAAACGAAATAAAAAACCGTGCGCAAAAAACAATCAGCTGCTTTATAGTTCTAGAAGAAAGAAAAAAACTGCAAAATAGAGAAGCAAAGCGAAGTTTACCGTGTGGTGGTTTAGGTACTTGGTTTGCCAGTGGAAGTCACTGAATTTTTTGAAGGTAATGAATTACTATAGATGTTCTTCTTTGCCATGTTAACGGTGTTTATTGTGAATATTTCAGATCTGCCGAGCATTTTGGCCATTCCCGCAGAAGAGCTGCTGAACGCGATAGCTTCAAAAAGTGATGAAGTTTTTATGATGGTACAAATAAAACCTCTTTTATTCACCATTTAGTTTTATTTCATGAAAAGTACAAAAAATCCAATACTAAACTTTTTATGAAAAAATAAAATCCATGCACCTTTTCACATAAAACGTATTAAAAAACTCATTTGATTTTTGCTAGGACAAGTTAATGCAATCCATGTACACTATAATTAATATCTATTCAGCTCTTGCACTTAAAGAATATATATTTATTGCACATATGGTTAATTGACCACATTTAATAAAAAATAAGTGCCGCACCAATACAGAGCAATAACTTTGCACTTTGCCCAAATCTATAGGTGATTACACTTAAATATAAGGTGCATTGTTTTTTGAGTGTAGGACATTTGATGAAGCTGTAACGCGGCTGGGTAGCTCAGTGGTTACCCGTTCTGCTTACTGAGCAGATTGTCGGGAGTTCAATCCCAGGCCCGTCCCCTTCCTTGCCATTTTTCACTTGCCTCTTTCTATCACCACTAGATTTAAAATAAAAAGCAGTCTACTGCGCTTTCTTTCATTGATCGCATCACTTACCACAGTGCATCCATTATCTAAAAATAACCTGCCTCACTAACACAACTATCCTTCCCTTGGCAATTGTAGAGATGCAGTGGTGTTCACGGTCTCTAATAACAACGATTGTCAAACTAAATCATCCTTCCCCCTTCCCCAAAAGACCGTGAGGACGTGGCCGGCGCCGGTACTGATCTATAAATAGAATTAGTGAACTTGTACATTGAAGATGTAAAGCTTACTCCCAAGCTCCATCTATGTGGTTCTCTGTGCAATTCCACTAGTTCTGTCAGTAAGGGAGTAGCAACTACGAATTTGCACGGTCTTTTTAAAAAAAAAAAAAAATGTAGGACATTTGATGAAGCTGTATGTAATCTATAATTAGAACTGCCAATATTTAGACATTAATCCCTCTGCTTACGTCTGGTCTATCGGAACATACCTTCAGCAACGAGCATTAGGCTCAGAAAATTTCATAGCCATGGAATAAAGTTCCCAATTGCAGGGACTTCTTAAACGCATGCGGATTGCTTTCCGATTAAAAAAATGTTTTCTTCAGCTGCTCAATCTGTACATAAACTAACAATATTGTATGAGTGCGATTCTGTGCACGTGTGCGAAGGCGAAATGAAATGGGCCAGTTGACGATTTGCTGCAAACGTCAATTTCCTCAACCCGCTCCTTCGTTTTACCCATCCACTCTCGAAAACAATCAACCAAAACATGTCGATTGCTACGACCACAAACTCGTCTCCTAGCAGGTTATGAGACAGACGTACAGGACCAAACTTTTAGTTTGTCATTGATCTTTAGATTGGCAATGTGTATTTCTTATTTCATTTACTCTCACGCAAATGTTAGACTGTGACGACAAACGGGATGCTTCGTTCAAAAACAAACAAATGCAAGAGACAGCAGGCTTCACGTTACATTACCGGTGCGCTATATCCATGGTTAACAAAGAAGAGAGGAAACATGGGCTCTCTCAAAAGCAACAGTGATGCCATAGCTGCCGCTCAACAGCGAAGCATTATTTATCGTTGATTACTATTGGACAGCTCCCAAACATATTTTTTATTGCCAATGATAGTGCCAGATGATGGACAATATAATTTATTTTTTATTTTTTTTTTATTTAAAAGTTTGTTTATTTGTCGAAATGAACTTATAAAAGTTATTCACATAATTATTTAAATACCGACTTCAAAAGCGAAATTTAGCTCATCGATATTTATCCTTCCATTGCAGCTATCAATGAAGGCAATATAATTGACTAAAATCTTTAGGATCATTGTTTTTGTGGTTGCTGCGACGTGCTCTAACGAAGGTCGCAATAAATCATTGGTATTGAATGGGTGGTCGTCAGTTATTCCAAACAGCTTTTGTTGTAGTAGTCTCCTCGCCTCCGCTACTCTTGGGCAGTCAAAGAATTTGTATTGTATTGTTTCGACGCAGTTGTCACAGTGTAAACACTGCTCGCTATCTACTCGTCGCATTTTAAATAGCAGTCTACGGTGAGGTGTCTTCTGGTTTACCCGCATGTACAGAGTACTACGATGGGAAGAGAGAAGACCACGATCCGAAATGTTCCTCCATATTCGACACCAGTTGATGTTTGGATTCTCTGTTACCACTTTTGGTCTGTCAGTTCGATCGACGAAGTAACGATGGATGATATTAGCAGAAGGGTTTTGGCGAATTTGGAAGGGGAGATTTTCGAAATTGCTTAGGATCAGTTTTAGGCAAGGGAGGTCTGAAAGGGAGTTTGTGCAGGGGGGGGGGGGGGGGGGGGGGGGATTGTTGTGTTTAGACGGGAAAAATAATAAGGAAGGGATTCAATCTCGTGTAGATGACCGTTGATGAGAAGAGCTTTGCACTTCAATGCTGGTAGGTGCAGTTTAAGACCACCACTTCCCTTGTCTCGAGCAAGTTTCTGCATTGGTACGGTCGCTGGTACTCCTCGAAACAGAAACCGTCGCATTGTAGCCGTCACTTTTGCCACGTGTGCTGCTGTGGGAGCTAGATGTGTGGCAACGTACCACATTTTCGACAACAGGAAGGTGTTGAGAAGGGTTACTTTTTGATGAAGTGATAAATTGCGAATGTGACCAAACTAGTCGTGAGAATTTCGTGACGAGTATGTCCCAGTTCACCTTACTCATTTCTGCCACAGAGTTTGAAAAAACAATTGCCGAGATAAGTTGCGAATGTGACCAAACTAGTCGTGAGAATTTCGTGACGAGTATGTCCCAGTTCACCTTACTCATTTCTGCCACAGAGTTTGAAAATACAATTGCCGAGAATTTTTATTGTATTTTCCGTTCGTAACCAGGACACAGTAAAGCGGTGATTACCTAAGCCAACATTGATTGCTGTCGTTTTGGCTTCATTAAGTGGTGCCCCAGCTGCTTGATCAAAACGTTGAAATAAATCTCGCATTGAGTTTATCTGCTCCATACTCGTGACGATTGCACTGATGTCGTCGGCATACGCAACGATCAAATTCCCATCACACACTTGTTCCAGGCGTTGCAATAGAGGATGAAGGTACAAAACAAATAGATGCATGGAGAGAGGATCTCCTTGCCGGACCGATCGTTGGATCTGGAAGGGTGCAGATAGGAAGCCGTTGATTAAAAGCCGAGATGACGACGGTGCTGCTATTCGGGAGAGTAGATTCACCATCGCGGTATCGAAACCCAGGTCACGCATTGTGTTGAAGAGAAAAGAATGATCCACACGGTCAAATGCATGGTCCAAGTCAAATCCGATCAGCTTGGCTGTTCGACCGTTTGCTTTGAGCTGGGCGATTCTGTCTTTTATTGCGAGAGTGGCTTGGAAGATATTCTTTTCAGGGTTGGAGAATTTTTGTGTGTTCGTTAGTACATTGTGGGTTCGGAGTACATTTTCGATTCGTCGTTTTAGAATTCTGGAAAGAATTTTATAGTCGAAGTTGACCAAGCTGATCGGTCTGTATGCACGAGCTGTATCTCCGGCATTATATTTTTTCACAAGCACAATTACCCCGTCGACAAACTGTGTGGGGAAATTGGAGTTTAGTGCTTCATTAATTACCAGGTTAAGTTCACGGTGGATAACATTAAACGTCCGCTGGTAAAATTCTTTTGGCAGACCATCGGGTCCGGGAGATTTCTTCGATGAGCTTGATCGAATGGCTGTGAGAATGTCGACAGTAGTAATCTCGCTCATGCAGCTTGCATTAACATTGTCTCGCTCGGGGATGATTCTCTGGGATTGGAAAGCGCCACCTTCCCCCACTTGTTCAACATTTTCTCTTGCATAGAGGTTGGTGAAATACTGCATCAAATGATTTCGAATCTCGTTGAGATCGTCGATTACTTCGCCTCTTTCATTTCGTAGCTGTTCAATGATAGTTTTCCGTCTATTGCGTTCTCCTAACCGGTATGTGGATAGTGTCTCGCCAGCAACAAGCGTCTCATTTATTCGTGTAAATATTTCTGAGAAGCGGCGCTGGTGAGAGAGTAGTTCCGCTTTTAAGCGATTGATCGTAACAAGCATGGCACGATTGTTATGGTAACCATCGTATGCTTGCCGTAGCTGCTCATAGAGACGTTGTTGCTCACGATAAAAAGCCTCGAAAGTAAGTTTTGATTTCCATTTAAAGAAAGATTTAAGTTTCGGTTTAGCACATGAAAGCCACCATTCCATCCACGAAGCATAATTCCGACGTTCTCGGGTCCAATACTGCCATCTTGTTTGGAGTTCTTCAATGTTTTCCGTGGTTAGAAGGTGGGGAGGGAGGGACCAGGATCCACGACCAGGTGCATTGTCGGAGAGGGGAAGGCATATTCTCACTGTAACTGCTTTATGGTCCGAGAAACAACAGACATGAACAGCTGTTGCTCTCAGCTGTTCCCGAAGGCTGGCGCTGATGTAAAGCCGATCGAGCCTGGACGACGAGTTGTGCGTTATGTATGTGTAGCCCGTATCTCGTGATCGAAGTTGTTGCCACACATCGAGTAGTTGAAGCTGTTGCACGGTGGATTGGAGAGCAGTGCTCGAATTAGAACCCGTTGCGTCGCATTGCCGAATGACACAGTTAAAGTGACCTCCCAGGATAACATGATCGGTACGATGCCGTAAGCAGAAGGCGACGGTGCTGTTGAAAAACCGTTCCCTCGCAGAACGTAGAACAGATCACGACGGGGCCTACACATTACATATGGTGGTGTTCTGGACTCGTAGTGAAAGCAATCTCCCATCCAGGCTTTTTTCAACGTGCGAGAATTTAAAGTGTTCTTTGAGAGCGATTGCCGTTCCTCTTTGTGCATGATCCACATTGCAGATGACGTTATAGCCGGGAAGAGCAAGCTGTTCGTTTTCGACCTCCTGCAGAAGAACGATGTCTAGGTCGGTGGTTCGGATGAAAGTGCGAAGAGCGTTTATTTTAGTTGTATTGGTTATTGTGTTGATGTTTATAGTTCCGATATTTAAGCTGGTGTACTCCATTTTTATAGTACTTCATCTTCAGACATTCGGCCGTGTTCGTTGCTGGATGTATTGTCGTGACGCATTTTCTTCCCTGGTGGCGATCGTCTGCTACGCAAACGACGGCTGCTGTTTGAGCTATGCGATAATTGAGAGTTGTCCGTTTCATTGCCATCGGTCTTCTGTAGTATGGTCGAGGCAGTAACGAGGGGTGCATTTGGCGTTATTTTATTGGGAAGCTGCTCTCCGGCGGATTCGGGAGCGGGTAGGGCCATGGTGTTCGACTGCTGAGTCTTTACAGCTTGCGTTACGTTCGGCTTTGCACTTCGCTGGTGCGACGAGTTTTGTTGTACCGTGGGACTAGGTACATGTAGTGGGGCATTGTTCGGCTTTGCCGGTTTTTTCAGCGATATTGACTGTTTCGCAACGTTTGCATATGACTGGTCTGCAGTGAGTTTTTGCACCAGTAGTTTCTTGTTCTGTACACATGGAATTCCAACATGTACAAACTGGCAATGTAGGCACGTCTGGCGCTGTCCTCTGTATCCTACTGCCGTGTCCTCTCCGCCAATCGATACGAGAGAAGGAATATTTTTTTCCACAACCATCCGTACGATACGAACCCCAGTCTTGACGCCAACGAAGCCGGAACGCTCGTCCCACAATAGGTCACGAATGTTAAGAACGTCGACGTAATCGGAGAGAAAAATGGCGATTTGGTTGTTTGTGATGTCGCTGGAGAGATCAAAGAGGCGCACTTCCACTGCTCCGTCCTCCATCAGAATTCGCAGTTTGAAGGCTTTCCCGTCGAACACGAACTCGTGTTTGTTGTCGTGTTGATGGACAATGTTTTCGGCAAGTGCGAGGTTATCGACCTCCACGAAGGTACAACCAAGCCGTTTGCTTGGCTGAAGCAAGCGTACGTTATCGCGTGTGAGACCGAGCTCCTTCCCGATGAATTTAATGATTTCTTCATGGGAAAGTTGTCTCGGAAACTGCGAGTAATCGACTCTAAACGTGTTTTCGCGACGAGGCATCGCGGCGGCACAAAAGAAACAAACGATGCGAAAAACTATACTGTAGCGACGGAAAGTGTATGCGATCAAATAAACGGGCTAAATAGTCTGTGGACGACTTCTGAATTCGCTCCTTCGAAAATTCGACTGAACGGCTTCAGAGTTGAGCGCTAACTGATATAATCATAAGCATAGATCAACATCTATGTTCTCCAATGACTGGAAGAAACATGAAATAAATAGATTATCTAAATATGTAATAAATTTAACTCAATGTTCAACATCACATTCTGGCAACAAGCCTAGTTGTTGGAGAGAGCTGATGAAGACATGCTCTCCGGTACACGCGATGCAAATGCAAAATACACAAAGGCAATATTTGAGCGAACTTCTTCAGCAGGTCAGAAACTGATGGTTTCTAGATGATGTATTTTAAATCTTCAAAATGACAGTAATAAATCGGTAATCAATCATGATTCATACATCGAATCATTGGCCCAATAGATAAAGCTTATGATCGTATCATTAAAAATGAAATAATTTGGAAAATGTAGGAGTTATAGACCTATTTCCGAACAACTGATTAAAATAGTGACCCCTGATTAAGCCGTTCCCTACCCTATAAACTGAATTGCTGTTTGAAACAAACAAACGAAAACGGTTGATACAACAAACATTTCCGTTTTCAATCAACTTAATTTGTTCTGTAATTTCAATTATTTGAATAAAATGTTACCAAACATTTGAAAAGTGCACATTTACATTTTTAGCCTTCTCTCAGTCTAAGAGAAATCTACAAATGTTAATGCAACTATTTTCAGGTTTTTTTCAATTAAAATATTAAATTTTCACCTGTTGTTGAGTGACAGCGCCAGAGCAGGCAGCGGGACCGGATGACGAAATAAACCAACAAAATAGTTTGTTTAAAACTATATTTTTAGTGATATTTTCTCCAAACAAAATATCAGTTTGGTTCAACCACCGTTTTGGTTGAATCAATCTAAAATTTTAATTTGTTTCCCTCAGTCAACGCTAGCTGTATTTTGGTAATAATAAACCCCTTTCAAGGAAACAACAAAAATATTAGTTTAGAACAACCATAATTTCTGTTGAAATGTGGTAATATATATAGGTAGAAACAACCAACCTGTTTGTTTCAATACAAAATCGGTGGTTGAAAACAACAAAACGGACTTCTGAAACAACTAGTTCTTTTTAGATGTTTAGATGTCTACAAACAAATTTGTTGTTTCAAACGGGACTGTTTTTTCTCCGTGGTGATATACAGAATCTTGATTTCAAATGCCATGCTCATAATTTCTTGTGAAAACTAGATGTATGGATGCTGATTTTAATATAGTCTATATCACGTAATATAAATTGTAGTGTGAACGGGGTGTAAATCACTTCTAGCCGAACTAATAAGATGTAGCGATCAATCCTCAGATGATGACCAAAGCAACTAATTATCAGCGTATTCATAAAGAAGGAACCAAAGTGATAAGCCAAAACGTTTTTTCATCACACTTTACTCGAGACGAATCGAAAACAACATTATTCGGCACAGCGTCAAAAGACCAAAAACGAATTCGAGTTTTCCACTTTTTTTTTACTAAATTTTACTATCGGTGAATCTAAAACAACATTCGTAGACGAAGTTACTCACGTTCGAATAGCAAACAGTGAAGAACGATAATGGAAGAATGAGAAGGAATGCAACACAGCGCGAATAGCACAAAACTTCATTTCGCACGAGTCAGTCACAAAGACACCCATCAATAATAGCACTCCTTTCGTTCGCGGATGCTTGCTTAACTTCCCTTATTTCGGAAGTGTTCGGTGATGACAAACACATTCGAAACGAATAAGGAGAATATCAGTAACACTGTGCATATGCTTTGTTTCAATTTAGCTCATTTTAAGATCATGAAGATGATTTGTTGAGCTTAACCAGTGTTAAAAAGTTAAGAAAATCACTCAAGAATATAATTATAAATTGTCATGGAGTTTCCGATCATTATTAGATTTATGACAGATTTGATACATAGGCATGAAGAAGCTAGGCTAACTTTAGATCCCGTTACCCTATATGATCAAATCGTCACTAATGTGGAGTTACTGCACCTTTTATGTTTTCAGCTATGTTTGCTGGCTCCACCTTAACTATCGACTATTTAAACTTTTTATTTTTATTCGACCACTCCACTTAAGGTGAATTGCTGCTCCATGTATTTTTTCCTATCTTTTATCTCTCTGTCGCCAGCTTACCTCGCTATTTCAAATTTATTTATCTCCATTGTTAGTGAATGACAGGGCTGGTAGCATGTCACTTTTTAGTGACTTAGTCACTATAATCTAGTCACTTAAAAGTCACTATTTTTCGGAAAATGGTCACTAAAGTCACTACTACCAAATTAAGCAATGTGGCCGCACTGTATAAAAGTCGAGAAATATCCGAGGGGCACGCAGAGCACTGTATGGAGTGTGTTGTATTCAAAATATTCTCGGACTTCTTGGTACTGAACAGAAATTTAAAAGTACTTTGAAAGTATTTCTAGCACTCAAGAATAATTTATGAGGAATCATAGAACTCAAAAGTATTTCTAGATTATTCAAAGTACTGAATAGTGTTTAAAAGGAATATAAAGTACTCAGACGTGTTAAATGTGTACTAAAAGTATTTGATAGAATTAAAAGAGTATTTAAAGTACTTAAAAGTATCTTAAATAATTTAATGAGTAATGAAAGTACTCAAAAAAAAATTAATTTTAAATTTATTCCCCCCCTATTTAAATAATATTTTCAAATATCTCTTAAAAAAAAATAATTTCATATTTTGAATATTATTTTTTCTCCTCCAATTCTTTCCTTATTCTTTCATTTAATACAATTATTTATTATTCAGCCGACTATTCCCGAATAAAAATTTACATCAGGCTGATGTCTTATTTCAATGTCTACATCAACATGAAATTCAAATGTACATCTTACGTTGAACATTAGAGATCAGAACGATTTCGCTGTATTTAGGCAAGGTAACATGATGTTAACATCACACATTTTAAAACAATTATTTTTTATTCCAATGTCCCTTTGATTTCATGATTTTTTTACTTTTGACATTAAAACAAATGCTTTTCTGATGTTTTAAGGTATCAAAGCTTATTGATGTTTTCAAATGTATTTGAATAAAACAGCATAGTCAAAGGATTCTTGATGTTTTCAGATGTATTAAAGGTTATGAATAAACATCTTACATATGTTTTCAAGTGTCGATTTTTTCCAATAAAAGAGATGATGTATGATGCATTCAGTTGTAGAAAAACGTGACCGTGTATCGTTTCCGGATGTTTTCAGTTGTAGATAATAACATTAAAACCAAATAATCTGAAAGGACATGGATTTCAACGCAACGTGTGATTGTTATGACACAGGATGTATTCTGGCTTATTATGCATGCAACATTTTACTTCACAAAGACCTTTGGTTCTATCGTTCTATTGTAACGTTTCATTCTTATGTTGTAAGAAGTTTTATTATGCTATAGACCTGCACTCTTTTTCTGTAGAATGACGTTTATTTCTAAGGTAACGGCCAATTCTAATGTCATCAGATGTGTTAAGATGTCTTAGGTACACAAAATTTCACACATACATAACGTTTGATTTTCATGTAATTTTAGATTCTAGTTTTCTAGGACGTGTTCTGATGTTAAATTTAACATCATCAATACGTTTGTTTTTAATGTAAAGTTTAAATATGTTGTATTTATATGTACTAGGGCGTAACCTCGAACTCTGATAGCATATAGAATACGACAACCCACATTCAATTTAAGGTTTGGAAGATGTCTGCTAATATTTTTTACATCACCATTTCTTTATAAAAATAATAAAAAAAATCATTTTTTATATTAAAAACACATTCCCCAAAACCCCCAAACAAATATTTTGTTTTATATACAAAACAAAATAAAAAAAAAATAAAATTTTTTTTAATAATAATAAAAAAAGATTTAAACTTTTCAAAAACCCAAAAAACAAAAACATATCCTCTCCTTTTTTTTTTTCTCTCTTTTTTTGACAATATATATTTATTAATAGGAATTGTTATTGTTATTGTAGTACAATATTTTCACCTTCACTACCCAATTTTTATATACAGAAAAAAAGCGGTCAGAAAAAAAAAAAATTTGTCTGTTCTTTTTTTCTCTTTATAAAAAATATTTATATATTATATTATATTTTTTTTTTTTTTTTTTTTTTTTTTTGTTGGGGCGTAGAACCACTGCGTCCACTGAGTTGAACTTTTGTGGTATACCCCTGTTTACTATTCTAATTCGCATCTTAAAGCTAGATCACCATTTGTCAAGTGACCAGCCCAAGACGCGTCTCCCAGTCAGGCAAAATTGAGTTTATAAAACCCACCACCTTTCCAGGATTTGCAGTCCAAATTTCTTTAGGTTGCATATAGCCACTGTACAGAAATTTAAGTCTGCTCTTGTACAAAGCATCACAACTGCAAAGCAGATGTTCCGAGGTTTCACGTTCCATGTTACAGAAACGACAGATATCATTCTGAACCTGGCCAATGTTTTTCAAATGATATCTACTCGGGCAATGTCCGGTTATTAGGCCAGTATAGGTACAAAGAACTCTCTTATTGAGCTCCAGAAGCTTTTTACTGATTGTAACATTTGGAATTATAAACCTTTTCGCTTGAACACACTTTGTGGTGACCAACCAATTGGTCATCACCCTTTGCACTTCCCAAGATTTTAATTCCATTTTTATGGCACAGTATGATATACCGCAGAATGGTTCTGGGCCAATAAATTGTGCATTTGAACCTTGTTTAGCAAGCTCGTCTGCCCTTTCATTGCCTTCAATGCCACAGTGTCCCGGAACCCAGAATAAATTTACCGAGTTCTCTTGACACACCTTTCGCAATGAAAGAATGCATTCCCAGACAAGTTTGGATGTGCATTTATAATTACTTAACGCTTTGAGTGCCGCTTGGCTGTCTGTAAAAATAAAAATATTTGCATGTCTATATCTCCTCTTCAGACAAACGTTAACACATTTTATTATAGCAAAGATCTCCGCTTGGAAAACCGTTGGATAGTTTCCCATCGCCACTGAGATTTCTACCCCAGGGCCGAAGATTCCTGCTCCCGTTTTTGTTCCAATTTTTGAGCCATCTGTGAAGAATTTTATGGAGCCATGGCGAACAGTGGGACCTCCGACTTCCCAATCTATACGTGACGTTTCACATATGTTGTAAGGAATGTCATGGTTTTCCACAGGTTTCATCCAGTCTCCATTCATATACATCACTGGCCCATTTTGAAAGCTTTGTGAAATGCTCAGGTGACCGACTAAGTCACCAGACAGGAAAGTTTTCAGCCGTTTAAGTCTAAGCATACTCTTTTCCGCTTCTAGTTGCACGTATTCGTGCAAAGGCAGCAGATTTAGAATTGCATTCAACGCATTTGATGGAGTGCTGCGCATCGCTCCCGTTATAGCAATGGATACTAGCCGTTGAAGTTTTGTAAGCTTTTTCTGTGCAGTAGCCTCTTTTGTTTTTGGCCACCACACAAGAGAAGCATACGTTACTTTTGGACGTATTATGGATGTATAAATCCACATTATCATTTTTGGTCTTAGACCCCATTTTCTGCCAAATGTTTTTGAGCATATCCAGAAAGCACTGGTTGCCTTACCGATCACACACTCAAGATGAGCATTCCAGTTCAGTTTGGCATCCAGTATCACTCCTAAGTATTTAACCTGTTCACTAAGATGAATCTTTAATCCTCCTAGCTGAAACGCTTTTAGACTAAACTTCCTTTTCCTAGTGAAAGGTACAATTACTACTTTTGATGGATTTATGCTAAGGCCCTCCTTGATACACCAAGACTGGGTAAATTTTAGGGCCCATTGCATTCTTTCTGAAATGATGTTGTCAAATTTTCCCCTCACTATAATGACTATATCGTCTGCAAAACCTACAACCTCGAAACCTTTTTCCTCTAAGCTTCTTAGAAGATCGTCTACAACTAAGGACCACATTAGTGGTGAGAGGACTCCTCCTTGGGGACAACCTTTTGTTGCCCGTACTGTAATAGACGTACTTCCCAGCTCTGAAGTGATTTCTCTTTTTGCTAGCATGGTATGAACCCAGTTAATTATGTTCATGTCAAAGTTCCTTTTCTTCATGGCACGAGCCATAGACGAATAGGAAGCGTTGTCGAAAGCTCCTTCAATATTTAAGAAAGAACAAAGTGCTATTTCTTTTACCGATAGAGCTTTTTCTACCTTTGAAACCACACTATGCAGTGCCGTAACTGTTGACTTACCAGACTGGTAAGCAAACTGGAACTCAGATAGTGGATGCTTGTTCATGTAATTTGAATTGATATAATCATTCAACACTTTTTCCATAGTCTTTAATAGGACTGATGAAAGACTAATGGGTCTGTATGATTTAGGATGCGCCTTGTCTCGCTTTCCTACTTTAGGTATGAAGATAACTTTTACTTGTGTCCATGAAGTTGGAATATGCTTGAGTCTTAAACTTGCCTTAAAAATCTCAATTAATGGCGAGATCAACACTGCTTCGCCGTTTTGAAGTAATGCTGGAAATATCCCGTCCATTCCTGCAGATTTGTAAGGCTGAAAAGATCTCAACGCATTTTCTACCCTGGCTTTCTTAAAGATTTTATCAGCCAAGTCATTTGCGGCGATTTTTGTTCTAACAGACATTTGAGATGCCCTTGTAGAACTTCTTCCATCTTCAAGTGATCCATCTCTGATTGGATCTACACACAAAACTGATCCAGGAAAATGTGTTTCCATAATCAACTTTAACGTTTCACTAGGAGTTTTTGTAAAAACTCCATCCTCATTTTTCTGATGCCCAAGTTCAATCGTGTGATCCTTTGCAAGAGCCCTCTGAAGTCTTGCGACTTCCGGACTATTGCTTATGTTTTCACACGTTAGAACTCAGGATCTTCGTTTGGATTTTCTTATTTCTCTATTGTACTCAGTAAGTGCACTCCTATAGGGGGTCCAATCTGAGGTTCTTTTCGCTTTATTAAACAATCTACGAGACGTTTTACGCAGACGTTCCAATTTAGAGTTCCACCATGGAACATCCCTGTTAGAGGACGATTTTTTGATAGGACAACTAGTGGTGAAAGAATTTAAGATCTTATCATTTACCTTTTGGGAAAACGATTCCAATTTCTGAACAGAATCGATCTTTCCACCTTCTGTAAATAACTCCGAATTCAAACACTGTACATATTGATCCCAGTTAGTTTTCCTAGGATTTCTAAACGCCGTAGTTGACCGATTCCCCTCACTCCATTCAAACATAATGTGTCTATGATCTGACAATGACGTTTCTTCAGAAACTTCCCAATTTGCAATTCTTTCATAAATTGCACTATTGCACAATGTTAGATCTAAGACTTCTTGTCTAATAGCATTTAAAAAGGTAGGTACGTTTCCCTTATTGCATATGTCTATATTATTTGATGAGAGATATTCCAATAAGCACTCCCCTCGACTGTTGATATCCGTACTACCCCATACGGAATGATGTGCGTTGGCGTCACAGCCAATGATGAATGACTTATTATTTGCTCTACAGTACTTGACAAATGAATCGATCTCAGGAGGAGGCACATCAGGAGCATCACCCGGAAAATAGGCTGAAACCACTATGACCTCAGTTTTTCCTCTGGTGGTAGGCACCTCAACCATGACCGCAACAATGTCCCGTTTGACGAATTCTGTAATGGGATAGCAATTCAGTGTTTTATCAACCAAAACAGCAGTTCTAGGCGTACTCTGCTTTTCATCATAGAACAGCTTACAGTCCTGTGATTCAATACCAAGTATTTTTCCTTTATTGGTCCATGGCTCTTGAATTAGTACCACGCCCAGCCCCTCTTTTCTAAACCTCCGACTCATAACAGCAGATGCTCCTTTTGCATGATGGAGGTTCACCTGCAGGAACTTAGTTGGTTTCATTTCTCAGGGTGGCCCGCTCTTTCTTGCTTGTGCGGGGAGCGATAGACCCTTCGATGTTTTTAATGGTCAGAGCAATAAGCTCGGCATTTATGTATGGAGTAAAAGACCCAGTTACACCTTTTAGCCAGTTTGCTGTAATTTGATCCTTGCATTCAAGAGATAAATCACCTTTCTTGTAGCTACATTTTGTAAACTTAGGTTTTACGTCATGTCTTTGCTCCTCTACTTTTTGTAGATGAGCTTGTTGCAGAGCATCGAACTGCACTGTCGAAATTTTGAGTTGCGGATAATTTCTAACGATTATTCCACTCTTTACCATTTTTGCCGATTACCCTCGATTTAGATAAAAGCAAACTCATCCTAAATTTTTTATTTTATTTTTTATTTTTTTATTTGTTTATTTATTTATTATTTTTTTTTTCCTTCTCCTTTGTTTTATTTATTTTTAAATTATGAAAATTATGAAAAAAGTTTTATATTTGCGTTCATCAGTTTCGATTTCACTTCGGTTTCAGTGAAACTAGCATCACTGGTATTTTATTACTTTCACGCAACAAACATGTATGCGCTAGCTTTTTAGCAAGTCTGAAAGCTTTCCAAGCAAGTTCGAAAGTTCCTCATGCAAGTTTGCAAGCTAAACTTGCACCAAAGTTTGCAAGCTAAGCTTGCATCCAAGCTTGCAATGTACCTTATTTTTTACACCCCAACACACCACTTTTTATCCTTCCCAATTTTTTTTTTTTTTTTTTTTCCTTTCTTTATGCCCCCATAAAAAAAGAAAATTACCTTTTTACACTCAGTCTGCATTGTGCTCTCATGCCGTGCGGTTCTATTTTCTATTTGCTGAAGGAAGTGCTATTGCTACCTAACGCTAGACCAAATCTTAAACAGCACTTTTCAGTGCTAAAAAATACCTACAATTTTTAGATTTCCTCTTATTCCTTTTCGATCCTTGTTAGGCCCTTCGGGTAACCCGGCTTGGATATCGCATTGGAAAATTCCTCTTCGGTCCCTCGGATTCTTATAGTTATCTGCTTGGACGTCGATTTGGAGCAAATTACTCTGCCACTATGGCAAATAAGCGCAAACGAAAAGGGCAATCTATTGATTCGCCTGCAAATCAAATTAATGTGAGTAATCAATTTGATATGCTCACAGATGATGAGAGTGATCCATCATCTAATCAAAATTTGAAAAAACTTTCTCGATTGAGAAAGGAAAAAGTTCCCCCTATTGTGGTGACAATTTCGGATTTCCATGCTTTTCGCAAGGAAATCTTAACATTTGTTGAAGGTGTGAAATATTCCCTTCAAATTTCCAGACGAGGTGAATGCCGTTTGCATGCAGAAACCTTGGACGGATTCAAACGTCTTCTTGAGTATCTTACTCAGAAGAACCACAATTTTTTCACCTATGACACCAAAGCTGAGCGTCTTTTCAAGGTTGTCTTGAAAGGACTGCCCAGTGGTGAATCTCTCGATGAAATAAAAAACGAGTTAACAAAATTACTTGGATTTAGCCCAGTCCAAGTAATTAAGATGAAAATGAAATCCCGGCCTGGCGATGCTCGCAAAGGGATTTCAAACGATTTCTACTTAGTTCACTTCAAGTCAAGTGAACTTAATAACCTTAAGGCTTTAGAAAAAGCAAGCCTTTTGCTCCATGTCCGTGTGAAGTGGGAACATTTCAGGAAGACTGGAGCCAATTTCCAAAGCCTCACCCAATGCCGTAAGTGCCAGGGATGGGGTCACGGAACAAAGCATTGCCATATGGTTGGTAAATGCATGAATTGTGGTGATTCCTCACACACTAAGGACGACTGTCCAGTGAAGGAAGATCCTCAAAAATTCAAATGTTCAAATTGTGGTGAAAACCATAAATCAAATTTTTGGGAGTGCAAGACTCGCAAAGCAATTTTGCAGTCGCGCACTAAGCGCCAGGTAGGAAACGAAAAACGTTCCCGACCAGCTACTACCCATTCTGCAGCTGTTAACAACGATCAGCAAAGAACAAATTCCTACCAAACCGTCGGTAGAAACAGCGGACAGGTTTTTCCATCCGCAACTGTAACTTCAAACGCTCAACGAGGAGTAAATACTATTTCGATACCTGCAGGTACCAACAGGGTTCAATCTTCAAACCCTACATTCTTACCCAACCGTGTTGTTAACAATGTTCAACATGTAAATGGACCTACCTACGCTGCCGTTGCAGCGGGTAGAAACCAAAACCAAAATTCCCACGGGACTTCTGATGAATTTGATTTAGGTAACATATCCGCTCCTAAATTAGAATTTTTACAGCAATCGTTAATCGATATGATAACCGATATGCTAAAAACTAATTCCATGTTTGAAGCTATCCAAACTGGTATTAAATTTGCCAATAATATTGTCATGACATTGAAGTTCAGTAATGGATTTTAAGTCATTAAATATTTTGAATTGGAATGCTCGATCCATCAGAGATAACGAGGATGAGCTATTTAATTTTTTTAAGAGTTCATAACGTGCATATTGCTGTTATAACTGAGACTTATCTCAAACCTGCCCATAAGGTCAAAAGAGATCCAAATTATTTTGTCTACCGAAATGATCGCATTAATGGAGCTGGTGGTGGCGTTGCCATCATTGTCCATAGGCGTATCAAACATCACATTCTTTCTTCATTTGAAACCAAAGTTTTTGAAACTTTGGGGGTTTCAGTTGAAACAAAATTTGGCCAATTTACTTTTATAGCTGCCTATTTGCCTTTCCAATGCACTGGTCAGCAAAAGAACTGGCTCAAGGGTGACCTCCAGAAACTTACCCGTCATAGGTCTAAATTCTTTGTTATTGGTGATTTCAATGCAAAACACCGCTCATGGAATAATTCGCAAAGCAATGCCAATGGTAATATACTTTTTGATCATTGTTCTGCAGGCTACTACACTATTCAATACCCAAACAGTCCAACTTGCTTTTCTTCAGCCAGAAATCCCTCAACTATTGATTTGGTCCTAACTGATTCATGTCAACTTTGTAGTCAATTGATTACCCATGCTGACTTTGGTTCTGATCACCTTCCAGTTACATTTGAAATATCTCAAGAAATCATTTCTAATTCCATCAGTTCTACTTTCAACTACCATAGAGCTAATTGGGATCAATATCGAACATTTATGGAATACAACTTTGATCCTAATGTTCCATTGCAAACAAAAAATGAAATTAATAATGCTCTTGAATCTCTGGCTTTCTCAATAAATAGAGCAAGAGCTGCTTCAGTGCCAAAATGCGAGGTTAAATTCGATCCAGTTATAATTGATGACGATCTTCAGCTCTTGATTCGTCTGAAAAATGTACGTAGGCGTCAATATCAAAGAACACGTGATCCCGCTATGAAAGTCATATGGCGAGATTTACAAAAACAAATTAAAAAACGCTTCTCTGCCCTGAGGAACAAACATTTTGAAAATAATTTGTCAAAATTAGATCCGAGTTCCAAACCTTTCTGGAAACTCTCTAAAATATTGAAAAAACCTCAAAAGCCTATACCAGCGCTTAAGGAAGGTGATAAAATTTTGCTCACAAATGCGGAAAAAGCTCAAAAACTTGTTAAGCAGTTTGAGAGCTCCCATAATTTCAGTTTGGGTCTTACAAGTCCTATTGAGGATCAAGTTTCCAGGGAGTATCTGAATATTTTCTCACAAGAAAATATTTTTGATGATTCTTGGGGAACTGATTTGGATGAAGTAAAAACTATAACTAAAAAATTTCAAAATATGAAAGCACCAGGTGATGATGGAATTTTCTATATCCTAATCAAAAAACTCCCCGAGAGTACTTTGTCTTTCTTGGTGAAACTATTTAACAGATGTTTTCATCTGGCATACTTTCCAGATAAATGGAAAAATGCAAAAGTCGTACCTATCTTGAAGCCAGACAAAAATCCGGCTGAAGCTTCTAGCTACCGACCAATCAGTTTGCTTTCTTCAATAAGTAAGCTTTTTGAAAAAATAATTTTGAATAGAATGATGCTTCACATCAATACAAACTCAATTTTTGCTGATGAACAGTTTGGATTCCGCCATGGGCATTCAACTACGCATCAGCTTTTGAGAGTTACAAATTTAATTCGTTCAAACAAAGCTGAAGGCTGCTCCACTGGAGTTGCTCTTCTAGACATAGAAAAAGCATTCGACAGTGTTTGGCATGAAGGTTTGATTGCGAAACTGAAAAAGTTCAATTTTCCGCTTTATATCATGAAATTAATTCAAAACTACTTAACTGATAGAACTTTGCAAGTAAATTATCAGAATTCTAAATCTGATCAATTGCCTGTCAGAGCTGGTGTTCCTCAAGGTAGCATTCTTGGGCCAATACGTTATAACATTTTCACTTCAGATCTCCCTGATTTACCTCAGGGCTGTCAAAAATCTTGCTTTGCTGATGACACAGGCATTTCCGCTAAAGGAAAAAGTCTTCGTGTTATATCCAGGAGGCTACAAAAAAGCTTGGACATTTTTACAGATTATTTTCAAAAATGGAAGATTTCTCCTAATGCTTCCAAAACTCAACTTATAATATTCCCACACAAGCCTAGAGCTGCATTTTTGAAACCAAGTAATAGTCATATGGTCACTATGAACGGAGTTCCAATTTCTTGGTCAAATCAAGTAAAATATCTTGGACTGATACTTGATCAAAAATTAACTTTTAAAGATCACATTGAGGGCATTCAAGCCAAATGTAATAAATATATAAAATGTTTATATCCTCTTATAAACAGAAAATCCAAACTTTGTTTGAAGAACAAACTTCTAATATTTAAACAAATCTTTAGACCGGCCATGCTTTATGCTGTGCCAATATGGTCTAGTTGTTGTGCTACTAGGAAAAAAACACTTCAAAGGATTCAGAACAAAGTTCTGAAAATGATTTTGAAGCTGCCTCCCTGGTTCAGTACTATTGAATTACATAGAATTTCAAACGTTGAGACTCTAGAAGAAATGTCCAACAAAATAATTCATAATTTTAGACAAAAATCATTGCAGTCTTCAATTGCAATGATCAATTCTCTCTATAGATAAGAACTAGTTTTAAGAAATCAATAATTATTCTTACACGCAGGCAAAAGGAACCCTGTTAAAAATACTGAATAGACAAAGTAAAAATAATATTAACACAATTAGATATAAATGATAGCATATAAGGTTGAAATGTTAATTACTTAGCAGGATCACCTAGGTTAATATATGAATGTAAAATAATGTAAAATTTGGAATAAATAAAGAGTTAAAACAAAAAAAAAAAAACTTTTTACACTTGTTCCCCCCCGATACACCTAATTTTTTTCCCCGGTATCCATCCAACCATCACTTTTTCCCCCCCCCCCCTTTTCTCATTTCTTTACCCCCCCAAAAAAACCAAAAAAAAAAAACCCCCAACAAAAAAAAAAAAAAAAAAAAAACAGAAACCCCCACCACAGTAAAACACCAACAAAAAAAAAAAAAAACCTTCCCCAAAAAAAAAAAAATACCCAAATTATAACAATAATAACCCAATTTTTCCAAACGAGATTTTATTGTTATAAAAATGTATTTAATGATACTAAAAGTACATAATTGTAATCAAATCCTCAGTACTCAGTAGTTCAGGGTATTTAAAATACCGAAATGTAATTATTATATACTCAACTGTACTCAAGGTATTCAAATGTAATCAAACCGTATTTATTGGTACTGAAAGTACTAAAAAGGATTTCAAAATTATTTTAAGCACCGTTTGTGTATTTTAATGCACTTTGTGGCAAAGTATTTGAAGGTGTATTAAAAGTAATCAATCGGTGCTTATTGATACTAAAAAGTAATCAAAATGTATCAAATTGTACTCAAGGTATTTAAACAGTATCCAATATGTATTTTAAATTTATATCGAGTTCTTTTTGAATTTAAAGTAAAAGTGGACGTAATTTTGAGAACTTTTTATTACTTTCAAAGCATGTGTGTCGTACTCAAACGTTCTTGCGTGCCCCTCGGAAATATCCCAAGTAACCATGAAGCTGTATATAGATACATCAGTTTTGCATTATATTACGATATATGTTTATGGTATAAAGCAGTTTAATCTTACATGCGCCATGAAAGTAAAATTAAAGTCGTAAAGGGCCCCACACCTGACAAATTACAGCTAGCGCACATGCTTTATAGAAACCCCAAAACATGTATATTTAGGGCATAGTTACTTTTTCAGCAGTTGAATTACTGCTTCTACTGAAATGTTTCATTGCATTTTTGAAAGCATACATAGAGCTTGGGATATTTTGAAAAAAAAAACATCAAATATGTTTAAATTTTTTAATTGATTAATCTTTTCATTGTTATACTTTATTAGAGATGTTATTTCATGGGGGTGACCCCAGCGTAGTGGTCAACATCCATACCTCTCACGCCAAAGTCACGAGTTCAAATCTCACCCCCGGACAAGCTACGTAAAACACCCAAAGAGGTGTTTCTGTAACTACGACGGGAGATGAACCAGCCCGAGGCTGAAAATCTCGATAATACAGAAACAAAAAAAAAGAAATGTTATTTGATACTATTATTATATGGCATCTTCGCGTAACATTTAAGGGATATATTTTATTATATGCACAAATGTGTTTCACCTTCCATCGGGATTTGAACCAACATTTCTCACGACTGAACGCTGAGTGCCGATTGCCTTAGCGCTCTGAGCTAAGAGAGCAATAGAATTACAAATGACAACTGCATAATATTAAGGAAGCATACTCTTTGCTCTCTTTGTCGTTTTAGAAAAACATGTATCATGCAGCTATTTTTAGATTTTTCTTGCTGTCGTAGAGACAGCGAAACCCGACATTTTTATCAGTGCAAATCACAACCCGATACGAGCTACAAATGAAAGCATACACACCGACGTTCATTACACAACAAGCCGACACAATTTTGATACCCGAACTAGGTTTAAACTGGATAAAAAAAGAAAACAAAGAAAAAGATTCCTCGTTGGAAAAAAAGCTCAGCCTTCTGTAAATCAACAAAAGTAAAATATAAACCCGTAGCTCTCCATAATGTAGCCAAATTTTTCCCGACATTCTAAGAACCAAACCTGCTGCTGCAAATTTCAAAGTTTAGAAGAATGAAGATGACAATTCTGGATCTGAGAGGCAGCCAGCTTATTTGTTTTTCATTTCCAAAGTCAAGTTCGAAAATGGCATCCAGATGATACTGCACCAAGGCTACTTTTTAACTAGCAATGAAGCATTTATTGAGATGATGCAAAAATGCATCATTGAATGCGTATTTAATGTTAAGTTGTATTAGATATATAGTAATGCATCATTACATTTTTAATGTAAACGTAATGCTACATAGCATGGGAGTTGTTGAAAAAAAAATGTAATATGGCATTACTGTTGCTGATGGTCGGTCGAATTAGTGTTATGATATAATGCTTATGGTTACCTACACCAAAAAACTAGATGCCCTGGTTGTGATACGCGCATTACAGAGAAAGAAAAAAACAACGTGTTGCTTAGTTAACGAACGAACTTAGAATGACGTTTTATTTCTGTTTGTGTGGTTAACATGAATCTGTGTGTTTGTGTGCGTGTACACCCTGTACGGAATCAAATTGCGACCTACACAAATATTCGGCAAAATTCGCCCGTTCAACCAATCATCTTCAAACTTTCAGGGAGTAAAATAAAACGTGTTATGAATATTTTCCCATGTTTGTTTTATTCAATTTCAATTCCATATCCAAATGCACGAACCTTCTTTTTTACACTACTCATAAGGTCCTGTACAACATTTGGACCAAATTTTTTTTGCGTGGCAATCCATTTTTTCTTCATATCTTCCTCTGTTGTCACTTCCTTAGGATGCTTCCGATGTGCCTGCTTCATGATGTCCCAGTACTTTTCAATTGGCCGCAGTTCCGGTGCGTTCGGGGGGTTGAGATGCTTCGGCACGAAATTGACCTCCTTCGCCTTGTACCACTCCAAAACCTCTTTCGAGTAACGGCACGAGGCTAAATCCGGCCAGAAAATCGTAGGACCATCGTGTGACCTCAGAAGAGGAAGAAGAAGCTTTTGGAGGCATTCCTTTAGGTACACCTGCCCATTGGCCGTTCCTATTGTCACGAATTCGGGTGCTCCGCTTTCCACACCAGCAAATTGCTTGCCAAATCATATATTTTTTGGCAAACTTTGACATCTTCTGCTTTCTAACGTCCTCAGGGACATCGAATTTATAATGAGCAGTGAAAAACTGGAGCCCCGGAAGCTGCCGGAAGTCTGCTTTTACATACGTCTCATCATCCATAACGAGGCAATGTGTTTTACCTACCGTATTCTGCCGTTCATCGCGATTAGGTGCCTTTTGGACTTTGTACGTGTGTAGTCCTTTACGTTTTTTCGCATCTTGCACGAAAGTTTTGTTCGAAAGTTAGATTCAGTTTCTTCGCCACATCTCGAACTGAACTGTTGGGATTCCTCTTGAAAACTTTAACCACCCGCTTGTGATCCTCAACACTATACGGAGATCTATTTTTGCCACTTTTTTCTTTCCGATCAATGGTCAAACGTTAATGGTACCGATTTAAAACACGAGACACCGTAGAATGTACCATTCCCAGCTTCCTGCTGATGGCACGATGAGAAAGATCCGGATTTTCGAGGTACGTGCGCAAAATTTCTTTGCGCCGCTGCTGTTCTTCCGACTCCATGTTTGCAAAGATTTTTTTTTTAATTTGTTCGTTTATTTGTTAGGCCGTGTGTAACACTTTACGGAGCCGATATTCAATATTGTTATTAACAATGTATAATTTTTCAATTTTAGTAAAATAGGGTGCCAATTACTCGTGGCTAGCTCGAGGTTAATGGGTCACATTATCGTTTGGAAGGGGCTAGGCAGGTAACTTATTGAAGGTATTATTTGCTGCTCATGATTGCGACATCTACCAAATCCACGGTCCCTGTAGTCCCTTTCAGGAACTAAGCCGCAGATGGGTGACCACTGCTTGCTGGCCAGGTACAAGTAGCACGGAAACAGAAGGATAGTATAACTGGGACACAATGGCAGGGAATTTACTGGACTGGAGGAGAGGGGGTGATGACATTACACTCTTAGATCAAACAAACAAAGGAATTCGTAAATCGCTTGCATGTAGGGGAGATCACGCATTCCCAAAACATCTCTTACCTCGCGGGCGGGTTGTCTACCTCGGGCCACTAGGGCAATCAAATCGTGCTCTGGAGGCATCAAAGGGCAATGCCAAACTGCGTGATCGATGTCATCATAACCGGTTCCGCACCTACATATGTTGCTATCGACGAGGTTAATTCTGTAGAGATGTGCGTCTAGTGAGTAGTGGTTGGACATAAGTCTTGACATCACACGAATGAAACCGCGACATACATCCAGACCTTTGAACCACGATCTCGACGAAACATTTGGAATAATGGAATGTAACCACCGCCCAAGAGAATTACTTGTCCAATCGTTTTTCCAACTTTGAAGAGAACTCTGACGTAATAATGGGAAAAATTCATCATGTGAAATTCTTCTTTCAAAAATCTCGCCTTCTTTTGCGCCCACCTTTGCTAGAGAGTCCGCCTTCTCATTGCCTGGAATTGAGCAATGTGAGGGGACCCATGCAAAGGTAATTCTAAATGATCTTTCGACCAACGCACACATCTGCTCCCTTATTTTTGAAAGAAAGTAAGATGAGTGCTTAACTGTTTTCATCGACCGGAGGGCCTCAATAGAACTGAGACTATCCGAGAAGATGAAATAATGGTCTATGGGCATGTCGGAAATTATCCCCAATGCGAAATTGATTGCTGCCAGCTCAGCAACATATACGGAACAAGGTTCCTGAAGTTTCCGAATAGGCAGATGAGTATGCATTGTAAACACCGGAACCAGTGGATCCATCAAGGATTCAAACGTCTTCTTGAGTATCTTACTCAGAAGAACCACAATTTCTTCACCTATGAAACCAAAGCTGAGCGTCTTTTCAAGGTTGTCTTGAAAGGACTGCCCAGTGGTGAATCTCTCGATGAAATAAAAAACGAGTTAACAAAATTACTTGGATTTAGCCCAGTCCAAGTAATTAAGATGAAAATGAAATCCCGGCCTGGCGATGCTCGCAAAGGGATTTCAAACGATTTCTACTTAGTTCACTTCAAGTCAAGTGAACTTAATAACCTTAAGGCTTTAGAAAAAGCAAGCCTTTTGCTCCATGTCCGTGTGAAGTGGGAACATTTCAGGAAGACTGGAGCCAATATCCAAAGCCTCACCCAATGCCGTAAGTGCCAGGGATGGGGTCACGGAACAAAGCATTGCCATATGGTTGGTAAATGCATGAATTGTGGTGATTCCTCACACACTAAGGACGACTGTCCAGTGAAGGAAGATCCTCAAAAATTCAAATGTTCAAATTGTGGTGAAAACCATAAATCAAATTTTTGGGAGTGCAAGACTCGCAAAGCAATTTTGCAGTCGCGCACTAAGCGCCAGGTAGGAAACGAAAAACGTTCCCGACCAGCTACTACCCATTCTGCAGCTGTTAACAACGATCAGCAAAGAACAAATTCCTACCAAACCGTCGGTAGAAACAGCGGACAGGTTTTTCCATCCGCAACTGTAACTTCAAACGCTCAACGAGGAGTAAATACTATTTCGATACCTGCAGGTACCAACAGGGTTCAATCTTCAAACCCTACATTCTTACCCAACCGTGTTGTTAACAATGTTCAACATGTAAATGGACCTACCTACGCTGCCGTTGCAGCGGGTAGAAACCAAAACCAAAATTCCCACGGGACTTCTGATGAATTTGATTTAGGTAACATATCCGCTCCTAAATTAGAATTTTTACAGCAATCGTTAATCGATATGATAACCGATATGCTAAAAACTAATTCCATGTTTGAAGCTATCCAAACTGGTATTAAATTTGCCAATAATATTGTCATGACATTGAAGTTCAGTAATGGATTTTAAGTCATTAAATATTTTGAATTGGAATGCTCGATCCATCAGAGATAACGAGGATGAGCTATTTAATTTTTTAAGAGTTCATAACGTGCATATTGCTGTTATAACTGAGACTTATCTCAAACCTGCCCATAAGGTCAAAAGAGATCCAAATTATTTTGTCTACCGAAATGATCGCATTAATGGAGCTGGTGGTGGCGTTGCCATCATTGTCCATAGGCGTATCAAACATCACATTCTTTCTTCATTTGAAACCAAAGTTTTTGAAACTTTGGGGGTTTCAGTTGAAACAAAATTTGGCCAATTTACTTTTATAGCTGCCTATTTGCCTTTCCAATGCACTGGTCAGCAAAAGAACTGGCTCAAGGGTGACCTTCAGAAACTTACCCGTCATAGGTCTAAATTCTTCGTTATTGGTGATTTCAATGCAAAACACCGCTCATGGAATAATTCGCAAAGCAATGCCAATGGTAATATACTTTTTGATCATTGTTCTGCAGGCTACTACACTATTCAATACCCAAACAGCCCAACTTGCTTTTCTTCAGCCAGAAATCCCTCAACTATTGATTTGGTCCTAACTGATTCATGTCAACTTTGTAGTCAATTGATTACCCATGCTGACTTTGGTTCTGATCACCTTCCAGTTACATTTGAAATATCTCAAGAAATCATTTCTAACTCCATAAGTTCTACTTTCAACTACCATAGAGCTAATTGGGATCAATATCGAACATTTATGGAATACAACTTTGATCCTAATGTTCCATTGCAAACAAAAAATGAAATTAATAATGCTCTTGAATCTCTGGCTTTCTCAATAAATAGAGCAAGAGCTGCTTCAGTGCCAAAATGCGAGGTTAAATTCGATCCAGTTATAATTGATGACGATCTTCAGCTCTTGATTCGTCTGAAAAATGTACGTAGGCGTCAATATCAAAGAACACGTGATCCCGCTATGAAAGTCATATGGCGAGATTTACAAAAACAAATTAAAAAACGCTTCTCTGCCCTGAGGAACAAACATTTTGAAAATAATTTGTCAAAATTAGATCCGAGTTCCAAACCTTTCTGGAAACTCTCTAAAATATTGAAAAAACCTCAAAAGCCTATACCAGCGCTTAAGGAAGGTGATAAAATTTTGCTCACAAATGCGGAAAAAGCTCAAAAACTTGTTAAGCAGTTTGAGAGCTCCCATAATTTCAGTTTGGGTCTTACAAGTCCTATTGAGGATCAAGTTTCCAGGGAGTATCTGAATATTTTCTCACAAGAAAATATTTTTGATGATTCTTGGGGAACTGATTTGGATGAAGTAAAAACTATAACTAAAAAATTTCAAAATATGAAAGCACCAGGTGATGATGGAATTTTCTATATCCTAATCAAAAAACTCCCCGAGAGTACTTTGTCTTTCTTGGTGAAACTATTTAACAGATGTTTTCATCTGGCATACTTTCCAGATAAATGGAAAAATGCAAAAGTCGTACCTATCTTGAAGCCAGACAAAAATCCGGCTGAAGCTTCTAGCTACCGACCAATCAGTTTGCTTTCTTCAATAAGTAAGCTTTTTGAAAAAATAATTTTGAATAGAATGATGCTTCACATCAATACAAACTCAATTTTTGCTGATGAACAGTTTGGATTCCGCCAGGGGCATTCAACTACGCATCAACTTTTGAGAGTTACAAATTTAATTCGTTCAAACAAAGCTGAAGGCTGCTCCACTGGAGTTGCTCTTCTAGACATAGAAAAAGCATTCGACAGTGTTTGGCATGAAGGTTTGATTGCGAAACTGAAAAAGTTCAATTTTCCGCTTTATATCATGAAATTAATTCAAAACTACTTAACTGATAGAACTTTGCAAGTAAATTATCAGAATTCTAAATCTGATCAATTGCCTGTCAGAGCTGGTGTTCCTCAAGGTAGCATTCTTGGGCCAATACTTTATAACATTTTCACTTCAGATCTCCCTGATTTACCTCAGGGCTGTCAAAAATCTTGCTTTGCTGATGACACAGGCATTTCCGCTAAAGGAAAAAGTCTTCGTGTTATATCCAGGAGGCTACAAAAAAGCTTGGACATTTTTACAGATTATTTTCAAAAATGGAAGATTTCTTCTTATGCTTCCAAAACTCAACTTATAATATTCCCACACAAGCCTAGAGCTGCATTTTTGAAACCAAGTAATAGTCATATGGTCACTATGAACGGAGTTCCAATTTCTTGGTCAAATCAAGTAAAATATCTTGGACTGATACTTGATCAAAAATTAACTTTTAAAGATCACATTGAGGGCATTCAAGCCAAATGTAATAAATATATAAAATGTTTATATCCTCTTATAAACAGAAAATCCAAACTTTGTTTGAAGAACAAACTTCTAATATTTAAACAAATCTTTAGACCGGCCATGCTTTATGCTGTGCCAATATGGTCTAGTTGTTGTGCTACTAGGAAAAAAACACTTCAAAGGATTCAGAACAAAGTTCTGAAAATGATTTTGAAGCTGCCTCCCTGGTTCAGTACTATTGAATTACATAGAATTTCAAACGTTGAGACTCTAGAAGAAATGTCCAACAAAATAATTCATAATTTTAGACAAAAATCATTGCAGTCTTCAATTGCAATGATCAATTCTCTCTATAGATAAGAACTAGTTTTAAGAAATCAATAATTATTCTTACACGCAGGCAAAAGGAACCCTGTTAAAAATACTGAATAGACAAAGTAAAAATAATATTAACACAATTAGATATAAATGATAGCATATAAGGTTGAAATGTTAATTACTTAGCAGGATCACCTAGGTTAATATATGAATGTAAAATAATGTAAAATTTGGAATAAATAAAGAGTTAAAAAAAAAAAAAAACACAACCCACACCCCCCACAAAAAAAAAAATTTTACTAATAAAAAATTTATTTATTTATAAAAAAAAAAAAAAAAAAAAAAAAAAAAAAAAAGATAAAGAACACAACCTATAAAATACTTATTAAAAAAAAAAAATAAAAAAAGAAAAAGTGATAAGAGAAGAGAAAAAAAAAAAAAAATAGAAACAAAAATAATATAACATAACGAAAAAAAAAAATAAATTCGCAAGAATAAACACTGGGTACTCAATTCGAGCATTTCTTCGCCCCCCAAATCTTTTATTTTTTAAAAAAAAGAAGAAAAAAGCCGAAGTTGATCTAGACCCTTCATACCTTTTATAAGAGACAATCATGGAGGAACGTAAAGGGAGGACAGGAAAATAAAAAAAGGAAAACAAATCAAATGACGAAAAAAAAAAAATTCGCAAGAATCAAGGCTGGGTACTCAATTCGAGCATTTCTTCGAAGTTTTCAATCACAAGGTTGTTACTGATTCCACACTTGATCAGTATTCTAGATGAGAGCTCCCAGAAGCGGTTCTGTAAGGATTTTACTCCTGCCAGAACCTCCAGGCTCACATTGTGCGTTGAATGCATACAGCCAAGGGCAATTCGTAAACAACGATATTGAATGCGTTACAATTTGATGATGTGGCTGTTTCTTGCCGAGAGGAAGCAAAAAGAGCCATATTCTAGAACTGAAAGAATAGTTGTTTTATAGAGTTTAATGAGATCTTCCGGGTGAGCACCCCACCATGTCCCGGAAATTGATCTTAGCAAATTGATCCTTTGTTGACATTTCTGTTTCAAATACACAATGTGAGTATTCCAAGTGCCTTTTGAATCAAACATGACTCCAAGGTATTTGAAGGTCAAAGATTGGGTAATGTCTCTTCCCAACAGCTTGAGACGCAGTTGGGCTGGGAACCGCTTTCTAGTAAACACTACCAATTCGGTTTATGCGGTGAAAACTCGATCCCCAAATTTCTGGCCCAAATGGACATATTATCTAGGGAATTTTGCAATGGTCTTTGCAAGATTTCCGCACGTGGACCTCTAAAAGAGATCACAGCATCGTCTGCAAGTTGTCTTAGCGTGCATCTTCTTTTCAAGCAGTTATCAATAGGTCATATGAATAAAGTCAGTAAAAGCTTTTGCTTTGCTCAGATGCGTACGTCAAACCATTTACTTGAGCATTTACTCACGTCGATATGACAAAAGCAAGAATTTGAGTATTTACTTTTCGAACATCCAAATCCATATAAATAAAAAGAAAAATCTGAGTAAATGCTCACAAAATTTTGAGTCACCTGTACAGCATACTCAGTTGAAATCGAACTAACAGAATCGTGTGTTGCGTGGAAGGAACATAATAACATGTATGTGGGAAATTTTGTAAATTTATCATTTACAATGGCAGTTGACGTTAACAGTGTTTATCAAAGTTTTGATAATTCAGTGAAAGTTTATAAAACACGACGCGAATGAGACGATGATAACTTCAAGCAACTCTACCGTTTTTTATTTTATTATTTTATTTTTATTTTTTTTGAGAAAACGTGAACTTTGTAGCACAAACAGTTTTGGAAGATGGTTCTGAAACCCGAGGAGGAGCATTATCAAATATACAAAGGATGAAGTATTTTTTAGTGATCCGGATTCCAAGTAACAAATAAATATAGTTGTGGAAACGATTTATTTGCATTCTTTGATTTACACCACAACAATCACAACATTGTTTAAATTTACATCACAACAGAAAAGCCAATTTGAAAAATGTTCCTAGAACTAACTAAGTTCATAGCGATTGTACTAACACAACGCCTTCCATCAACTGGAAAAACTTTCTTTCCAATTCTTTCAGAACTTTCAGTGTTTTTCTGTTTCCAGTATTTTTCTGCTTCGCTGACGGTGTTATGGCTGGCCCACAATTGATACGTTGCGGATGCGTTTGCGTGAATTTGACAGTTTTCCTATAGGTTTTCCGTTAAATTAACGTCAACGCATCCGCAACGTATCAATTGTGGGTCAGCCATTAGAGATTTTTCCTGCAGAGCTCAGCATCAGCAGCATTTTTTTGCCAGTAGTTTCGCTGCCCGTTGGATTCTGATTTCCATTTGCACTATCCTCACCTGAAAAGAAAGAAAATAGCGTATAGTTAGCATATTTGTAATATTGGAAAATAGAATAGACTTACTGTGATTCTGTTCATCCTACAGATACTCTTCGTTGAAGTAATCATCAGATATCTTCCCGTATTGATATTTCAGTCAATTATTTTATTTACGAACAATGCTTTTTCTACCTAATAAAAACAATTTTGACAGAGCAAATGCTATGTTCGAAATTCGAAATTACTCTGAGTAAAGTACAACTTTATTCATACGAATTTGAGCAAATGCTCAAACAGTTTACTTTACTCAAACTGGTTTGCTTGTGAGTAATTACTCGTTTTTATTCATATGGCCTAATATCTTTAACATAAAAATTATAAAGCAAGGGACTTAAACATGATCCTTGAGGTAAGCCCATGTAGCTAATTCTGGAAGTTGTCAGTTGACCTAGATTAAAGGTCATTTGTTTTTCTGACAGTAAATTATACAAAAAGTTATTTAAAATTCCTGGCAAACCACTACTGACTATCTGCGAGTATATCTATGGAAACTGAATCAAATGCGCCTTTAATATCCAGAAATACTGAAGCCAATTGCTCCTTGTGTGCAAAGGCCAGTTGTATAGTGTTGGCGAAAAAAATAAATACACAGCCCGTATAAGTCAATTTCGATATTTTGCGTAAAGAACGATGTCCGATAGCAGTACTATCGCTTTTATCGAACGATACGAAAAAACACTAAGACAACGAAGATAGAGAAACATTTGTAAATATTCTTTTTTAGTGAAATCTAGCCAGTTTCGCGTAGATTGGTGTTTAACACTTGGTCAAAAAAATAAATACACTTACGATTTTTTTTGTATAATATAACAGAGAAGTTTTATTTCACTTCAAATTATGTCAGATTTACGCGGGTGAAAGAAACAGCATATCTAGTACTTGGTAGCGTGCCCTTTGCTTTTGAAAACGCTATTTAATCTTCGTGGCATGCTTGCTACTAATTTTTCGCAAGTTGAAACTGGAATCGCATACCAAGCATCCTGTACGACCTTCCATAGGTCCGATTTATTCTTCGGCTTATGTTTAGCGACTTCATCTTTTAAAATCTTCCACAGATTTTCAATAGGGTTTAAGTCTGGGGACTGGGCTGGCCATTCGAGCAGATTAATGTTTTCGGTTCCAAACCACTTCTGAGTTTTCTTAGCAGTGTGTTTAGGATCATTGTCCTGCATGAAGATCCAACGCAATGGCATATTCTCCTCTGCATATGGAAGCATTACACTACGTAAAATATTTACGTAGTCGTCAGCATTCATCCTACCGATAAGATGAATAGGTCCTACACCAGCATCAGAATAGCAGCCCCATACCATGATATTACCACCACCAAATTTTACCGTTTTTTTGGTAAACCTTGGATCGAAAGCATAATTTTCTGGTCTTCGTACCAATTGTTTTCCATCTGAGCCAAAAAGATTAAATTTTGACTCGTCCGTCCAGAAAACAGTGTGCCATTTATACACACCCCAGTTGTAGTACTTTTTGGCAAACTTAATTCTTGCCAAAACGTGCCGTTTTTGGAGAAGCGGAACTTTCCTTGGCACTCGAGCAAACAATTTGGCTTGTACCAGACGATCCCTTATTGTTCGTGAATACAAGTTGTTCACACACATTGTTAGCGTTACCATCGGTGCTCTGTTCTGTGGGAGAAATTGATAAAGAAGTGTGCGTCACGAGTGTATTTATTTTTTTCGCCAACACTGTATATCAGATGAAAGCAACGCTAAACAATCGTTTGTTCCTTTGCTCTTTCGGAAACCAAATTGCGTATTTGATAGTGGGTTGTTTGATTCAACCCAACGGTCATGTCTTGATAGGATCATTTTTTCTAACAATTTCCTTAGAATGATAGCATAGAGATCGGACGACGGTAAGAATTGTAATCAGACGCTGGTTTCCCAGGCTTTTGAATAGCTATTACTTTAACCTGCCTCCATGCGGGTGGAACTATATTTAATTCCATACAGGTTAAGTAATCGTCTTTTAGCGATATCGGGGAGATTTTTTAGAAGGCTGAATTTAATCATATCGCTCCCCGGAGCAGAGTTATTCGATGAAAGAAGTGCCATTGAAAATTCCAACATTGTGAATGGTTCGTCCAAAGTGGCGAACCAGCCCAGGAGGCTGAAAGCCACTCTAATAAAGATATAAAAAAAAAATGGTTCGTCCAGAGAACCGTTATTTCGGGTAGTATCCCGTAAATTCGGTTGTGTTGGGACAGAGTCTGGACAAACCTTTTTAGCGAAGTCGAATATCCACTGCATGGAGTATTCTTTACTCTCATTGGAGGATGAGCGGTTTCGCATATAACGAGCCTTTCTCCAAAGCGTTGTCATCGAGGTTTCTCTAGATAGTCCCTCTACAAACGAACGCCAGTAATTGCGTTTCTTTGCTTTGAGTAAATTTTTAAGCTTTTTTTTCAAGCTTGAGGTACTTATCAAAAAGCTCACATGTTTCATGTGTACGATAATCTTTAAACGCATCGGATTTCTCAAGATACAATTTAGTGCATTCGTCATCCCATCCAAGGGTGGCGGATCTTCTTTTGAGGGATGCACTTGGAACACGTCGTTTCTGAGCTTCTAATGCACTTTTGTACATCAGTTCGGAAAGGAAACGATACTCTTCTAATGGTGGAAGAGGATCGGTAAAATCAATACCAAGGATTACCGCCGATGCAAAATGTTGCCAATCAATATGCCTCGTGAGGTCATAAGGAACATGGATTGACTGGTCTGTTTTGTGAAAACTATTTGTGATTGAGATAATAATTGGTAAGTGATCACTACCATGGGGACCATTGATTACCTTCCACAAACAATCTAATGATAGTGAATTAGAGCACAAAGATATGTCAAGTCGACTCTCCCTGGCAGGAGGTTTTGTTATTCGTGTCGCTTCCCCAGTGTTCAAGATGGTCAATAAGTTGAAATCGTCGCATAAGTCATAGAAAATACCCGCTCTGTTGTCATCGTACACTCAGTAGCAAAAAAAACGCCGAGCAAAAATTTGCTTCCATAAACCGTCATTTTCAACCTTATGTAACTTTGTCAATTATCAATATTTTTGATTGAATTTTTGACAGAACTATAATTAATGTATTGACCTTGTGTGACCAAAAATCATGTTGATAAGATTTATAAATTTGATGTTTTGATAACATATGTCAAAAAATGTCGTTTTTGGACATACCAATTTCAAAAATACGTACTTTAGTGAAAAATTTAGATAGCATAATAAAAATTTCAGCACAGCCTAAAAAAGTATAGGAAATAATGTGGATTTAATTTGAACTGATTCCATCAAGTGGTTTGGACCACAGCTGGCGTCAAAGTTGACGCACCAACATGAGTATTTTTCTTTTTCACACGGTATTGACCTTGCTGAAATATCGGTGCAAAAAAAAGCCGAGGCGAATTCATCATGTTAATACACATGGTTTACTGACAATGAACATCGAATCGAACTCCATCTGATTGCTTTCAACAAGTAAGCATGCAAACTGATGTGATGAAACATTCAATATCTAGTACAGATTCTGAATTTTATCAATTCTAAATTTCGAGGTAATGGCTGTCGTCGAGAATGCTTCAGCATAAGCCCTTAATATCTTGCAAGCCCCATATGCACTTGTAAAGTAAATGCCTCAACTTGTGATTAGTATTGTTATTAGCGTACAGATTGAATGAGCTAGTGAACCGCTATCCATCTACTACGATTTCAGGAATGCAGACTACGAAAGCATTTTTGATGTTCTCAGCATGTACTGGAACAAACCCCTTGATATGAACGATGTCGATAATGTCACAGCAACGTTCTCTAACATCTTATGCTATTTGATCAACAGACACGTTCCAACGAAAAATCTCTCCAGCCTCAAGCTTCAAGTGTTATGGCAGACAAAAGCTCTACGCGCTCTGCGCAGACTGAAAAAGAGGGCTGCTCTACGTACGTTAGAGGGTGTAAGGCCAGGCGCCTACTGATGTGGCGGAGGTGCGGCATGTGCTAGCATGTCAAAACACCTTGTCGACGTTCATTTCACGCCACAAGACTTTGACTCGATATTTTGACATGGTATATGATACCACACCTCCGCCACATCAGTGGGCGCCTTGACTAAGACGTACGTATGACGTGACACGTAACCATCGATACAAACATTTGGTTGGCGCAACTTCTTGTCCTATCAAAACGGACGTCAAATTGAACAGAAACATAATCCCACGGTGTTCGGGTGACAAATTAATGAACAGCGCTTCTACCAGCAACGGACTACATACCTCCATCATTCGGGACGGGGAGGTCACTGAATCCGTTTTTGACATCTGTCGCCTTTTCTCCGCTCAGTTCAAGTTCATTCGTTTATCGAATCGGACGTGTTTGGCTGTGCAGAGCAGAGTAGAGTGATTCATTTTATTAACGTCTCTTTAAACTGTACGTCTGCTCTAGACGTTTTAGTTCATTCGAGACGGCTGCAGAGTAGAGTGTTCCAGTGATTTTGTCGGAGAAATGTTGCGACTGGGAAGTTCGGCAAAAGCGTGAAATAAAGTGTGGCCAAATTGGCAGGAAGAGAAAAAGATGGTAACTGTAAATTGCCTGCTAGAATTGCGGCAGATTAAGTGGTGTGAAGCGGAAGAATTCCAGGAAAAAAGGAAGATTGGTGGTGTGGTAAGTTAAGAGACGAAGAGAGTGGTGTGGTGAACAAGCCGGATAAAAATTTGAGGAATAATTCGCGGAAGAGGGAAGAAGTTCTAGTGATTGAGGATAAATCGGTTGAATTTTATTACGTCAAAGAGTTTAAGTCAGATATTGTCTTAAAAGTTACAAAGATAGAAGGAGATGACAATCGTTTAATGAGAGCATTATTGGATCAGTTGAATAAGGGTGGGGAAGTTAATAGTTCGATAGAAGATATCAAAAAATTTAGACATATAATTGCTGATTATATGGGGCTGCACAGAGAAATATTTGAGTCTTTTTTAATTGAAAGCCTAGAACAGGGAGGCTTTGAGAAGTTTTCAGATGAATTTAGAACATTGGGGGTTTGGTTGGGTCATGAATCGCTAGTAATAGTTTCAGAAATATTAGGGAGGTGCATTGAAGTTTACCAGCAATATCAACCAACTATCAAGATAGGTGAGAATGGTACGAACATAAATGGGCCATTGAGAATTTTGTTTACGGGAGGAGAAATCAAAAATCATTATGAAAGTGTAGTGGACATCAGGAGAGAAACTGAGGGATTTGATAACAATAAGAAATCGATTAATGGAGCAAATAATGAAGTAGGGGAATCTGAAAACAAAATCCTGGTAAAAGTTAAAGCAGGAAAGAAACAGAGAAAGAAAAATTGTCCAAATGAAAACCGTACGAAGGAAATAGTAGATGTGATTAGAAATAAGAAAACACTCAATACTAGTAGTCAACTGACTAATAAAGAATCAAGAGAAAATAAGTTTGTGAGGATTGCTACATTGAATGTACGAGGATGTAGGAAGAAAGAAAAAAAGGGATGACATTAATGATCTTTTGATATTTCATAATATTGACATAGTAGCCTTTCAAGAAGTAAATGCTTTGGGTAGTATAATAGAAGCAAAAGACTATAGATGGCATATGGTAGGATCTAATAATAAGAGAGGTTTGGAGTTTGTAATTAGGAAAGGAATACGTTTGAAAATGGGCAACATAAATCAATTAAACAGATCAGCAATTTCTACCTTAATTAAAATAGGACCCAAATTCCAAACAACTTTAGTTAATGTTCATGGACCAAACAAAAAGGCTTATAGTTTTTTTTCTCTTTGGGTACGAACATTCATAAAGATCACATTAAGGATAGAATAATCATGTTGGGTGATTGGTACGCTTAGATTGGAAGAGAATCGGTCGAGGTAGGGGATAAGAAGTTTGTCGGGAAGAAGCTAGGTGAGGGGAGATGATTGATTTGTATAGCTGTATTTTACTGCAAGTAGTTAAATCGTTTTTCAATCGGCATAGAATTCCATACTTCTTGGCAATTTTCTTGATGACATTGTCAATGTGAGCGTTGAACTTTAGCTTGTCATCAATAATCACGCCAAGATATTTAATCTCCCGAACGCGATCAATTGTCTCACCATCAATCGTAACTGAGACATTCTCATTTACTCGATTCTGTGAAATTACCATAAATTTAGTTTTACTTATATTCAATTTCAATTGTTTACATTTCAACCATCTACTAAGAAAACACAAATCTTCGTTCAAATGGGTAACGGCTTCATTTAAATCTTTAGCTGCATGAATAACACAGTGTCATCTGCAAACAGATTAATGTCACAAAATCGTAAAACACGTCGCATGTCATTAATATACATAATAAACAAAAGGGGCCCTAATACACTTCCCTGGGGCACACCAAGGTTATTCCCCACGGGACTGGAAACAGAATCATTAAAAACAGTCCTTTGAGTTCTGTCAGACAAATAGCTTTCAAACCATCTGTATGCAGTACTCGAAATTCCAAAGCGCTTTAATGCTTTCAACAACAAAGGCCTAGAAATTGTTTCAAAAGCGCGTTTCAGATCCAAAAAAACAGCAAAAATTGTTTGTTTACTCTCTAAGTTATCTTTCCATTTTGCTAATACTAAATTTAACGCGGTTTCACAAGAATGGTCTTCCCGGTAGCCAGATTGTTCCGAAATCAACAAAGAATTACTATTCAAATATTCTAACAACTGGCCTTTCACAACAAGCTCTAAAATTTTCTCTAATGTGTGCAACATGTTGATAGGCCGAAACTCTTCGGCTTTAATCGTCCCAGCAACCTTTTGCATCATAAACTAATTTTTATGGACGTTACATTGAAAAATGAAACAGTAGTTAAAGTCAATAACAAGACATGCCAATATTTGGATGCACAAGCACTTAAATATGAGGTAGTTAAGAAGAAATAGCATGAGCAATTAGAAAAGACAGAAGTAGTTGAGGAAAATAGGGATCTTCATAGCTATTATGGAGAAGTAGCTAAGAGAATGAAAAGGCTGCAGCCGAGGCTTTGAAAACGTCTAAAGTTCCAATTACTCCTAAGAGAAAAAACTCGTTGAATAGATTAAATAAATCTTTAATGTTATATAACAAGAGACCCTATATGATAACATATAAACATAAAGTGAGTAATAGGAAGGAAGAGTATCAACTAGCAGTAAACCAGCACGAGAAAAAAGTAATTGAGGAGTTTTACAAAAATCTGGATGATTTTCATATTGCTGTACGAATTAAAAAATCCTATGCCTTCTTAAGGACCTACCTAAAGAAGAAGGCATTGAGGAAAGTTTATATACCTGCTAAGCTCTTGAATGAGATATTAAAGCTTAGTACTGGTCCGGAGATTACTTTTGTGGAGGAGCAAGATATGTGTCCTATTACGCCGCCCCCGACAGCCGAAGAGATGGGAAAATTAATCCAGTTTTCTTGTAACGGAAAATTCCCACTAGCCGATGGGGTTCGGATGGAGTTCCTCAAGTATGCGGATAAAAATTCAGCACATCATTTACTGCAAGTCTGGAGGGGAATTTCGATAGAGAATTTCATGCCAAGGGATATGTCAGAATCTATTCAGGTACCAATTCCAAAAGTTCGAAATCCTAAGTCATTAGATGATTTCAGAAGAATAAGTTTGTTCAACGTAGTGCATAGGATAAGTTTGTGCAACCTTATGCAAAATGGTTACGTAACAGATTGAGAGGTTTCATAGGTGATCCGGGGTTGCATTAGGCAGCCTTCACGGAAGGCCGTTCAACAGACGATCACATATGTGTAACACGTAGGTTGGTGGAATCTCACATATTTGTACTGTTCAACGGCTCCACGTTCATGATTTTTCATACTTTTGTTTTTATTTTTTTTATTTTTTTTTCAACTCTTTATTTGTTCCAAATTCATTCATATTTACATATCATGTTAATCTAGGTGCTCCAGCTACTATCGTAACGTATCAACCTTAATTGTTAAAATATGTACCTAATTTTGTTTACATTGTTCATGCCTTAGCAGTTCAGTATTATAAACAGGTTTTTATTCCTGCGTGTCAGTATAACAATAATAATCTTAAAACTAAAAACAAACTAAAATTAATCTTAACTAAGCATAAAGGGAATTAATCATTGCAATAGAAGATTGCAACGATTTTTGTCTAAAATTATTAATTATTTTGTTGGACATTTGTTCTAAAGTCTCAACATTCGAAATTCTATGTACTTCGTTAGTACTGTACCAAGAAGGCAGCTTCAAAATTATCTTCAGAACTTTGTTCTGAATCCTTTGAAGTATTTTTTTTTCCTGGTAGCACAACAACTAGACCATATTGGAACAGCATAAAGCATGGCCGGTCTAAAAAATTGTTTATATATTAGTAGTTTGTTCTTCAGAAAAAGTTTGGATTTTCTGTTTATAAGAGGATATAAACATTTTATATATTTATTACATTTGGCTTGAATGCCTTCAATGTGATTTTTAAAATTTAATTTTTGATCAAGTAATATACCAAGGAAATTAGAACACCGCTCATAGTAACGATGTGACTATCCATGTGACAATTTTTTGTCCCGTGACCCCATCCCTGGCATTTACGGCACTGGGTGAGATGTTGAGAATTTCCTCCAGTCTTCCTAAAGTGTTCCCACTTCACTCTGACATGGAGCATAAGGCTGGCTTTTTCCAATGCCTTAAGGTTATTCAGTTCATTTGATTTAAAATGAACTAAATAAAAATCGTTAGAAATCCCATTGCGAGAATCGCCAGGTTGGGATTTCTTTTTCATTTTTATCACTTGAACTGGTGTAACTCCAAGCAATTTAATAATTTCTTGTTTGATCTCATCCAGGGATTCACCACTGGCTAGACCTTTTAGGACAACTTTGAACAGACGTTCTGTTTTGGTGTCATGTGTGAAGAATGTGATGCCTCTTTGAGCAAGATACTCCAGGAGAAGTTTAAATCCGATCAAGGTTTCAGCCAATACACGGCATTCACCCCGACGACCAATTTGAAAGGAAAATTTAGAATCTTTAATGAAATTCGTGAGTTCCTTACGGAGCCCATGAAAATCGGATGTTGTTACCACAATAGGTGGAACCTTTTCTTTCCCTGCATTAATTCGGGATTCGAAGATTTTTGCCTGACTGATGGATCATTCTCATCATCGGTAAGAATATCGCATTGATTGCTCAAATCAATATTGTTAGAATTCCTTCCAGATCAATATTGTTAGATTCCCCATCCAGAGATTGTCCCTTTCTTTTGCGTTTAGGCGCCATATTCTCCAAAATGATTAGAATTTATACGTTTTCTCCTAATCAACTTCCAAGCAGATTCTACAAGAATCCGAAGGGTCAAAGAGGAATTTTCCAGATCGATATCCAAGTCGGATTACCTCGCGTAGGGTCCAGACAAGGATCGAAAAGGAATAAGGGTAAAAAAAAAAAAAATGTGCAGGTAATGTTAAGCACTGAAAAGTGCTGTTTGATTTTGTTATAGCTTTAGCTAGCAAAAATACTTCCTTCAGCAAAAGAAAATAGAACCGCACGGCATGAGAGCTCGATGCGGACTGAATAATGATTTTTCATACTGATATCCACCATACCATGGCCTACGGAATTTGTGCAACATACGTGAGACTGTACAGTAAATAAGTTCATTTTCATTTAAATAAAATGTCTGTTAAAGATTTATCACAAGAGTTGTTAACATATTATATTACAAATTAGATTGTTCAGAAACGAGCGGGACCTTCTGGTCTGTATGGTTGAATGGCCATTGGAAAGTTTTTTTTTTTTTTCAGGATTATAAAAACTACAAACATACTGAGTTGCAGAAACTATGGATGCCAGATTCGACTTCGATTGAGTGCTACGATTGTTCATCGAAATTCTCGACGTTCCGAAGGAAGCATCATTGTCGTTTGTGCGGTCAAATCTTCTGTACGAAATGCTGTAATCAAGTTGTTCCGGGAAGAATCATTAACTGTTCCGGTGTGTAAAAATTAACAAAATCTCGCATAAAATTTGAAGGGGCGTATCTTCGCTGATCGATTCTCTTCGTCGACTTTCTCTTTGGTAATCACTATACAATCTATGGCTCTGCTTACAGCTTAGATCGAGAGAAGACGATGTTTGTTTACGTTGAAGAATAAATTATATGGAAGATGTTTTCGCTACCGCGTTATTTGCAGAAGCAGAAAGCCGATGAAGAGAATCGATCAACGAAGTTAGGCCCTTTTGAAATGTTACCCGAGAAATAATCAATAAAAGCCATTCCTAATTATTATTTTGCATTTGCAGGAGACTTAAAGGTATGTACGTATTGCTCGAAAGTAGTTTTAACTTATTTGAAATCACCAAACATTGCCGCTGATTTGAAATGTGACCTTCGTGCATTACAAGAGGATCTATCAAATAAACTGTCGATTGGCGCACCTTCATCTAGCAGCGATGGTGATTCCGGTGTAACCAACATACTACGCCGAAAAGTTTCTGTAGGTTATCAGGAAGAACGGTTTGTATCGACACAAACCTCTACTATGTCCAGCGCTGATAGAAAAACAATACTTCAGCAGTCAAATTCGTTACGAGCGTTGTATGAAGAGATGATCAAAGTGTTGCCAAATCAAAATCGGGGCCTTGATTTAATAGGGTTTCTTATCAGTACCCAAAAATCTTCAAACAATCGCCAAGGAATAGCAATTTTGAATGCAATGACGGAAGCGGGTTTTCTCATCCCTCTGTCCGTTAATACTTCTCAGTCAAATTCAATCGATTCTGAGACCGATGAGATAAGTGTGTTAGCTGAATTCGACGAAAGCATGATCTACAAGTTTCTATGGCTGGATGATGAGGTGTCACAAACTGGTTCGTACGAACTTGATTTGGACTTTAAGTCAAGTTCAGTGCATCTGATGCGTCAAAGTAGCGATCACGACGAGTTATCTCAAGGTAAGCATCGTACACTTCATGAATTGGATCAGCAAGGACCCAAGTGGTTATGGTTAGTGCTTGTGGTTACAAGCATTATATCATAACACTAATTCGACCGACCATTACCAACAGTAATGCCATATTACATTTTGTCAACAACTCCCATGCTATGTAGCATTACGTTTACATTAAAAATGTAATGATGCATTACTATACATCTAAAACAACTTAACATTAAATACGCATTCAATGACGCATTATTGCATTATCTCAATAAATGTTTCATTGCTATACAGAAAGAATTCTTGTAGTAAAAACTACCATTTTACCCGACTATGCCTATCTTTAAAACTACCATGAAATTTCAGTCAAATTTACTACGTTTATGGTAAAACCTTCAACATTTGTGGTATACTTGACAGACCTCATACTGATATCAACCGCACCATGGTCGATCTAATCGCAGGCATGGTAAAATCAAATGCATTTATAGTCAGGTGAAAATAGTTGGTGTTTGCGCTTAATTTAACCCTCGAAATGGTAGTTTCTACTGCGGTTTTTTTTTGCGTGTAGTTAAAAAGTAGCATTGGTGCAGTATCATCTGGATGCCATTTTCGAATTTGACTTTGAAAATGAGAAACAAATGAGCTGAGCTGCCTCTCAGATCCAGAATTGTCATCTTCATTCTCCTAAACTAATTTGCTGCAGCAGGTTTGGTTCTTAAATTTTCAGGAAAGCATATGGCTGGAACACATTTACATTTGTATCCTTTTTTCTCTTTTAATTTGTTAAACTATGTCTGCTAACGTATACTTCTTTTCAATATTTCAATAATTGATCTTTTAATGGCATATTAAAGAAGATTTTTTCAAACAGAAAACACTGTTTTTAATGTCCGTCATTTTTTTGTTGGTTTTGAATTTATCAAAGAGAATGGTTCAGTAATTAGTTTTGATTTAATTTTCTTTTCTTTGCTATCAAATGAACGTTTTATGATCGCAAAAAGGATGGTCAATAACTGTAAACTATTGAAAAGTTGCCGTGAATTTGAATTACCTGCAATGATATGAAATTTGAAGGAGCTTCAAAATGTATGCGTTATAGACGTAAAGTGATAGTTATCAGATATAAATTCAATTGTGTTGTTTTCTATTGCAGAAATAATTCCACCATCCGCGCCAGATGACAATAAGCTATGTTCCAATTATCGAGAAGCTGAAATGGAAAATTCTCTAATGTCCTCGTCAGGAGCAAAGGCATTATTGGAATTGTTCTGTGCGCATGAGGATCTGCTCCTTAATCAGCTGCTACAAAGTGAAAATCTGGATCCCAAATGGGCAAAAACATTAATTCCTATAGCAGCTCGCGTTGCAAATACTGTCCAACCACAGGCATGCGGCATAGTGGATGCGATGGATATACGAAATTATGTACTTTTCAAAAAAGTACCAGGAGGTAAACGTCATGAAACCCAAATACTAGGTGGTGTTGTTTTTTCGAAAAATGTTGTACACAGACAGATGCTGTCCCGGATTGAAAAACCGAAAATATTGCTCCTACAATGTGCCATTGCGTATCAACGCATTGAGGGAAAATTCGTTAGTTTTGATACATTGACATTACAGGAGCGTGATTATCTCAGAAACAAAGTTACGAAAATTATAAGTCTTGGTCCCAACATTGTGCTGGTACACAAAAATGTTGCTGGCATTGCGCAAGATATGCTGAGAAACAATGGAATAACACTGGTACTGGATGTAAAACTGTGTGTGATGGATAGAATTGCACGTTGTTTGGACTGTGATATATTGACGTCGATAGATTCTAATGTGGGTCACCCAAAATTGGGAACATGCGATACTTTTCACATACAGACTTTTTACGATGAACAAGGTGAGTATAGTGCTTGAAACAACAAAAATTCTCTAAACTTTGGCACACCTACAGATCGTATTGAGTATAAGAAAACAATCTACCTATATACTACTCTTTTGGCCTAATGTCCTATTTTTGACCTATCGATCGAAAAATTCACTGTGATCTCATTTTAATTTTTTTAAAACACTTTAAAAGCATATAAGTAGAACGATTGTTATTGGATAACTGGGAAAATTAAAACTAATACTTCACTTGATCACTTTGAAAACATGAAATGAAATACTTTTTCAAACTATCACTCGTAAACGAGAGAATATTTCCTTAAATTCCACTAGAGAAAGCTTTTCCTTTGACAGATAGGCTTACTTCGCCTGCGACTTACAGATTTTTTCATTGTAGAGTGCTCGACTTGAAGGGAACATCGCAGTTGGTCCTGTACTTATAGTAGATGTGTTTGTGTTGGAACTTCAATGTTTGTGTTTTGTGATTGTTATTTTATACATAGCAGATGTCGAGGGAGAACGATCACTTATACTTAATATATGGGCGTCTATCTAATTCGTCTTTTTTATTATCTTAAAATCTAAAGATATCATACCTCATTGGTGGGTAGTTCGTTGTTATTATATCGTGTAGTGTGTTGTTTGTAAAAAAAACTTAAACAATTCCGAATATACTATCGCGGTAGGTCTATTTTATGTCTTATATAATAAATGAAAATCAAGGCTGAAGTGCAACGGAATGTTCAAGATAGATTTCAAAATCTTGAATTTTACCATTCAATAACGAATAACACAGCAAAGCCTAAAAACTAAAAAAAAAGGAAGTTAAGTAGTAATTGCTTTTATTCACCTCATTAGGGGGCGCAAAGAAACATTAAACATTTTGTAATATAAAATGTTTGTTTCCCAATCGTTGCAATAGCACGAATTAAAGAAGGTAGGATTTTTAAAGACAAACTTTTCTTATTTTAAATGTGGTAGACAGTGTTTCTATTGGCCCCATTTTACGGTACTATTGAATACCAGGAATTTTCACAGGAATTGTGTTGTATATATGCTCTTCTTTCAAATGGAACTAAATTGGTTTGTAGAAGGAGATGTCCGCTCATCACCATGAGGCACCAAGAGTGGACAGTAATCTTTGCTAGAATGAAAGATATGAAGAGTAAGTGTTGATTGGGAAGAGTAAGTGTTAAATTGGTTTGTACGTTTTTGTTTTTGCTCATTTTAGATAAAAACCACGAATAACAAGTGAAATATTGAAGATAGAATTATACTTTCTAAACATAATGGCTAATTTTTGCAACCAACAAGTTTGTTGAATACGTAATTGCCGTAAAATAAATAAACGCAAAGTTATTGACATCAGTTTAATTTTAGGAAAAAGATGTATAGCTTTTAGAAAAAAGAACATTATTTTACTTCTACAATCGGGTTCTCTATATCTATCTCAAATGCGAATAATTCAGAGTGAAAAACTAGGACAGTTTAAACTAACACTTCACGTGTGCGCTGTCAGTGGTGGTAAATGTACTATATTTTGAAATTATTTTCATTACATTTCACATTTTTCATTAAGACCAAATTGAACACAAGTGAATCGTCATGGGAAAAAATGTCATGACATTCTTGCACTGTTTTCTACCGGCGACAAGACAACTCTGCTGCCACTAGCCGATAGTTAAAAAACGACATAGATTTATTTCGCTCAGAATGTCGTTCATTGCTGGCTTATTACTGTATGCATATGATGTTAATTATATGAAAATATTTAATAAGATTGGATACTTACAACTTATTCAATGATAATAAATGCTTTTTTAATCAAGCTATTAGAGACAGTCACACGCAATTGAAACTGTCGGCAAAAATGGGGCGATGTTTTTATCTTTCTGCTTTCTATCTTACGCGTTCGCTTGAACTACGGCTTGAACCTATAAACGGTTTTGATGATTGGGATTAAGGACAAAAAAGGGAGAAAGAGTAGGAATGCAACAATGCTAAAATCATGGTTCCCTTCTCTCTGTAAGAGTGCTAAAAACACAGATTTCTTAGAATTATTATTTTTGACTTAGTGAATATGATGATATTTCTATCAATAATGTACTTGTTATTACTCATATAATCCTTTTTTTTTTGTATCAATTACAGGTTCATCTAAGACGCTCATGTGTTTTGAGCGTTCGTACAGTGCTCGAGGATGTTGCGTATTGCTTAGAGGAGGTACCAAGAGTGAATTAGTGAAAATAAAAAAGGTGTTATCAATGTTGGTATTTGCTCGTTATAACTGGCGCTTAGAGTTGGCTTATCTGTGTGATGAGTATGCACGCCCTCCATCACCAAGATTAGGAATTTTTGAGTCCAAAGATGCAAGTCCTTCTGAAGAATACAAAACATGCAATGAATACCAGTCGAAGTGTGTATCGGCCGTTAAGAAAGCAGACGAGTTCATTAAGAAAGCTATTATCAATATAGAAAATGTAAGAGATTTTTCGGACCCTTTACGAGCCGTCGATCTTTCGCCAAGTGGTTTTGAGTTGGAGAACTCTTTCGAGTTACCAGCGGAGACACCTTTCGATAATCGCTTCCGAACAGCTCTTAATAGCACTATCCTGTCTGTGAGCCCATTTTTAAGTTTTCCTCTGCCGTATTTGGAAACTGAAAACGGGCGCAAATGTGCTCTTCGCCGTTATTTTCCCAAAGAATTGTACTATTCCAAACAATGGAGTGAGCAGATTTATGATAAACAATTTTCTGTTGAAGCGACCCCTAGCGAGCCGGACGATACAGTTAAGCTATTCAAGCCGCACGATTTCACCATGTACAGAATCATATCACCTTTAGATACCAAAGAGGTGCAGACAATATTAGCAAGCTTTCGAGCTTCTGGAGCCAGATATCCAAAACAATCAATAAGTAAGTACGTTAGTTAGCAATTGATATTCATCAATTCAAAAAGTGGACTGTATTTTTCTCGGGAAATTCTAAAAAGGTTCGAGCACAGAAAACAAACTTCTGTTTCTTTTGAAGGTTCTTTTTATTTAGTATCAAAAAACTAAGTCGCTCATCGAGCAATAAATGAAAAATAGAAATCAGGGCTTGGAAATCATTCATGACACTACTGAACAATAGTGTGCCAGACTGCCACCCGTTCGTGAACATAGAATCGCAAATTCGGTCAGATTCAGTAACCGTAACAGAACATGAATATTCGGTGGTTGTTGCACTGTCTGAATGCTCGAAGCGATGATCCCTACTTGTCCATTGTACACACTGATCGATGATCGCTGTGCACCGGCTTCAATGATTATACACAGCTTTGAATCGCCCGTGCCTTTGTTCTTCCAAGCAGGCTTACCAAATGTACCGCCCCACGACAGTATTACGATGACTGTCGCCTTCTTAACCCTCTGACAGCCTCGCAATTGAGCTATCTACGACAGCCCACAGTGAACCAGTCATGCGACATGCAACGTTGCCGTCTTTTACTGTACACAATACGCTTGTTCGTGTGGATGTATTTTGTTATATGGTCTAAGACCAATGAGGTCTATACAGGTGGCGAAGAAGTCTTCTCCACCTGTATAGACCTCATTGGTCTAAGACAGCCTCGGTTGTTCATTCGTTACATTTCGCAAAGATACAAGTGACGAAGTACATACTGCCAATACATTGTTGACATCGCCACTGATATTTTACTATGGTTTCCGATGTCGTGTCTTCGTGTTTTATGTCTACCAGTGCCTGTACAATGCCGAAGCGGATTCGGTTATGAGTATTTTGCTAGTGCCAATTTTTTATTGATTTGCTTTCTGCAGTCGTCAACTGATCGCTGCAGAGTTAGTTAGCTCTTATTCAGCTTCCAACGATTTTTTTTAACTCGTGCATTTATTGGGAAGGCTCAATTGCGTTAGATGTACGGAGCCGATAATTCATTGTTTTTTTTTTATAATCTAGGGGTTGGGCTGTATACTCGTGATTAATCCGAGGTTAGAATAGGTGACGTTTTTTGGGGATGGGTAGTCTGATCAGATAGCTGTCGCCAGCAAACTAGGTGCGATATGATCAGGGCTGTTCGGCCGGTTATTATCTTCCGACGAATTTTACAACAATTCCGAAATGGAAATATCCAAAAATACTTTTTTGGACGACTTTACCAATTTATGTGAAAACAATCTGGGTGATGTTATTATGATTGAAAGTGGCGCTTATAAAAGTGGGACGAATGAAATTTGTGCTGCTGAATGTCATGGCACGGGCAAAATTCGCGGCCCGGATGAAAATTGAGCAAGTGGAAGTGGTGCGAGTAAAAGTCGCACAGGTGGAAGTCGTCGGAGCAGAAATCATGCGATTGTAGTCCGTGCGGATGAAAATAGCACGGGTGGAAGTGTAGTGGTAGTGGATGACCCAAGTAACAATTTTAGTTTGCAAAAACATTTCTTCAAATTCACTGTTGAGCTTATCAACCGTCATCTTATTTCGAATCAAAACTGCTTTTCAACCTTTGTTTACTCAAAATTGGAGAATGTTTTCAACATTTATTTTTGAAGAAATATGTTTATTCAAAAATTTTCATTTGTATATATTACACATCGACATTATTTAGCAATTGGTAATTTCATTGGAAAGTAAACAAACAATGATTCCGATACAGACCATGCATGAGAACCCTTGTCATAATCAATATAACCATATTTCATAAGTTAATTTGTCAATGATGCATGCAACGATGAATAATGAATTGAACTTTTAAAAATGATCCATGGCAAATCAACTTAAAGGTATGATTTATAGCCTGCATATAGGTATGTTTTATAGCCTGAATTTTTGAGTTTTGGGGACTATTTTTAAAATTTTAACTTATAAAGATTGGGAAATTGAACCCTAGATGCACTACAATTGAGATTCAGTAACATGCCTGTGAGACTTATGCAAAT
>JAHHFK020005457.1:0-282500 GCA_024533555.2 Aedes koreicus | reverse complement strand
TGAACGCGAGTAGCGGAATTCGGATTGAGTGAAAAACTCATCATCCGTTTGAGAATTTCCGACCATTTCAGCAGAATTCTCGTCATCACCTGTATTTTCGTCATCGTATCCAATGGTCAATGAGTTTTTCACTGATTTAAGAACGCAGAATTTTCTTCAGCATGAAGCATTTTCAGTTCATCGAAGTTTTGGCAAATAGCATATGCCGATAAAGTGACATTGTTATTCACAATCAACCTTTTGGAGGCTGCTGTAAACTGCACAGTGGTTGGATTGTTGTTGTTGCCCACTTTTGCCCTGATAGCAGCAAAAAAAAAAGTTTTCAGGTGATGCTGGTTCTAACAAAACACGACGCGAAACAAGACACAGCGTTTTGTTAGTGTCGTGTAGTTCTTACGTCCGCAGAAAAATGATAACAATAAGTGATCCTGGTTAAATCTGTAGTAGGTATTTTACTCAGTTCCTGGAGTTCTTCGACATATCTCCCATACATTTAATTGAAACTCTGTATCAATTCTGTGCCATTTTCAATTCCCGCTCTCCCTCACGTAAAAAGATAGTAAAGACATGTATGTATTTTGACATCCGCTTCCTCCCCACGTAAATGTAAATCTTTTTCAGGAGGTACCTCAGTAAAAAAAAGCAAAAAAAAACATTGTTTAAACGGTTTCTATGGCCAATCAATAGCTTTCAATTATTCTCAGATTTATTGGATACAATACACCGCGCGACGTAATGTTCACTAACTACAACGCGGTGTACACTTTCGAAACGCTGCGATTGTACTTTTGCTCGGAGGAAATCACCGTGAAATATTTATTTCAATATTTAAATTACTTATAGCTGAAATATGTATTATCATGAATATAAAAATAGACTCTTTTGATATGCTACGCTTGCTTGTTGTTTTGCAACCACTCATGACGCAACAAAAACATACTCCTACGAATAGAAACATAGGTGCATCTACCAAGGACGACCCCAATGTTTACGTTGCGGGGCGACATCTACGATTTACAAGTGGTTACACGAAACTAAGTTAATCTGTCATGTTGTGGGGGGGGGCCCCCCCCCATATATCAAGACAAAACCGCCAAAAAACCAAAAAAAAAAATTGTAAACAAAAAATAAAAACCTAAAATTCCAGAAATGCCAGGGTCCTAACACTTACATCCCCACCCCCACCAAAGGAAAAAACGTCCCTACTTCTTTTTTTTGTGTTGTTGTCTCTATGGGAGCAAGCAGAGCCCCCAAAAAAACCCCAGAAGTCATTGTTTACAAATGTTACTTAAGACCTTTTGACTATTTTGTCTAGAATACAATATCATGGTGCACACTGCGGCAGAACGATAGTGTGTCCTGTCCTCAAAATCGCGAGTGCAGGACAGTGCTGGAAAAATTCTCGATCGGTGATATTTCCGCAGCTTATAGTACAATAATTTTAAAATGAACACATATTGGTTATAGGCAGAATGACACCTGACAAACATTTTGTCTTTAACAAATAATGTGCTGCAAGTTTAAGTACCATCAATGCCCATAAATACGCAAGAGTCCCATTATCATAGGGAATAACGCAATTTTGTTAGTTTATGCTTTTGGGGAAGATCCATTAATTATGTCACGCAGTAAGGGGGGAGGGGGGTTTGGGAAAACATGCTCTGATATTTACATCACAATGAAAATTCAGTTTTTTTTTCTGTGTATAACATATCTGATTACCAAATGAAATTTTTGTTGCAATGCATACCAAACGAAATTTTATAGAATGCAAATTGTTGTTAATTTTGTACATACATAACATTAAATTAATCAATCACATCCAATAATATCAATCTCGTATAAATTTTATTTTCAATAGTCATTAAAATACGTTTAGGTACTTTTAAGTTCTCTAAATACTCTTCAAATAATATCGAATACTTTGAGCACACACTTAATACGTCTGAGTACAGAAAGTTTTTCTAAAATATTATTGAGTGCTTTGAATAATCTCGAAATACTTTTGAATTATATGATTCCTCATGAATTACTTTTGAGTACTAGGAATATTTTACTAGTACTTCTAAATCTTTGTTTAGTACCAAGAAGTCCAAACATAGTTCGAGTACAACGCTCTACATGCAGTTCTCTGCATGCTCCTCGCATTTCTCCGCACTTTGAAACAAGTTTTCTTCCAAATTGAGGACTTCAATTTCAATATCCCACAAACATTGAACACGCGATGCTCTTACGACGACTACGGAAATTGTGAGAATCGTAAAATCTTACACTTAAAACCTGTTCGGTAGAATTTCAAACAATAACAAAAAAAAAATAAAAAAAAAAAAAAAAAAAAAACAACAAAAATAATCTAAAAACCCCTCCCCCCCCCATTATATAAAAAAAAAAAAAAAAACAAAATACCCTCCCCTCCTCCCTTCCTACCCCCCCCCCCCCCCCCCCAAAAAAAAAAAATCACCCACCAATCAAAACACTCACAACCACCAAAAGTATCCCCCCCCCCCCCCCAAGCCTTTCTCGTTTCTTCCCCAACAATTTTTCGGTTCTATGTAACATTATTTTATAATGGGCTGCACAATGGTGAGTAGACAACTGGGATGGAGCGTGCGTGCGTTCCCGCAACATAGCTATGGTCCTCACAAGTTCCTACCTCATGCTTCCACGGGTCAGGAGATGACAAAGACCGCCAGCTAAGGGTTGCGTACTTAGCTGGTAGTGCAGCCTGGGCACTGTTGTCCTTCTGACTTCAGCTAGATTGAGGAGGTGCGTGCTGAGCGTCTGTCCACCAAGGAGGTGCGGCTCAAACAGCGTCTGTCCTGGCATCCAGCGGTTGAGTAAGAAACGCTGTATCGCGTCAACTATACATTAGGTGGCAGCCGCACCAAAGCGATGTAGGCAGCGTGCCTTCGGTAAAATAGCATGCTAAAATCTTACCCTACCACGAAAAATTGAAGTATTCTTTATACCGTATATAATTTCAGATAATCCATGGCATTCCCAAGTATTGTATAATAATTTTGAATTGTTTTCTTCCCCCGTGGCTATGATAATGCAAGTCCGTTTACAATTGCAGCAGGATCAGCAGACATGCAGGCATTACAAATATGATTGTTATTATCATTTTATATTATAACATCCCTTCACAATATTTTTTTATGCTATTTTCAGCTTCGCATTTGCATCGTTGTAAGTTTTGGCCCATCTAACTCACGTTATGTATTTGAAAAGATGGGATGGTTTTTATATTTTTTAGAGAGAGGATTATGTACGACAAATTCTACAAAAAAAATTCTTCGTCCAAAATAATTAATTCAAAAACTAACATTGTTTATGATCCTACATTTTCTATTTTACAGACAAAAGGAATCATTTATGGTCCCAGTAGGAAAAAAGAGTTATCGAGGAATTTCCTGTCGTTTAGTTAAAAAAAAATTTCTCGTTTTGGATTTATTGAGTTTCCGTTTTTGGGCAGTAATAATTCTCATATGAAATTTATCTCGCATTATTGTTTGCTTAAATTTTCTTTGCTATTTTGCTAGGCTGCCAGGTGATCAACTTTATTTCAATATATCGCGTTGGAATTTTCGCTATTTTAGAGTTTCAATCATCTAAGATCGCAGCGGAAGAGGCAAATAGCGGCATTTAATTGTTATATGTACATTATGTAGTATTTCTTTAAAACATCGTATTATTTCCATCCAACAATAAATTGAATTAATAAATGTTAGTCTTATAAAATTTCAATAGATTTAACAAACTTTTTCAGGACACCTCAAATCAAGATTTTGGTGAATTGCTGCTATCGCTGAAAACGAACGGAAACGCGCTTAAGCGCGGAACCACAGGACTCTACACTTTAACATTTTACAACATTTCTTGCATTTCAGGATCAACCGAATGAAGATCATATATTATAGATACGAATGTTTGTAGTATTTTTCATTTACATAAATATATACACTATTATATAAATATTTCATGGGAATGGGAGGGACCATCAGGGCACCCGATTGAAGCACTCTGGATGGGAAGAGTGGGAATGCCAACTCTCCATTGCTAACAGTTTGTGAATAGAGGGCGGGCTCTTCTCCCCGCCCATTGGGGCATCCTCATGTTAGATAGCTCGCTCTTTTGACTAATTGTTCAATCTTGTTGTTGGCAGGAGATTCTTTATTTCCCTGTGGATACGTATAAGTGATTTTGCATATCGATCCACCCAACTCCTTTTTGGCCCTTCATACAATGGCATGATTAGGATAATCAGTGGTTATTAAAGCTTGATCAAGTCTAACAGAGAGGAGAGCCCATTGCTGTCGGACTTAGTTTCCGTGCTACAATGGGTGGTAGTAGATATCATACATATCATACAACAATATTTTTTTATATATAAAATTTAATTAAAAAAAAATAAATTTAAAAAAAAAAAAAAAGGAGGTGAAGAAAAAAATCCAAAGAGGCCCAGAAAAACAAAAAAAAAAAGCCCCTTGGGCGCGTGTCCCTTTTTTCCCATCTCCGCGCGAAAACGGACGGTCTCCCCCCCCCCGGCCGATTAAGTCTGAACTACTACTGCGGCCCCCCCCAATCTTGTGCCGACTCGGCTCGCCAACCAACTGTAGCACCAGAATCACTGGACTTCGTCTACAGGAATGCTATGAAAGCCGAACTAGTGAATTAATTTAACATTGCCTGAGCCTAATAAATAAACGAACTGATTAAAAAAACATTTACTGCTATGCTGCGAAAAAATAAAGTTATTTTACAGCGCACATTTCCAATAATCTGCACTAAACTGTTTTTTTTCATGAGTTATATTCGCCGGCTGTAACAACCGGTGAACCATCATATTCAGAATCAGCAACATACACAGAATGTGAACGGATCAGTTTTTGTATACCAAATGAAACTAGTGGGCTCCGACTCATGCATCATCGTTGTGTACGCTGACCCAAACTTTTATCGCCTCCTTTTGTGTCGTGATCCATATCGTTCGGTGAAGCGCATTTGCCAGTGTAGTAAATGACGCCTGTATGTTCGCAAGGCATACAAATCAGATTTATTGATTTATTCAGTGACACCCAAAATCGGAAAGCCCTGATAGAAATATTTCATACCATAGTTTATATGGCTTAAGGTTGTCCGAAACATATAACCCAACATTCTCCCAGCGTTGAAATCTAGGATTTCAAAGATTCTTCCAGATCCTGATGTTGATATTCATCCAAAGGTTGAATGCAAATCTATGTCACCGCACGTTTGAATTTTGGCATTTTGGTCGATGTCTCAACGCTGCCAAGAATGTATCCGAAGTTAGATCGGACACCAGCTCATTGTGATTTGCTCTCGTGCTCATGCACACGAAGAGACTTTAACTTTGGGAAACTTTCTCAAACTGAAGTAAACAAAGACTACACTTGTGTTCGTCTATCAACAAAAGCTGTTCTCAGCTGTTTATTTCAGATGCCTTTTATAGGGATACATTTGAGCAGTTGGTTTTTTAATAACAATAACACTATTCATCAGAGTTCATTCTATACACACAAATGCGTCCACTCACTTCAGTGGTGGGTTCGGACCATTTGGTCGATTACGATAATAATCCAACAGAAACAAACGTAGCCCATAGTCGTCATCGGTCTTCTTGTGCACTTGATTTGATAAAAAATGGACCAGCAAAATCGATCCCAGTTCGAGCAAAAGTTGGAGCTGGTTGCACAAAATACGACTGTAGATTACTGCATGAAAACAAGCAGTACAGGATCGTATTACCTTTCGAATCGTCGACTTCGCGTTCAGGGGAAACGTTGCCTGACTACTGCCAGCAGTGCCTGTTGTTCCAAATGCAAATTTTCAATGTGTAAATAACGAACCAGGTTTTCGGTCACAGGATGCTTTGCTGGGAGCAACATTTGGTGATAACAGAATCATTGCGTGTTTGATGCGCCCACCAACTCGAAGAATTCCGTCCTCAGCGTCAATGAACGGGTGGAGATTTCTCAACCGATGCTTCTCATTTGGATGAACGGATGGAGATTCCTCAACCGATGCTTCTCATTCTCACCTCGTGTCAAGGCAGCGATCGTGAACGAAAAAGTTTCGGCTTGCATGAGCTGAATAATCATTCTGCGCACGTAGTGGTTCATTGGTCACCACTTTCTGTTTCGAAGCAACGAAAAGCGCAAATCGTATCTCGTAGGCCATGTGCCGCTGCAGTTTACCAAAAACGCTAACGTCATCAAATATTTTCAACGGCAGATTAGTGGTGACGGCAAGTGCCACTGTTGTCTTCAGTTCTGTTACAAGACAATAATCTCTAGCTGTTCCTTAATCCTATCTCTTATCTAAACAGAACTGGTAACTTCATTCTTCGTTAGATTTCGTCCGAATCTTGCTGCTCACTGATAATGCTGCTGTAGATCGCCATTTTGCTGACATCAGATCATGTCGTTCATGGAAGTTGGGCCTCCGCAAGCGCCTATAGCGCCGACACCGATGATCTCCGTTGATCATCGTGGTACTGGTTGTAGACTGGTGTGACGACATTGACTTCAGCGTTGGTTAACCATCGGTACGAATTGGCCAAACTCGTTGATGGTGTCGGGTGCTGCGCTGAGAGGGAAAGTACCATGGCTTGCTCCTGTCGATAGATGGTTTTGCACCCGGTCTACTTCTCCTGCGACGATAGAATGATGTTGAAACAACTGGGTTGGACAAACTGACAGACGCTGACACGGTTGTGCCAGGTTTCACAGGACGATACTTGTGTTCATTACAGGACTGGACAGGACATCACTATGAACGTTTAACATGCTTTACTGACTGGACAAAATATCGGCAAAGGGTAAATGCACCCTTCTTTTTGGGGAAATGCTCCTTAAACTTTGGAAAAATGCTCCTTAGATGCGTTTGCCCGGTATAATGCAATCGGAGGTATTAACCTTCTGGTTAGCGCTTGCCGGGTGTTTTGACGAGTCTTAAGTTTCTTCAAGATTGTATAGTTTTGACGGGTTTTAAGTTTCTGAATTTCAAAACAAAATTACCCGTCAAAACGAAATTAAGTTTCTTCAAAATTAAATTAGAACTCGTCAAAATGAAATTTAAGCCCGTCAAAACTACCTACAAGATTGCGGAGCGAAGCTCTGCTGTACAATCTTGAAGAAACTTAAGACCCGTCAAAACAACCGGCAAGCGCTAACCAGAAGGTTAATACCTCCGATTGCATTATACCGGGCAAACGCATCTAAGGAGCATTTTTCCAAAGTTTAAGGAGCATTTCCCCAAAAAGAAGGGTGCATTTACCCAGCTGCCCAAAATAACTGCAAACTGAACTGGTTTGTACTGGCTTGTGGATCCCGAATGTTTCAAATCATGAAAGTTTGCGCGCCGAAGCGCTGAAGAAAAGGAGTTCAGTTCTCCTCGGATGTGGACAAAGCTCGATTGTCTCGAATAGGAAGGACGCATATCTTTGAGATTGCTCTCCGGAATAGACCGTCTTTTGAATTGACAGTAACCACACGTATGTTACCATCAGTACCCGCGTGGACCTCTACAACTCGACCCAGTTTCCATTTCATCGGCGGAAGATTGTCCTCCTTCACGAGAACCATTGTGCCGACGGAGATGTTATCCCGACGACGTGTCCACTTGGTGCGGTTGTGTAGATCAGACAGATATTGACTGGACCATTTCTTCCACATCTTCTGCACGAAGTCTTGGGATCTTTGCCATAGCGAAAGACGATTCTCTGGAATGTGATTGAGGTCCGGCTCTGGAACAGCTGTTAGTGGTCGCTGAATCAGGAAATGGCCAGGTGTCAAGGCTTCAAAATCCGTTGGGTCATTGCTGATCGGCGTTAACGGACGCGAATTGAGAATCGCTTCCACCTGCACAAACACGGTTTGCATTTCGTCATGTAATAGCGTTCTGGATCCGATGGTACGCTTGAAGTGGCCCTTGGAGGATTTAACGGCTGCTTCCCAAAGGCCACCGAAATTGGGCGAACGCGGCGGAATGAATCGAAATTCAATTTCGTCTTCTTCGGCTGTATTTACGACCGACTGCTGGAACTGTTGGTTACGGAATAGTTGGTGTAGCTCGTCGAAATGGCGTCTGGCACCGACAAAGTTGAGGGCGTTGTCACACAGATTTGGCTTTCCACGGCGTGCGACGAAACGCTTGAAAGCTGCAAGGAAGGATTCGCTTGTCAAATCTCCTACCAGCTCTAGATGAACAGCCTTTGTAACCAAACAGACGAAGATTGCGACGAACTGTTTACGTGGAGTTGTTCGTCGATTGCTGTGGGCTATCAGGAAGGGTCCGCAATAATCTACACTAACATTGAAAAACGGTGGTGCAGGTGTTACTCGTTCCGAAGGTAGGTCTGCCATCAGCTGATCCATGACCTTCGGTCTACATCGGAAGCACGGCACGCATTCGTTGATTACGGTGTTGGTTAATCTTCTTATTTTGCGTGGGCCAGTACTTCTCTCGTACTCTACTGGAGCTGTTGACCGGCGTGGAATAACTCCTGATGGTAATGCCTTACAACCAATTTGCTCAGAGGATGATGGTAGCTGAGGATTGCTGGATGCTTACGACTCGCTGAAATAGGTGCCTTAGATAGCCGGCCACCTACGTACAACATACTGTCGACGAGAGTTGGTGTGAGCTTGTTGATGGTCGAGGATAGCTTGACTTGATTTCCGCGCTGGAGTGCAGAAATCTCTTCTGAAAACGATTCCCTCTGAGACAACCGAATCAAAGACGACAGAGTTTCTTGGTGTTCAGCGTGACAAAGACATCCCTTGCGTTTTTCTTCACGGTGGAGACTATTGTGGATGAAGCGACGAATCCAAGCAACTTTACGGACCAGCAATGACAGAGAGGAATGAAGCGAGAATACTTCGCTATGCTGCTTGGATTGTGCTAAAATGGCAACTACACCACAGAGAACAGACGTTCATCTTCGGTCTGCTACTTGTGTAAAACTTTAAACCGTAATTTCAAATGTATGTCGTTATGCTCCTGGTAGGCGGCGCTGCAGTTGTGCGATAACTGTAATTCTAATGTTTATCAATAAAAAGCCTAGCACATAACCTGAAATTTTTTTCTTTGCACTTGCTTTTTATAGTGGCTGCCCTTATAAACTTTAACACACGTTTTTCAAGAAAAGGTATATGGACATCAATGTCTGTTCTCTGTGACTACACTTCGCTCTTCAAGCAAAGATTGCTCGAAAGTTTGTTCGGGATTTCCCACCGGCCAGGTGCTGCGGTCTCGACGCAGCCATGATGGACCTTCATACCAAATCGTACTGTACTGCAACTGAGCCGGTATCATTCCACGTGAAATGATGTCAGCTGAATTCTCCAAGCCAGCAACATGACTCCTCTCGAAACCCTTCGTAATGTGCTGAATCTCGGACACGCGATTCGCTACAAACATCTGCCACCTCGATGGCAACGAATACAGTCAATGTATCACGATCGTTGAGTCTGTCCAAAAGCTTGCGGTGTGTGGAATACGAATGCTGTTCTTGACCTTCTCGTACAGATGACTAAGCAGTAACGCGGATGACAGTTCGAGGCGAGGGGTGGTTAATTTCTTCTTGCTGCGTTTGAGATCCTCCAGTGGGGCAACTCTTGATTTGGCGATTAGCAGCCGTACTTCCACGGAATCGTCTGACAGCGTACAACAAGCGTAGATGCATGCACCGTATGCCTTGTCAGAGGCGTCGCTAAACCCGTGCAGCTCAACTGAGATTGCATCAGATTTGAATCCTATCCACCGAGGTATGGAAAGCGACGAAAGAGCTGTGAGATTCATCCTATACTCCTATCCTATACTATAAAAACTCTGCATCCCTTCGGGTAATGGATCATCCCATCCACACTGCTGCTTCTACAATTCTTGGAGAAAGATTTTGAAAATGACGACAACGGGGCCAATCAGACCTAACGGGTCGAAAAGACGAGCTGCCTCTGCGAGAACCACGCATTTTGTAAGCGCTGCTTTGTTGTCCCACTCAGAAGAATGGTAACGGAAATAATCTGAATGAGGTTCCAACAGTAAACCCAACGTTTTTACTGGTGAAGTTGAGGAGTCAAGATCATCGAGGAGGTTTGAAGGCAACTCGGCAAGCAGTTCCTTGCAATTTGAGTTCCATTTTCGAGGGTTGAACCCTCCTGATGAAGACAGCATGATCATCTCCTCCGCCAGTTGCTTTGCTTCGTTAACGTTTTCCGCTCCAGTTAGCATATAATCGACGTAAAAATCCTCCTTCAAAATTTTTGCTACACGAGGAAAGGCGAGAGTTCCATATTCGGCTAGGCGCTGCAAGCACTTCGTCGCCAAGTATAGGGCAGATGCTGTTCCGTAAGTGACAGCCCAAGCAACACACAAGTTTTTAAACGGTTGAAAATACCTTTAAATGACTGGATTTAGTTATATACAAGTTTGCTCAACATAAAATCATGAAGATGTGTTACTCGGGAGTTGTTAACTCGTACGTACGGAGTGGTTCGTCGGGGAAATCTCGGTAGACGATTCGCTGAAGACACCGATCGGACCGCTGGACAAGTATCATCCGATACATTTTTTCGACATCTACAACAATGGCAATGCGCAACAAACAGAACCGAAGAGTGATTGCTTGGACAGTAGGTCCAACCATTAGCGCATCGTTGAGTGATACTCCACTGCTGCTTTTGCAGGATGCGTCGAAAACGACGCATAATTTCGTCGTTGTACTGTCCTGTTTGAAAACTGCGTGGTGGGGTAGATAGTACGCAGGAAATTGTTCGTCGATATCCGGAATTTGTATCATATGCCCAAGTCGCTCGTATTCGTGAATGAAATCTGCATACGCTGCTTTCAACTCGGGATTCAGCTGGAACCGCCTTTCCAAGCCCAAAAACCTCATGATTGCTATGTTTCTGGACTCGCCGAGTTGTTTGACGATGAATTCACGCTTTGGCAATGCAACGATATACCTCCCTGTATCATTGTGTACTGTTGATTGGTCGAAAACTTCTTCACACGCCGTCTCTTCCACCGATTGACTACTACTGGAACGACAGGTTTCTATCTCCCAGAACTTCGTCAACTGTTCTTGCAGGTTAGCAAGTGTACACAAATACGAATGTGTCCGATTTTTCAGTGCCAAAATGCGAGGTTAAATTCGATTCAGTTATAATTGATGACGATTTTGGAAACCTTTATGATCCTGAAGCTTCTAGCTACCGACCAATCAGTTTGCTTTCTTCAATAAGTAAGCTTTTTGAAAAAATAATTTTGAATAGAATGATGCTTCACATCAATACAAACTCAATTTTTGCTGATGAACAGTTTGGATTCCGCCATGGGCATTCAACTACGCATCAACTTTTGAGAGTTACAAATTTAATTCGATCAAACAAAGTTGAAGGCTGCTCCACTGGAGTTGCTCTTCTAGACATAGAAAAAGCATTCGACAGTGTTTGGCATGAAAGCTTGATTGCGAAACTGAAAAAGTTCAATTTTCCGCTTTATATCATGAAATTAGTTCAAAACTACTTAACTGATAGAACTTTGCAAGTTAATTATCAGAATTCTAAATCTGATCAATTGCCTGTTAGAGCTGGTGTTCCTCAAGGTAGCATTCTTGGGCCAATACTATATAACATTTTCACTTCAGATCTCCCTGATTTACCTCAGGGCTGTCAAAAATCTTGCTTTGCTGATGACACAGGCATTTCCGCTAAAGGAAAAAGTCTTCGTGTTATATCCAGGAGGCTACAAAAAAGCTTGGACATTTTTACAGATTATTTTCAAAAATGGAAGATTTCTCCTAATGCTTCCAAAACTCAACTAATAATATTCCCACGCAAGCCTAGAGCTGCATTTTTGAAACCAAGTAATAGTCATATGGTCACTATTAACGGAGTTCCAATTTCTTGGTCAAATCAAGTAAAATATCTTGGACTGATACTTGATCAAAAATTAACTTTTAAAGATCACATTGAAGGCATTCAAGCAAAATGTAATAAATATATAAAATGTTTATATCCTCTTATAAACAGAAAATCCAAACTTTGTTTGAAGAACAAACTTCTAATATTCAAACAAATTTTTAGACCGGCCATGCTTTATGCAATGCCAATATGGTCTAGTTTTTGTGCTACTAGGAAAAAAACACTTCAAAGGATTCAGAACAAAGTTCTGAAAATGATTTTGAAGTTGCCACCCTGGTTCAGTACTACTGAATTACATAGAATTTCAAACGTTGAGACTCTAGAAGAAATGTCCAACAAAATAATTCATAATTTTAGACAAAAATCATTGCAATTTTCAATTGCAATGATCAATTCTCTCTATAGATAAGAACTGGTTTTAAGAAATCAATTATTATTCTTACACGCAGGGAAAAAAACCCTGTTAAAAATACTGAATAGACAAGGTAAAAATAATATTAACACAATTAGATATAAATGATAACATATAAGGTTGAAATGTTAATTACTTAGCAGGAGCACCTAGATTAATATATGAATGTAACATAATGTAAAATTTGGAATAAATAAAGAGTTAAAAAAAAAATGTGTCCGATTTGCCAAGACTGATTTATCAGACACCCGACCAGAAACTACCCATCCGAAGACTGTATTCTGCAACATAGAACTTTCATCTCCAACCTTCTGTCGACCGTCAGAGAGCAGATTGAAGTAGTGTTCCAGATTGAAGTAGTGTTCTGAGTTTCTGGGTGCAACAGAGAGTAATGCTTCTGATTGCAGTGGTGGCCGGATGTCCCGGTGCTAGGCAGTTGAAGCAAAGTCTGCCCTTTTTAACAGCTTCACTACGTTCAGGAACCTTCAGCTTCAGAAATTTCACGCATCGAAAAGCGGAATGCAATCCGTCACCACAAAACGGACACTTTTTTGATGATTGGACTGCTGAGTTGCTGAGGGACGGCTTAAATCGTTTTTCTGGAACCTGCACAGATTTTGTAGGAGTGACAGATTGCAACACGGAGCAATGATCTCGAAGAAAATGGATGAGATTGTTAAACTTCGGCACCTCCTTCGAGTTATGATGCGCTTCCCAGTTTCGAAGAGTCGCAGTGTCCAAACGGGAACACATCATGTGGACAAGAACTGTGCTCCAGTCATCCGTCCTTTCTCCTACCTTTTCTAACATCAGCAATTTTTTCTCGAAGTCGCTGATGAGCCTATTCAAGGATTCAAAGCTCTCTTTCTTCATCGACTCCACAGCAAAAAGTGCATCAAGATGGGCCTTCACGATCAGCTTCCTATTTTCGTACCTTTTCTCGAGCATTTAACTTGTTCGTTCGGTTGAATGGATTTCAAGGAATCTATCGGCTTCGGTCGAAGACTTTTCAGAGTGGCCTTGAGCACGCAATACTTGTCTTCGGCATCCATGATGATCTTCGCATTTTCCGCTTCTCTCTTTGGTACAGCATCTTCATCACTGCCGTCGACATCTTCCGTGAGCAGTTCAATTTTCCTACGAACGGAGAGAAATTCCCTAAATGCTTCTTCGAGGCGCTCCAAACGAATGTCAACTTGAGCACCATGCACTTCAGGATCAAACTTTTCAACAAACAACCGCACAGATTCCAAAGTCTTTAAGATAAAACGTTCTTCTTTCAATAAGCCTCTCAACTCATTTGCCATTTTCACTGATAGTCACTGTTCACAGTATCAGTATACTGTACACAGTTATCAATATCACGAGCAAAGTTCAAAAGCTCACTCACAAAAGTACTTCACACTGCACTATATTTCACTTCACTGTGCACTCGTAATCGAATTATCTACTTTGACAGAGACAGGGAGAGCAAAGCTAAATTTACTACAGCAGCGAAGGGATACCACCAAGCAGACGTCCAAAATGCCAGAAAAGTGAACCAGCGAAATACTTAGACCAACGGTAGAGAAAACACAGAGGCTAAATGTTGTCTACAATTCCCGTATGGGATGAAAATACTCGCATGCATTTACAAGATCGATTTATTTTCCGATTTTTATTCCACTGATTATTTCCCACCGGTGGCTCGCATGCATAGAGCCCACCAGCAAACCATTCAAACATGCACAATATTACTTCCCCTCTCAATCGATGGCGCCTGTCGATTTGTTTCATAAGGGCGAATCTTCAATTGAGAAATTTTCTCAGGGATCGCTCTCTTTCATTCATAAACCAATCACCTTTACGTTTTTCATTCTAATATTTGTAGAGTATGCTAGCCAGCACTGTTGTGTCTCCATCTGTACTAAAGAATCCCTCAAAAGTTTTATAACGGCGCTGTAATCAATAAAAGAGAGCGAGCCCGGATAGAATCTCACAATTGTAGATTCGCCCTAATGAAAAAAAAAACCTAGAAATGTTCAACACTGAGCGGACTATACAATGACGGATTGCGGAATTGCATTGGATCCAATTCACGTAATGGCACGCAAAACAAAAACCAATCTTCTTTGCGACTCCATGCGACTCCCAACGTCTTCACAATCGACCCCAAATCAATATCGGCAACATCCAGACCATTTCCCTTCAGTTTATCTGGAACATCTTCAAGTATGACAACTGAATTTGAGCACCATTCAAAGCACCCACACCACAATAACTCCGCCAATTTACGCTGTAGCTGACACGCTGCTTCTAACGTTTGTGCTCCATTTAGGGCGTCGTCCATATAGAAACATTTTTCGACTGCTGCTGCAGTAAGAGGGTATTCATCATCATGTTCGATGGCCAATTGTTTGAGCGCCATAGTGGCTAGAAACGGCGATGATGCTAGCCCATAAGTCACTGTCTGCACTTCAAACACCTTCAACGGTTTGTTCAAAATAATCTCTCCACAGCATTCGTAGGTACTTTCTATCTGCCTGTTGTATACCAATCTGCCGAAACATTTTTGGAATATATACCGTAATGACGTAACGAAAGCAGCGAAAGTTTAATAACATCGCCACCAGGTCGTTCTGCACAACAGGTCCCGGAATGGGCGTATCGTTTATGGATATCCCACTGGAAGAACTAGCCGATCCATCAAACACAACTCTTAATTTTGTGGTTGTGCTCGACGGTTTGATAACGCAATGGTGCGGTAGATAGAAAGCATCGTTTTCATCGTCCGTTGGATTAATTTCTAGCATATGACCCAGTCGCTGATACTCGTGTGTAAAATCCGCATATTGCTGTTTAAGCGGAGGATCTCTATCTAACTTTCGTTACAGATTCTGGAACCATCTGATCTCAGTCGTCTTCAATTCACCTATTTCAATTTTGCGCTCGTTAATAGGAAGCCGAAAGTAAAATCGGCCTTTGTCATCACGTTGAAAAGTGCGCCGGAAGTTTAATTATTTCAATTATTGTGCAGATGGTTTGTTGATGTTGCTTCTTCGAGGTTGAAAAAGATCCACCGACAATCGAACCGAACTCCGTCTCCGTTAACGTTGGAAAATCCGGAGCCTGCTTCATCCTACAGTGACCATTCGCTAATTGCAATTTCGTTAACTGCAACGTATTTTAATTGCAAGTTTACTAATTGCAACGTGTAGCAATTTAAAAGAAATTAACTGTCATAAGGAAATGTCAAGCATTAATCTGTCAAGGGGTTCACAAGTTTTTGAGAGTCGATTTGACGCTGTCTAATGTTGCAATGAGCGAATGCCATTCGCTCATTGCAATGTAAAAATGTTGCAATGAACGAATGGTCACTGTATTTAATTTCAGCAAGTTCCAGAAAACATCTGCTTCAATTAAAATGTCGATACGATTCGTTTTAACGACGATGGGTCCGCGATTTCGATTCCGGAAGGGATTGGCCATTTCTGAACGTCTGGACACTTTACCGGTAGGTCCCCGTGACTCGGGATGTAACCTTCAGTTGGATTTTTAACCTGATTTTTGTGTTCTTCCCATCCAAACCACTAACGAGACAAACAGCAGGTTCTTTTCTCAAAGCTAGAAAATCAGCGATTTTTTCCGTGACGAAATGTGTCTGAAAAGCAGAATCGATTAGTGCTCACCATGGGAACGGTAATCCATTGATGCCATAAGCCGTAACCACAGCAGTCGATAATAGACAATGGTTCTTGGTAGCACAATCGCGGGAACACAACGTCGACGTTGTCTCGACTCGACATGATCATTGTCCAATAATGCTGCCCGCTGCCTTTCCCGTGAGAGAATTCCGGAGGTGGTATAATTTGATTGCCGCCACCTCATCAAATTGGAACGCATTCAATATCGTTGTCTACGTATTGCCCTTGGCTGTATGCATTCAACGCATAATATGAGCCTGGAGGTTCTGGCAGGAGTAAAACCCTTACAGTACCGCTTCTGGGAGCTCTCATCTAGAATACTGATCAAGTGTGGAATCAGTAACAACCTTGTGATTGAAAACTTTGAAGAAATGCTCGAATTGAGTACCCAGTCAAGATTCTTACGAATCTATATTAACTATACGTCATCCGATATTAGTCTTCCATGCTATAACCCTCCTAGTGTACGCTTTCCTTATCACAGTTCCTCCATTGATTATGATCTCTCCATGAAACAGGCTATCCAAGGAGTTCCAGATCAACTTCGACCTATTTTAATTCCCCATATTTTCATCGAAAAGTATCAACATGTCAATTGCAATAGAAGAATTTTCACTGATGGGTCGCGCATTGATGGATCCACTGGTTTCGGTGTTTACAATGAATACTCATCTGCCTTCCGGAAACTTCAGGAACCTTGTTCCGTATATGTTGCTGAGCTGGCAGCAATCAATTTCGCATTGGGGATAATTTCCGACATGCCCATAGACCATTATTTCATCTTCTCGGATAGTCTCAGTTCTATTGAGGCCCTCCAGTTAATAAAAACAGTTAAGCACTCATCTTACTTTCTTTCAAAATAAGGGAGCAGATGTGTGCGTTGGTCGACAGATCATTTAGAATTACCTTTGCATGGGTCCCCTCACATTGCAATGGTAATTCTAAATGAGAAGGCGGACTCTCTAGCAAAGGTGGGCGCACAAGAAGGCGAGATTTTTGAAAGAAGAATTTCACATGATGAATTTTTCCCATTAGTACGTCAGAGTTCTCTTCAAAGTTGGCGAAACGATTGGACAAGTAATTCTCTTGGGCGGTGGTTACATTCCATTATTCCAAATGTTTCGTCGAGATCGTGGTTCAAAGGTCTGGATGTAAGTCGCGGTTTCATTCGTGTGATGTCAAGACTTATGTCCAACCACTACTCGCTAGACGCACATCTCTACAGAATTAACCTCGTCGATAGCAATGTATGTAGGTGCGGAACCGGTTATGATGACATCGCTCACGCAGTTTGGCATTGCCCGGATAATGATGCCTCCAGAGCACGACTATTGGATACCCTTGTGGCCCGAGGTAGACAACCATTCCGCGAAGTAAGAGATGTTTTGGGAATGCGTGATCTTCCCTACATGCAAGCGATTTACGAATTTCTTTGTTTGTCTGACCTAAGAGTGTAATGTCATCACCCCCTCCCATCCAGTCTAGTAAATTCCCTGCCATTGTGTCCCAGCTATATTATCCTTTTGTTTCCGTGCTGCTTGTACCTGCCCAGCAAGCTGTGGTCACCCATCTGCAGCTTAGTTCCTGTAAGGGACTACAGGGACCGAGGATCTGGTGCAGCAAATAATACCTGAAATAATTTACCTGCCTAGCCCCTTCCAAACAATAATGTGACCCATTAACCTCGAGCTAGCCACGAGTAATTGGCACCCCACTTTACTAAAATCGAAAAAGAAAAATTGTTAACTACAATATTGAATATCGGCTCCGCAAAGTGTTACACACGCCTGAGCCTAATAAATAAACGAACTGATAAAAAAAAATAATAATAATAATTTGATTGCCGGAGATTCATGCTTGTACCGTCCCAAAATCGACTGGAACATACACTTAAATGACAACCAGTTTTCGTAAGAACCATCGAGCTGTGGCAACGGACCTTTCAGCGGGGGCAGCTGATATTATACGGCGGTAGTAAGAAAAGCGGGTAACGGCGGAGCGGAGATGGCAGGGACAGCGTCTCTAGTTTCTCCTTTAATAATCGGTGCGATCATTAAATTCACGATAACAACACTCAACAGTCTACAAATGAAGTTGCAAGAAATGAATGTTTTTGAGGTTAGGGTTCGGATTCTCTTCTGTGTCCAATAGTGCACACTGCACCCGCGCAAACCTCGATTACACTGCCCCTTTCCAACGTTCTAGCCGCTCATATTTTTCTGCCATTGTTTTGGAATCTTCTTTCTTCTTCTGTTCAGCCCGTTGTTGGCTATCGACGTATAATTGTTTCCCTTTTTTCCGCTTTTTTTTTCAACTCTTTATTTATTTAAAATTTTTACATTATTTTACATTCACATTTTATCCTAGGTGCTCATGCTAAGTAATTAACATTTCAACCTTATATGCTATGATTTATATCTTTTTTTTTTTATAATCTTTATTTTACGTCGGCCTATTTCCTCACATGGTGACAATCACCGACGCCAGGAAGACGACTTCACCACCTGGACCCTACCTAACGACTCATGAATATGAACCGGGACCAACGGCTTTACTTCCCTTCCGAAGGAAGACGTGACCAGATTTTTTCGCCTCAGAAAAACCACCGACGTCGACTGGGATTGAACCCAGACCCACTGGGGTGCCAAGTAGCAGTCACGCTTTACCACTACACCACCGACGCCGGCACGATTTATATCTAATTATGTTAATATTGTTTTTACCTTGTCTATTCAGCATTTTTGACATGGTCTTTTTGCCTGCGTGTAAGAATAACAGTTGATTTCTTAAAACTATTCCTTGTCTATAGAGAGAATTGATCATTGCAATTGAAGATTGCAATGATTTTCGTCTAAAATTATGAATTATTCTGTTGAACAATTCTTCTTGAGTCTCAACGTTTGAAATTCTATGTAATTCAGTAATACTGAACCAGGGTGGCAGCTTCAAAATCATTTTCAGAACTTTGTTCTGAATCCTCTGAAGTGCTTTTTTCCTAGTAGCACAACAACTAGACCATATTGGCACAGCATAAACAGGGTGGCCACAGACTCGGGAAAATGCGGGAATCCAAAATCATCGTGGAATATGCGGGAAAAAGTCCGGAATTTCAAAATCCATCAGGAGTTTTTGTCATATAAAAGGAACTATACTCACACCGTTTTCAAACGATTCGAGTATCGTTTTTGTCATCTACTTGGTCCAACGATCTCATTGACGGAATGAAACAGTGTTTGACATTGGCATGTGGCTTTTTTTCTCATTTTTGTTTTTTTTTTTGTTTAAGGGACTTTAACATCTTGGTCATTCGTCCCATCTTGGCATGTGGATCATTTTCTGCTGGCTTTGTTCAGTCTGTTCAAAAATGTACCGCTTAGAAAATCTGGCTACACGGCTGTGAAAGGTGAGGTTAAGCTCATGACTTACTTTTGTTTTTATTTTACTTGACTGGAACTCCTTAGGTGATTCTTTTGACTGAATCATCGCTATTGTTTGCATTGCCGAAATTTTAGTGGTAGTAATAACTGCTGTCATTTTTAAATTACTATAAAGTTTCAGTCCATTTGTACAATAGACAAATATTTGTCACTGCAGTGGACAGAAACCTATTGAGCCAGTCAACTTACAGCACTAACAAAGACACCAAATGCATCCGATTTTGTTTTACAAACGAATTTAAATGTTTGTTTACAAAAGCAGATTCGTCCATTTCGCAAATTTGTCCGGAAATATAAAATGTCGACCAATTACCTACCTATGGAGAGCTTTTGATAAAAATGATGTAAAATCGTTTTTCAACTGAAATTCTGCGAAGTTCGTTAAGTGAGAAATGAACAAGTTGCTGGAAGAGCACTACAAATGTTGCCCCATTTGAGAACATTTTTAGACGAAGTCAGGAAGCAGGAAGAAATAAAGCTGAAGAAAGGTCATCCGAATTTCAAACGAAGCTATTCCGATCAAAAGTGTTCGCTGTTGTGGTTGATGCGGTAGACGATAAGATGCTGGGACCAAAGTTGAATTGTGTCAGCATGTCTGCAGCAATGGTCGAGTCGTTTCCCGGACCGAATCTCCAATGGCTTCGTTTCTTTTTGACGATTTGAAAATTGTTAGGCTAAGCGTCAAAGCAAAATCATTAATTGAAATAGAAATGACGGAGAGCAATCTTCTGCCAGCCCTTAGTATGGAAATCGCATTTGCCTCTAAATCGGCAATCAAGAAAACGAGAGAATATGCAAAAAATTTCGACAAATACGTTTTGGCATTCCGCAACGACTGTCGATCTTTTTACTGTCGTTTTTTAAAGTAGCTACTCAACAAATCTCCATTAACATACCCTTTAACGCGTTACGTCATCTGTATTAACCCAAATGTTATAACTCGCATCAAGGACATAGCTAAAAAGCGTCTGGAGCTCTGTCCAGAAACGTTCGTAAATGAAGACTATCTCAGCGCTGCAGTTGCTCACAAAGTGAAAGAACTGATTGGTTATTTCAAGAAGGAGCTGCCAAATTGGACAACATTTGTTGAAAAGGTGCTCATCCTGTCGCACGAAAATGCGACGATGGATCGAGGATTTTCAGTAAATGAGTGTCTGGTGGTGAATCAAACTAAAAAGAGTTTGTTAATCAGAAAATTGTCTACAAACTCTCAACGTCGTTTATAAATCAAGAAATACTTGATACAATATGCACGCAACGTACGTGCATAATTTTGTAGTCGAATACTCGAATACTTTATTATTTTTCTTCGATGTTTATGCTTCTAGCAACTTGAAAGATCAATGACTTTTTTTTTAAATTGTTTATTTATAAGGCTCAAGTACCAGTTCTTTTTCATTTTTACAACGATAATAACTTACTAGGCTAGTTTTGGAAAGCCGAAAAACTCGCGGCTTGGTCGAGGTTAGGGATTACAATGATACGGGTAGGAATGGGGAAGTAGGAATCTTAACGTTGGCTTTCAACAGCAGATCGGCGATGCTATATTGTTGCTGTAGGTCTGGCGTAAATGTTGCATTGCGTTAAGCTGTAACGATACAATAGAAGCGGTATTACGGGGCAGGAGACGAGGTGGACATGTTAAAGCGACAGCTAAGAGAGGATCTAACGAATACATCTATTTGTTTCAAGAACTTGTAAAGTAGCCCATATAGTCCAAGTCCAGCTTACCCAGCACGTCTCTGATATCTTCCTTCTCTGGTTTCCCTCGGGCCCATAAAGTTGCGCAAAGATCAAATCTGGCAATTTCGTAATCGAGGCAATGCCAGACAACGTGGTTGATTTCCTGTTAACCTGCACCACAGCCGCATTGATTGGTGTCTGAGAGACCTATTCGATAGAAATGAGAGCCTAACGAGTAGTGATTGGACATTAGACGACACATTACCTTGATAAAATCCCGGCTAATATCCAACCCTCTGAACCACGATTTTTTCGATACCTGTGGGAGAATGGAATGTTTATATTGTTTACGGGAGGAGACATCAAAAATCATTATGAAAGTATAGTGGACATCAGGAGGAAAAATGAGTGATTTGATAACAATAAGAAGTCAATCAATGGAGCAAATAATTAAGTAGGGGAATCGCAAAATGGTGGTAAAGGTTAAAGCAGGAAAAAAACAGAGAAAGAAAAGTTCCCCAAATGAAAACCGTACGAAGGAAATAGTAGAGGTGATGAGAAATAAGGATACCGTCAATACTAGTGGTCAACTGACCAATAAAGAATCAAGCGAAAAAAAGTAAGTAAGGATTGCAACATTGAATGTACGAGATGTAGGCAGAAAGAAAAAAAGGATGTGTAGGAAGAATTTCGTATTATGGTCATATCATCAGGAGAGAATCATCGCATCCACTTAAGTTACCGTATAAGTTTAAATCTGATTGGAAAAAGGAAGGTAGACCTCGTTTCACCTGGAAAGATTCCTTAAAACAGGACCTTGCAAGATACGAAGGTATGAGTAAAAACGATTGGAAGAGATTAGGTAAAGATAAAGATAGATTGAAAAAAAAAGCTGTTGAAATTTTTAACGCTAGTGGCAGTGACATTTCAGATGGTGAAGAAGTTGAGTAAATTAAGACGGTTTTTTAGCCAGCTTATCGTATAATACAAAAGGAAAAAGAAGGTGCAAGCATGAAGTACGGCGGTAGGTTCTCTTCGAAACAAGGCATAAATATGTTGTTTTGCTTTTAAACTTTTAAACCACTTTGGTAAATTTCATTGTCAGTGAGGAATTTTTATAGTAGACAAAAACATATTTATGTCTTGAAACAAACAAACAAACGTATTTATGTCTTGAATATAAAGTGATCGTTACATAAGCGTCAAAATTAATTATATGAATTTTTTTCAAAATTTGTTCTATTTAACAGTATAAATTAAAAGCTCTTTATTCCCTACCTTAGCCTAACTCAATGGTTGTAGTATTATTTAATATTTGCCTGCTTTTCATTTAATGTGTAAGGACGTGAGGGAGGTTGGGAGGATTGTTACTATCACTTAAAATTTCAAATTACGAGGATTTAATAATGCAACAAGAGGTAGGTTGGGTTTTCGGTTAGTGAACGGTTGAAAGCGCATTGACTTACTGTAGCTGCTTTTTACATAACCAAGTAATTTAATTTTTATAGTGTAAAATTCCATGTAAATTATTCAAATTGAAATTTGTATATATAGCAATTGGGTCTTTCATGATGTCTTTCTATATGAGAAGAGTGAGACCTTGTAAAAACCAGCACAGTATATGCAGTTAAGTTCTTGATTCATTCATATATGAATAACATGCAGCGGAAGATGCGTTGGAAAGTAGTATCCCTTGATTTTTTCATGCAACATAGAGACTGATATGCTTTTATGGTAAGTTATTTGAAATGTAATTTTTTGGTGAGATCCTTCCTCATTTTATTGCCCACAACTATATTATTAGGAACAGTAGAAATTTGCAATATCCCAGTACATTTACTAGTGCAAATAAAAACAAATAAAATGTGTTAATTGAATCCAAAGTTCAGTATAGCCGTGGAACTTTCTTTTTGTCTTAAAATTTATTTTTTTTATCTTATATGTCATTTATGCTAAAAATTTCCACTGTTCCTTTAACAACTATATAACGGGGATTGCCTAAGGGGGGTAGCCTAAGGCAGTCGAAAGATTTGTTGACTGGACAAGGGTCCGTGGAGTCGCCAGTACCTTGTCATGCGAAGACACGCGGCCTTCTGGCCGTAGTCTTCCGAAGGTCCTCACTGAGATCGGTTGACCCTGCTACAAGAAGCCATCACGTAGGCTATTCTCTCAGAACAACCTGTGGAGAATAGTCCTGCAGCCATAGGTAATCCTTGCACTGATGGTGGGCTCTTATCACCCATCACATCACATCACCTGTGGGAGAATGGAATGTAACCATCTGCCCAAATCCCCTGCATTTTTGTTGCCAGCTGATCAAGGCCTGTTGACGGAAAATAGCAAAAAACGGCAATTTGTCGATCATAAATATCGCCTGCCATAGCGCCCACCTTGGCAAGTGATTCCGCTTTCTCATTACCCGGATGGAGCAATGAGCAGGGACCCAAACCAAGGTGATGGTGTAGGAATTGTTTGATAGGGCACTCAAAAGAGATCGTATTTCGCTAACGAAATACGGTGAGTGCCTTGCCGGCCTCAAGAATTTTGAAGTTTGAAGGAGGCGCTAGGAGTTTCGTTAAAAAACACCAAATCATTTGAATTATGGAGAGTGTGAGCTGTTTAGTGGAATACCTGTAACTAGAAAATAAGAAGAATGATTAGTAATTTCCATTTAATTCCAACTACCTTTATTGCTTATCTTGACAGATACGCGTATTTCGTCTACAATGTGCAGACTTCTTCAGTGTCGTGTACTAATACTCGACTCGAGTATAAGTACACGACACTGAAGAAGTCTGCACATTGTAGACGAAATACGCGTATCTGTCAAGATAAGCAATAAAGGTAGTTGGAATTAAATGGAAATTACTAATCATTCTTCTTATTTTCTAGTTACCAAATCATTTGTTTTTGACCCGCCGGTGTAAAATTTCCTGTCACCTCTGATATGGCCAAACTTGCTTGCAAAATCTGATAAAGGAAGAACTCCTGCTAATACCTCCAAACTCATAGTATGAGTTGAGTTCATGCAGCCTAACGCGATACGAAGACAACGGTACTGGATTCGCTTCAGCTTCAGAATATGAGTTTTCGCGGTGGATTGAAAACAAAAGCTAACGTACTCGAGAACCGACAGAATCGTTGTACGACACAGCTTTATCAGATCTTCCGGGTGGGCTCCCCACCATGTTCCGGTGATAGTAAGCATGAAGTTTATTCGCTGTTGGCATTTCTGATGCAGATACTTAATGTGCTTTCCACAGTTGCATTTAGAATCGAACCAGACCTCTAGGTATTTATAAGACAAACTTTGAGTTATTATTTTACCCATGAGTTGAAGTGGTATCTGTGCTGGATCACGCTTCCTAGAAAAAACAACTAACTCTGTTTTCTCCGGGGAGAATTCGATACCCAGCTTTACAGCACAGGTAGACAAATTGTCTAGGGTATCCTGCAACGGTCCCTGTAGGTTGTTCGGCACTGGTCCTACAAATGAAACAACGGCGTCATCCGCAAGCTGTCTTAGCGTGCAATTTTCCACGGGGCAGCTATCGATGTCTCTAACATAAAAATTATAAAAAGAGGGCTAAAACAAGAGCACTGGGGGAGACCCTTGTAGCTAATTCGTGAAGTTGTCGAAGACCCATGAAAAAAGCTCATATGTTTCTCAGACAACAAATTGTACAATAATGGTGAAAGGCCACACTCGTGGAATTTGTCTGAAAGGACGTCTACACAAACTGAATCAAAAGCCCCCTTAATGTCCATGAAAACTGAACCCATTTGCTCATTTTGAGCATAGGCTAGCTGTATTTCTGTTGAGAGCAGCGCAAGACAATCGCTCGTTCCTTTGCCTCTGCGGAAACCAAATTGTGTATGAGATAGAAAGCCATTCGATTCAATCCATTTGTCGAGCCGATGGCGAATCATCTTCTCTAGCAACTTCCGTATACACCCAAAATAAAATAGCAATATTGTATTGCGATTTCGCATGATTTTGTTTCATTTTTCGCTATAAATCGTCTCTTGGAGACAAAATGCAACATTGACTGTGGGCAAAAATGCAACACATTAATTTGCTATGAAAAATTCAATGCGTGCGTTAGGTGGTGCAATGTGTTATCATAACTATGTTTTTAACCAATTTGAGTGCAACTCGTCGCTCGCAAATACTTGCATGGCTTTGTTTATTTCATGGCATGCTTTGTGGATCAACATGGGCAAAATTGTATTTTACGTATCATGCAGTTTTCTCAAGATATGATTGCAAAAATAGCAATTTTAGGGTAACGCAATTTTTGCCACCTTTTGAACTTTTGGGTGTACACGACAACATCGCAATTGGACGATAAGAGTTGTACTCCGACGCGGCTTTCCCGGGTTTTTGTATAGCTATAACTCTAACCTGCCTCCATTCATCCGGAACAATATTGCTTTCCAGGAACTGATTAAAAAAGTTTAGCAAGCGCCTCTTTACGACGTCTGGGAGGTTTTTCAACAAGTTAAACTTGATTTTATCCATTCCTGGTACAGAATTGTTGCATGAAAGAAGAGCAAGTGAGAATTCGAGCGTAGAAAAGGGCGCATCCATTTCGTTACGATTGGTTTGAGTATCGCGAGCAATTCGTTGCACCGGAACCGAATCTGGGCACACTTTCTTGGCGAACGCGTAGACCCACCGGGAAGAGCTTTCCTTGTCTTCATTTACCGACGACACATTTCGCATTCTTCTCCCGACGGTCCAAAGAGTTCTCATCGACGTTACACGCGATAGCCCTTCGACGAAGTGACGCCAATATCTACGTTTCTGGGTCTTGGCGAGGCTCTTAAACCTACGCTCAAGAGCAATGTACCGCTCGTAGTTATCTCGCGAACCACGCTTCCGATGTGCTTTAAACGCGACTGATTTTTCACGGTAGACCTCAGTACATTCGTCATCCCACCACGGAGTGGGCGAACGTCGGCGAATTGTTGATCCTGGTACCGGTCTGCGCTGTGCGTCGATCGCACTTCCGATGTGCTTTAAACGCGACTGATTTTTCACGGTAGACCTCAGTACATTCGTCATCCCACCACGGAGTGGGCGAACGTCTGCGAATTGTTGATCCTGTACCGGTCTGCGCTGTGAGTCGATCGCACATTTGAGGATTAAACCGGATAAAAAACGATACTCTTCCAACGGAGGAAGTACTTCGACCGCTTCAGCGATCGCTTCAGCGTATTTACCCCAGTCGATGCACTTCGTGAGGTCGTACGCAATGTCGATCGAGCGAGATTGACACGAAGCATTGGTGATTGAAATTTTGATAGGAAGGTGATCACTACCATGGGGATCTTAAATCACTTTCCACGTGCAATCCAATGATAATGAATTCGAACAGATTGAGAGGTCTAATTTGCTTCAGGGTTTGGAGGTGGAGCCACGCGTGTTACTTCCTCAGTATTCAAAATAGTCAAGTTGAAGTAGTCCATGAGGTCTAGTATCAATGCAGAACGGTTGTCGTCGTACGGTGACCCCCAGGCTGTATCGTGAGAATTAAAATCACCTAAGATCAACCGTGGCTCTGGCATTGCGAGGCAAATAGTTGAAAGGTCCCTGCGGGATATTGCCGTATTCGGCGGCAGGTATATGCTGGCTATACTAAAACTTTTGCCTCGAATAGTAACTTGGCATTCAACTACTTCAGGGCCTGTCATCGAGGGGAGATCAATTCTATAAAAGGAGTGAGGCTTATTAATCCCCAACAGCACCCTCCATATGAGTTCCCTCGATCCTGCCGAATAATGTTAAAATCGTGGAAAGAGAAACCTTTATCAGAAGAGCGCCATGTTTCATAGAGAGCAAATACGTCACAATGCGATTTGTGAACTAAAAACTTAAAAGCGTCCAAATTTTTTAGAATATTTCTACTATTCCATTATAGCGCTTCGATCATATCCCCGACCTCAGCGGATAAATTATCCATCGAAAGATATGATCCAATCAAGAAGAGGCCATTTTGAAGACAGTTTCTTTAGGAGAGGTTTTACAAATGTAAGGATCATGTTGATGAGGTTTCTCGTTGTTAGTGAGACCTCGAAAATTGTGAAGATGAATTCCACAATCCCAGAAAGAGACATTTTTTCGGATTCTTCGACTTGACACGGTCGAGATTCCAGATGTCTTGGTAGTTGGCGTTCTGGGCAAAAAACTGGAACAACTGGGGTTTTAGATGTTCCCGGAAGTGGTGGAAAGTCACCAGCCAGTGGTTTAAAACCTGGAGGAGAAACTTTTTTGTATTACCACCACTTCTTGGATTGTTCAGAGGAGGGTGGGGAGCCTGTTCTACAGTCAGCGCGTTTTGAGATGCTTGCTGACGGTGCCGTTGACGTCTTGCTGTAGCGCGCTTTCTCTTCGCTCCCGTCTGAACAACAGAGTACTCCTCAGCATCCTCAAGGTCTGAGCCATGATCATCAATGGGCAGGGAAGAAAAGATATTATTGTCAGGTTGGGCTGGTGGAACAGCGGCCGGTGCGATCTTTTTAAGTATTTCTGCATAAGAGCGCTTTGACCGCTGCTGCAATGAAAGAATTTCATGTTTCTCCCGCTCTATATACTTCGGGCATGCAGAGAGATCATGTGGAGCTTCCCCACAGCATATACACTTGGGGTCCGTACTGCAGGGACCCTCCACATGTGGATCACCGCATTTGCCGCACCGTGCTTTGTTACAGCAGTAAGGTGCAGTAAAAATCCACATACACAGCTCCTATCACTGAGGAAAAAAAATAAGAATGATATTATATCCACTTATAGGTGGATTAATCAATAATTTGAGAAAAAAAGGGACAAAAAACAAACCAAAATAATAATAATAATAATAATAAATAAATAAATAATATAATAATAATAATAAATAAATAAATAAATAAATAATAAATAATAATTATAATTAAAAAAAATCTACTTATATAATACTAAGAAAGGTTTCCTGTTATCCGGGAGGATTCATCAACAATATTCTTCGTCAAAAAAAAATTTCAAACCAAAGAAAAAAATAAATATATTTATATAAACAAAATGCAATAATTTTTACCGGAAAAGTACTTCTGCCTGCAAGGGGGATTATCCTCTGTCTTCAGTCAGTAGTGGAGGAAAGTGGAAATCAAAACAAATGTTTACCTATTGTTACACAATTTGGTATGATGCGGCTGCTACTCGTGTCGGTCTGTAGATAAGCTATTGAAAAGCCTCCGGGTGCGTGTGGAACAACGCCTTGACCGACGCGATGGAATGGTGCGGTGATGATGATGATGATGATGATGATGATGATGATGATGATGATGATGATGAGGGGGAGAACGAAATTCTTCACACTTTCGGTGTCGATGACGGGTCGTTGGATGGTCCTTTACAAGGCTCGCCTGTAAAGGCCACTTCCTTCGTTCCGAACGTCGCACTGTGGCACTATCAAACCACTTGTTACACCAGCTTTAGTGCAGAAAAAAAACCACGATCGTGGAGAAAAAAAACCAAAAAAGTAATTCGATTGCGGAGCTAACCAAAGTTGAACTTGCACACTCGAACGTTCGACAAGGAATGAGATCAATGCCTTATAAATGAGTTTGGAAATGAGAGTCCAAAGCAAGTTACGCAATAAGCAAGGAGCCCAATTTGTCGCTGCTACCCGTCATTTTGCCTAAATGAAACAAGTCAGAATTTCAGATTGAACCATTTCCTAGAAAACTTCCAAAATATCTATTAATCCAATTTATATTAACTCATTTTCCCAGTCGGGAAAATTATGCAAAAATGCGGGAAAAATTGGGGAAAAATGCGGGAATTTTTAAATTACGATTGTGTGGCCACCCTGCATAAAGCATGGCCGGTCTAAAACTTTGTTTGAATATTAGAAGTTTGTTCTTCAAACAAAGTTTGGATTTTCTGTTCATAAGAGGATATAAATATTTTATATATTTATTACAATACCCTAAATGTGATCTTTAAAAATTAATTTTTGATCAAGTATCAATCCAAGATATTTTACTTGATTCTAATCAAACTCTGTTCATAGTGGCCATATGACTATTACTTGGTTTCAAAAATGCAGCTCTAAGCTTGTGTGGGAATATTATTAGTTGAGTTTTGGAAGCACTAGGAGAAATCTTCCATTTTTGAAAATAATCTGTAAAAATGTCCAAGCTTTTTTGTAGCCTCCTGGATATAACACGAAGACTTTTTCCTTTAGCGGAAATGCCTGTGTCATCAGCAAAGCAAAATTTTTTACAGCCCTGAGGTAAATCAGGGAGATCTGAAGTGAAAATGTTATATAGTATTGGCCCAAGAATGCTACCTTGAGAAACAACAGCTCTAACAGGCAATTGATCAGATTTAGAATTCTAATAATTAACTTGCAAAGTTCTATCAGTTAAATAGTTTTGAACTAATTTCATGATATAAAGCGGAAAATTGAACTTATTCAGTTTCGCAATCAAACCTTCATGCCAAACACTGTCGAATGCTTTTTCTATGTCTAGAAGAGCAACTCCAGTGGAGCAGCCTTCAGCTTTGTTTGAACGAATTAAATTTGTAACTCTCAAAAGTTGATGCGTAGTTGAATGCTCATGGCGAAATCCAAAATGTTCATCAGCAAATATTGCGTATGTATTGATGTGAAGCATCATTCTATTCTAAATTATTTTATTGTATTCAAAATTATATTTATACACAACTCGCACAAATCGATCCTGCTTGCATTCTATAGTGTCGCATCTGATGCGTTTTATGACGAATCAGATAGTCAGAATTGAGGGTTAGGATTGTCTAATACTTATTTTATAAACTGAATATATGAAATATAGTATATTTCTACAACTTCCCTTTTTACCCTTCTGACACCAAAAGAATTATTAAGTATTAAGATCCCTTGAAACTCGACTTTTTATCAGAGGGCCGAGTGTCATATACCATTCGACTCAGCTCGACGAACTGAGCACATATGTGTGTGTGTGTGTGTGTGTGTGTGTGTGTGTGTGTGTGTGTGTGTGTGTGTGTGTGTGTGTGTGTGTGTGTGTGTGTGTGTGTGTGTGTGTGTGTGTGTGTGTGTGTGTGTGTGTGTGTGTGTGTGTGTGTGTGTGTGTGTGTGTGTGTGTGTGTGTGTGTGTGTGTGTGTGTGTGGGTGTGTTACAAATATAATCACATCGGTTTCTCAGCCATTTGTGAACCGATTTCAGTTCAGTTGACGGCAAAGCTACAACATTTCCATTGAACGCTATTGCATTTTTTTTTTATTCGAACGTTTCGTTACGAAGATATGAACGAAACAGTTCCCTCCATCTATTATAATAGTTATCAAACAGTTTAGTCTCCGATTACATAATGAACTATTTGTGTACCCATTTTAGTTTTGTTGGCGCCAAATCAACTATAAAATCCTCAAATAACTGGTCAAAATTTCATGATGAATAAATAATCCTTCATGGAGATATGATAAAAACAATACCTGAGAGCACATAATTGTGAGATGAAAATATACTCGTTGCAGTTCAACACCGAACAAGACCACTCACCCCAACCGATGCCGCTTGCATTCTATTGTTCCGCATCGGCAGCAGGGTAAATGCACCCTTCTTTTTGGGGAAATGCTCCTTAAGCTTTGGAAGAATGCTCCTTAGATGCGTTTGCCCGGTATAATGCAATCGGAGGTATTTATCTTCTGGTTGGCGCTTGCCGGTTGTTTTGACCGGTCTTAAGTTTCTTTAAGATTGTATAGCGGAGCCTTGCTCCGCAATCTTCGAGGTAGTTTTGACGGGTTTAAATTTCATTTTGACGAGTCTTAATTTCATTTGAAGAGTCTTAATTTCGTTTTGACGACTCTTAAATTCAGAAACTTAAAACCCGTCAAAACTATACAATCTTGAAGAAACTGAAGACCCGTCAAAACACCCGGCAAAGCACTAACCAGAAGGTTAATACCTCCGATTGCATTATGCCGGGCAAACGCATCTAAGGAGCATTTTTCCAAAGTTTAAGGAGCATTTCCCCAAAAAGAAGGGTGCATTTACCCTTTGCCGTTCCGCATCTGGTGCATTCTATAGCACATACAGCGGACTAGCCACACTATGTGACTCTATAGAATTGGAGCAGGATCGATTGGCTCGAGTGGTCCGGTTTTGAACTGCAACGAGTATATTCGAAAATTACACAAAGTCTCCATTATCTATAACTACCCTATTTTCAACGAGCATGTACTTATTAAGCATCTTGAATCCATATCGATAATCAACATTTACGCTTAGGATTGTCTAATAATTCATTGTATGGACTGAATATATGAAATTTCTAATATATAAGTAATTTCCCCTTTTATATTACTATTATAAAACGGTCGTTAAAGACTATCAATGGCAATCACTTCGAAGAACAAAACGTTCAGGATTGACAAATTTTATAAAATGAATGTATGACATATCGAATATTCCTGGATCTTCCTAGAATTTCTGATGAAAATATGTATCCAGTACAATATTGGCCACATTTGAGTTCGTAATTCTGGTGTAGTGTACGAAGGGTTCAGCCTCACCATCGTTGGATTAATTCGGGATTTTTAATTTGTTTTTGTAAATCTCGCCATATGACTTTCATAGCGGGATCACATGTTCTTTGATATTGACGCCTACGTACATTTTTCAGACGAATCAAGAGCTGAAGATCGTCATCAATTATAACTGAATCGAATTTAACCGCGCATTTTGGCACTGAAGCAGCTCTTGCTCTACTTATGAAGAAAGCCAGAGATTCAAGAGCATTATTAATTTCATTTCTTTTTTGCAATGGAACATTAGGATTGCAATAAATGTTCGATATTGATCCTAATCAGCTCTATGGTAGTTAAAAGTAGAACTGATGGAATTAGAAATGATTTCTTGAGATATTTCAAATGTAACTGGAAGGTGGTCAGAACCAAAGTCAGCATGGGTAATCAATTGACTACAAAGTTGACATGAATCGGTTAGGACCAAATCAATAGTTGAGGGATTTCTGGCTGAAGAAAAGAAAGTTGGGCTATTTGGGTATTGAAGAGTGTAATAGCCTGCAAAACAATGATCACATAGTATATTATCATTGGCATTGCTTTGAGAATTATGCCATGAGCGGTGTTTTGCATTGAAATCACCAATAACGAAGAATTTAGACCTAGGACGGGTAAGTTTCTGAAGGTCACCCTCGAGCCAGTTCTTTTGCTAGCCAGTGCATTGGAATGGCAAATAGGCAGCTATAAAAGCAAATTGGCCAAATTTCTTTTCAACTGAAACCCCAAAAGTTTCAAAACTTTGGTTTCAAATGAAGACAGAATGTGACGTTTGATACGCCTATGGACAATGATGGCAATGCCACCACCAGCTCCATTAAGGCAATCATTGCGGTTGAAAAAATAATTTGGATCTATTTTGACCTTATGGGCAGGTTTGAGATAAGTCTCAGTTATAACAGCAATATGCACGTTATGAACTCTTTAAAAATTAAATAGCTCATCCTCGTTATCTCTGATGGATCGAGCATTCCAATTCAAAATATTTAATGACTTAAAATCTATTACCGAATTTCAATGTCATGACAATATTATTGGCAAATTTAATACCAGTTTGGATAGCATAAATAATGAAATTAGTTTTTAGCATATTGGTTATCATATCGATTAACGATAGCTGTAAAAAATCTAATTTAGGAGCGGATATGCTACCTAAATCAAATTCATCAGAAGTCCCGTGGGAATTTTGGTTTTGCTTTCTACCCGTTGCAACGGCAGCATAGGTAGGTAAGAATGTAGGGTTTGCAGATTGAACCCTGTTGGTGCCTGCAGGTATCGAAATAGTATTTGCTCCTCGTTGAGCGTTTGAAGTAACAGTTGCGGATGGAAAAACCTGTCCGCTGTTTCTACCGACGGTTTGGTAGGAATTTGTTTTTTGCTGATCGATGTTACCAGCTGCACAATGGGTAGTGGCTGGTCGGGAACGTGTATAGCGTTTAGTGCGCAACTGCAAAATTGCTTTGCGAGTCTTGCACTCCCAAAAATTTGATTTTTGGTTTTCACCACAATTTGAACATTTTAATTTTTTAGGATCTTCCTTCACAGGACAGTCGTCCTTAGTGTGCGAGGAATCACCACAATTCATGCATTTACCAATCATATGGCAATGGTTTGTTCCGTGACCCCATCCCTTACACTTACGGCACTGGGTGAGGCTTTGGAAATTTGCTCCAGTTTTCTTGAAATGTTCCCACTTCACTCGGACATGGAGCAAAAGGCTTGCTTTTTCTAAACCCTTAAGGTTATTAAGTTCACTTGACTTGAAGTGAACTAAGTAGAAATCGTTTGAAATCCCTTTGCGAGAATGGCCAGGCCGGGATCTCATTTTCATTTTAATTACTCGGACAGGGAGAATAAATTGCTCCAAATCGACGTCCAAGCAGAACACTATAAGAATCCGAAGGACCGAAGAGGAATTTTCCAATGCGATATCCAAACCGGGTTACCCGTAGGGCCTAACAAGGATCAAAAAGGAATAAGAGGAAATCTAAAAATTGTATTTAGGCGTAGTATTTAGCACCGAAAAGTGCTGTTTAAAATTTGTTGTAGCGTTAGGTAGCAATAGCACTTCCTTCAGCAATTTTTTTTTTTTTTTTTTTAACTCTTTATTTGTTCCAAATTTATTCATATTTACATTTCATGTTAATCTAGGTGCTCCAGCTACTACCGTAACGTATCAACCTTAATTGTTAAAATATGTATCTAATTTTGTTTACATTGTTCATGCCTTAGCAGTTCAGTATTTTAAACAGGTTTTTATTCCTGCGTGTCAGTATAACAATAATAATCTTAAAACTAAAATTAATCTTAACTAAGCATAAAGCGAATTAATCATTGCAATAGAAGATTGCAACGATTTTTGTCTGAAATTATTAATTATTTTGTTAGACATTTGTTCTAAAGTCTCAACATTCGAAATTCTATGTACTTCGTTAGTACTGTACCAAGAAGGCAGCTTCAAAATCATCTTCAGAACTTTGTTCTGAATCCTTTGAAGTATTTTTTTCCTGGTAGCACAACAACTAGACCATATTGGAACAGCATAAAGCATGGCCGGTCTAAAAATTTGTTTAAATATTAGTAGTATGTTCTTCAGACATAGTTTGGATTTTCTGTTTATAAGAGGATATAAACATTTTATATATTTATTACATTTGGCTTGAATGCCTTCAATGTGATTTTTAAAATTTAATTTTTGATCAAGTAATAGACCAAGGTATTTCACTTCGCTTGACCAGGAAATTGGAACACCGCTCATAGTAACGATGTGACTACTACTAGGTTTCAAAAAAGAAGCTCTAGGTTTATGTGGGAATATTATTAGTTGAGTTTTGGAAGCGTTGGGAGAAATCTTCCATTTCTGTAAATAAGAAGAGAAAATGTCCAAACTTTTCTGCAGTCTCCTGCAAATGACACGAAGACTTCTTCCTTTAGCGGAGATGCCTGTGTCATCAGCAAACAAGGATTTCTGACAACCCTGAGGCAAATCAGGGAGGTCGGAAGTAAAAATGTTATATAGTATCGGCCCAAGAATGCTACCCTGAGGAACTCCAGCTCTAACAGGTAGTCGATCAGATTTGGAATTCTGATAATTTACCTGCAGAGTTCTGTCAGTTAAATAATTTTGAATTAATTTTATAATATAGAGCGGAAAATTAAAGTTTTTCAATTTAGCAATCAAACCTTCATGCTAAACACTGTCGAATGCTTTTTCTATGTCTAGAAGAGCAACTCCAGTTGAGCAGCCCTCAGATTTGTTTGAACGAATTAAATTAGTAACTCTCAAAAGTTGATGAGTAGTTGAATGGCCATGGCGAAATCCAAATTGCTCATCTGCAAAAATTGAGTTTGTATTGATGTGAAGCATCATTCTATTCAAAATTAGCTTTTCAAAAAGTTTACTGATTGAAGGAAGTAAACTTATTGGTCTGTAGCTAGAAGCTTCAGCTGGATCTTTCTCGGGCTTCAAAATTGGAACAACTTTGGCATTTTTCCATTTGCCAGGAAAGTATGACAAATGAAAACATTTATTAAATAATTTTACCATGAAAGACAAGGTACTCACTGGGAGTTTTTTGAAGAGTATATAGAAAATTCCATCATCACCTGGAGCCTTCATATTTTTTAACTTTTTAGTTACAGTTTTTACTTCATCCAAATCAGTACCCCAGGATTCATCAAACATATTTTCCCATGAGGAAATATTTAGATAATCAAGAGCAACCTGATTCTCAATAGGACTAGTAAGACCCAAACTGAAATTATGGGAACTCTCAAACTGCTCAGCAAGTTTTTGAGCTTTTTCCACATTTGTTAGCAATATTTTATCACCTTCTTTGAGCGCTGGAATAGGCTTTTGAGGTTTCTTCAAAATTTTGGAGAGTTTCCAAAAAGGTTTGGAACTCGGCTCTAATTTTGACACATTATTTTCAAATTGTTTGTTCCTCAGGGCAGAGAAGCGTTTTTTAATTTGTTTTTGCAAATCTCGCCACATAACTTTCATGGCGGGATCGCGTGTTCTTTGATATTGTCTTCTACGGATATTTTTCAGACGGATCAAAAGCTGAAGATCGTCGTCTATTATAATTGTATTGAACTTTACCTCGCATTTTGGAACTGAGACAGCTCTTGCTTCAACTATGGAAGTAGTCAGAGAGTCAAGAGCATTATCGATATCATTTTTAGTTTCCAAAGGAATATTAGGATCAAAGTTATATTCCATGAATGTTTGATATTGGTTCCAATCAGCTCTATGATAATTGAAAGTAGAACTGTTGGGATTAGAAATTATTTCTTGAGATATTTCAAAAGTTACTGGAAGGTGATCCGAACCGAAGTCAGCATGGGTAACCAATTGGCTACAAAGTTGACATGAATCAGTTAAGACCAAATCAATAGTTGAGGGATTTCTGGCAGAAGAAAAGCAAGTTGGGCTGTTTGGGTATTGGATAGTGTAATAACCCGCAGAACAATTATCAAATAGTATATTATCATTGGAATTACTTTGAGCATTATTCCACGATCGGTGTTTTGCATTAAAATCACCAATAACGAAGAATTTAGACCTAGGACGGGTAAGCTTCTGTAGGTCACCCTTGAGAAGATTCTTTTGCTGACCTACGCATTGGAATGGTAAATAGGCAGCTAATAGTGTAAGTTAACCAAATGTTGTTTCAACAGAAACCCCCAAAGTTTCAAAAACTTTGGTATCAAATGAAGAAAGAATTTGATGTTTGATACGCCTATGAACAATTATGGCAACGCCACCACCTGGACTTTCAAGACGATCATTGCGGTGTACGAAATAATTAGGATCCCTTTTTATTTTATCACCTGGTTTAAGAAAAGTTTCAGTAACAACGGCAATATGCACGTTATGAACTCGTAAAAAGTTAAACAGCTCGTCTTCATTATTTTTAAGAGATCGAGCATTCCAATTTAAAATATTCAGCGTCTTAATACCCATTGCTGAATTTCAGGGTCATGACAATATTGTTTGCAAATTTTATACCAGTTTGAATTGCATCAAACATGGAGTTTGTATTTAACATTCCATTAATCATATCGATTAATGATTTCTGTAAAAAATCCATTTTTGGAGCGGTTATGCTACCTAAGTCAAAATCTTCAACATTTCTGGTAGAATTTTGGTTTCTACCGGCTGTAACGGCAGCGTAGGAAGCTCCATTACCTAGCTGTACATTGCTACCAGCAGGTAAGAATTGAGCATTGAAAACTTGTGCTCTGTTTGTACTTACGGGTACATTTGTACTTCGCTGACCAGATAGCAGTGGAAAATTTGACGGTTGGGCATTGATCGTACCTTCCGGTACGAATGTTGGATTTCCTCCTCGATGACCGTTGTTAACAGCCGAGGAATAATTACCTGGTCGGGAACGTGAAGCGGTCCCTACCTGATGCTTAGCACGAGAATTCAAGATCGCTTGCGAGTCTTGCATTCCCAAAAATTGGATTTGTGGTTTCCACCACAATTCGCACATTTAAAATTTTTGGGATCCTTCACAGGACAGTTGTCCTTGGCGTGAGAGGAATCGCCACAATGCATGCATTTGGCATCCATGTGACAATTTTTCGTCCCGTGACCTCATCCCTGGCATTTACGGCACTGGGTGAGGTGTTGAGAATTTCCTCCAGTCTTCCTGAAGTGTTCCCACTTCACTCTGACATGGAGCATAAGGCTGGCTTTTTCCAATGCCTTGAGGTTATTCAGTTCATTTGATTTAAAATGAACTAAATAAAAATCGTTAGAAATCCCATTGCGAGAATCGCCAGGTTGGGATTTCTTTTTCATCTTTATCACTTGAACTGGTGTAACTCCAAGCAATTTGATAATTTCTTGTCTGATCTCATCCAGGGATTCACCACTGGCTAGACCTTTTAAGACCACCTTGAACAGACGTTCAGTTTTGGTGTCATGTGTAAAGAATTTGATGCCTCTTTGAGCAAGATACTCCACGAGAAGTTTAAATCCGATCAAGGTTTCAGCCAATACACGACATTCACCCCGACGACCAATTTGAAAGGAAAATTTCGAATCTTTTATGAAATTCGTGAGTTCCTTACGGAGCCCATGAAAATCAGATGTTGTTACCACAATAGGTGGAACCTTTTCTTTCCCTGCATTAATTCGGGAATGCTTCGAAGATTTTTGCCTGACTGATGGATCATTCTCATCATCAGTCAGAATATCGAATTGATTGCTCAAATCAATATTGTTAGAAGGGGAATCCAGAGATTGTCCCTTTCTTTTGCGTTTAGGCGCCATTTTCTCCAAAATGATTAGAATTTATACGTTTTCTCCTAATCAACTTCCAAGCAGATTCTACAAGAATCCGAAGGGTCAAAGAGAAATTTTCCAAATGGATATCCAAGTCGGATTACCTCGCGTAGGGTCCAGACAAGGATCGAAAAGGAATAAGGGTAAAAAATAAAAAATGTGCAGGTAATGTTAAGCACTGAAAAGTGCTGTTTGATTTTGTTATAGCTTTAGGTAGCAAAAATACTTCCTTCAGCAAAAGAAAATAGAACCGCACGGCACGAGAGCTCAATGCGGACTGATTCCTTCAGCAAATAGAAAATAGAACCGCACGGCATGAGAGCACAGTGCAGACTGATGACCCTTTTTTCAGCTGCTGCTTCATTCCCTTCGGTATCTTCGGTATCGTGTTTGATCGTTGCGATCCAAGCGAGAGCCAGAATCCGTATGAGTCGGTAAGTCCATTTACTTTTCTCCGGCGTGTTCCTCCTGCTGATACTTGATCATCGGCTCCGTTCTCACCAATATTCGTGCTACTCTGGCTCCCTTTCGCTTATAACACACGCTGCTCCAACTACTGTGATGCTGATAGGGATCATTCCGACAATAACACATAAGGTGTGGTCCAGTTAGAATTGGAACATAGACTATTGCGCATATTTCGGATATACATAAACAAAATAGTATTCTGTTTTAACTAAAATGTTCAACTTTATGTGAACTTTAGATTGACGCTTTTGATGACACTGACATTCACCTTCAGCTTCCTCTTCATAATACCCCAAAATCTCTCTATCGATCTGAGCTGGGGACAGTTTGGTGGGTTGAGTTATTTCGGTATAAACTGGATCCCGTTGGTTTCATACCACTGTAGCACTGTTTTACTGTGATGACAGCTTGCAAGTTCTGGCCAAAACATGACAGGTTCATTGTGGAATCTGATGAATGGCAATATTCGCTTTTGGAGACATTCCGTTCTGTACAGCTCTGAATTAAATTGTCTTATCAGTGATGAAAACCTTGGTCTTCCTACCGCAGCTACGGATGCCTTGCCAACTCATGTATTTACGTGCAAATTTATCTTTTTGTGTTTGGTGTGCTCATAAAAAATAATAATGTTACGTGTGAAAAGTGTTGTGATTCGCGAAAGAAATATTCTAACGCGCATTCATAGTGTTTCCGTAATCAGGCTAAGCAGTAGCGCAACCAGAAATTGGTTGTGGGGAGGGAGGGGGGGGGGGGGTGAACTTTGAAGGTAACATGTTTTGGAAAAATAGTGGCATCAAATTTATAATTCAAGTTTATTTAATATTTCAAACATACAACGATATAATTTTTAAGCTTAAGAAAACGATTCAAATTTTCAACCTTCTTGGTTTGTTCGACAGTTCTTCCAAAACTTCCTCTTCGGTGACAGCAACATTTTCGTGGATATACATAAACGCGATACCGTTCAACCGTTCTTCTCCTGTACTTTTTCTCAAATATGTCTTAAAATTCTTCAAAGATAAAAATGATCTTTCAGCACAGCAAGTCGTAACAGGGAGTGTCGCCATTATTGTTAGCAGTGTATGTATGGTTGGAAGCAAATCATCGTTGCATACATTTAGGGCTTCAGCAGCATTCCGTGGTTTTTTCTCCGTGAGTACCGAAAACCAAAGAATTGCTTCTCCAAGAATTCCTGTGCTCTGAAGGTCGTAAAATTCGGCTAAATGCTGAGCAGATCCGGAGATTTTCGATGGATCAGATGCTGCATCCAGTAGCTGCTAAAAAGGTGCCAACATGTCAGCATGTTTGACAAACTTCTCCTCCAAAGCTTGCAAGGTATTTTCCAGGAAAGGTAAGAAGATTTCGTTTTTATAGAACTCTTCTGGAGTCTTCAATTTTTTGTTCTCTTTCTGACGTCCAGCTCTTCTGGGTTTTGTAAGGGACACATCAAGAGATTCACAGAGTGCACTCGCTTCAGAAAAGATTTTACGGAAAGCATTTTCTGCATCTTCTTGCATTTCACCCAGAGCCTTTTTGGTTACCCTTGCTGCGTTCATTGCTTCTGCCAAATCAAGGTTTTCTTTTTGCAAATAAACACTCAGCGGACGAATTATCGAAAAAATATGGTGTGTTACACAAAGGCTGACCAAAAATTCAGGTTTTTCAATGGACGCCTGAACTACTGAAGCATCCGTCGAGGCTTTCTTGTCCGTCCATGTCTTAATTATTTCCAGAGCAGCAAAAATAGGATGCAAGAGGTCTTTGAACGTTTTTACCGAGTCGTGACGTCATGACCCAGCGCGTAGGACACATTCTTTTCAACTTCTCTGCCATCGGACCACTTTTCTCAATCTTGTCAGTTTCTATTTTTAAAACGTTTGCTCTTTTTGGTGAATTAAAAAAAATTGTAAACGCTCTCGATCACTCCCATGCAGTTTCGGATTGCAGAAACTGAACAACCCTCGGAGATTGAAAGATTTAAAACGTGAGAGCAACAATGGACATACAGCGCCTTCGGGTAAAGCTCTCGCACAAAAGCTTGGACGCCTTTTACTTGCCCACTCATAGCTCGTGCACCGTCGTATCCCTGACCAACGAGGTACTTCGTGTTAAGTCCAAAATCAATCAATGCTTGACAAATTACATCGGCTAAACCTTTCCCTGTAGTGTCAGTGACTGGAATAAACTGCAGGAACTCTTCACAAACATTATTATTCTCGATAAACCTTACACACAATGAAAGTTGACATACATTCGATATGTCAGTGGTTTCATCGCACAAAACGGTAAAATATTTAGACCTGTTGACACGATCAACAAGTTTTCGCAAAATGATGCTATTGAACGCCTGGATTATATCATTCTGCGATTTCCAGCTGATAAACTTCGCATTTTTGGCAGAATTCTCCAAATGACTTCGCAAAACGTTATCTCCAGACTCAACTCGAATCTTCAGAAGAGACCTAAAGTTACCCTCTTCCTTTGTCAAACCTTCATTTAACTGAAACGTGCCAGTATCCCGATGACCCCTGATAGCTAGTCCACGCCGTGCCAGGAACATAGCCGTGCGTATAATCGGTTGAAGAGCCTCTCTATTCTTCTCCTCTTCAGCCCGCCTTCCATCATCGAGAGCCTTATCAATACTAACGATCGACTCAGAAAACGTAGCCACAAACAACCCTGCCTTTTCTACACAAAAAGAATGGTATTTTGCACTCTCGTGGTGGCGGAAATCTTCCTTGGCATTTTTCCACTGTCTATAAGCTTGTTTAACAAGTTTTCCACCTTGAGTATCTTGCTGACCGATTGATGTTGCAAAGAGAGCGCAAAATTTGCAGTACGCCCCATCTTGAGAGGAAGAGTACGCAAGCCAGTTCCATTCTCCAAGCCATCGGAGATTAAATTTCAAATTTCGAGGACCTGATGGAGGGAATTTGAAAGCTATGTCCGGTTTCCAGGGATGGTTAGTAATTTGAATTTTTGCGAATCGCTGATCTGCAATTTAAATTAAAAAGCAGTATGTTTTAGTTGGACAAAAAAGGTAATGCAAATAAAATATTTACCTGCTTTCCCACGAAAAATCCAAAATCATCACTAACCATTCCACCCGATGTTGACGGTTCGGTGATACCACCACTTTCCGAATACCAAAACTTTTTTAAGGGACTTTCTGCAGGTTTTTCTTCTGCTGCCGCTGTGATCGATGCTGCATCGTTGTCGGTTTTATCTAAGACGCACCAAAGCGGTAAATTGAACAGCCACCACCAGCTAAAATTAAACTGACCTGTTTCCGATGCCTTTGTTTTTGCCGTAAAGAAAGTTCTAATGTCCATGTTTATGGAACTCACTTGTCACGATTCAGAGGAAGAAAAACTGAAAAACCACCCGTAAATCACAGTGTCAACTTGATCGGCACCAAGTAACTTGACAATTGTGCAACATGCCAAAACCGAATGGAGGACAGCATCGATACAAAGCCTCACTCATACAAAAACCGTCGGTAGTTCATTGAGAGATCCACTAACACAAAAAAAAACAAACGTCTCTGGAATTAAAATTTTTACTAGCCTCTCACTGTGAGAGTCTCACTACTCTCTTCGCTCTTCAGTTCTTTTCTCCACAGCATACCTGCGTCACGTTTGGACGTTATGAATGCTAATAATATAGTTTTGTGGAGCAATGAATAGTGAACGAAGAACCGCTCAAAACGGACTGTATGAAATAATGCTTGGTTGTGTTGCTGTAGAAATAAGGTTTGTCCTGCCTGTGTGTGAATATGAATCGAATTTTTTTTTAAAGAGAACGGGAAAAGAGTAAGAGAGAGCTTACCCATTTATATTTAGCAGTGTTGCAAGTTTTGCATATAAGATTTTAATTTTTTTTTTTTTGAAAATATATGTAGTAGCAAAGTTAGCCTTCATTTTTTATCTGGCTCTGGGGGTTTTTTAACCCCCAACGCCACCCCCCCCCCCCTCTGGTTGCGCCACTGAGGCTAAGTAAAAGAACAGTTGCTATAGCAGCTTGTTCTCATAAACTTTTAATTTGCTTGGTCGTTCACCCGGCGCGCCGGGAGACCATCTCTGTGATATTTTTCTTGCCTTGTCTTTTTACTTTCGGTAAGGTCGTTGGCTGTTTGGCTGTTTGGTAGCGTCGACGGATAATGTGTTTTGAGCATATTACTTGACAATGGCTTGTTGTTCGTCATGCAATGAGGGAATGGTTGCGGCTGATCTCCCGTTAACCTATGTGGGTAAGTGTGCGCTATTTTTTTCTTTTTTAGACGGGATGGAAAATCTGCAACCAGACACCTGAAGAACTCAGGGTTTGGGAATGAGGGAGCCAACTCCTCGACCCACTAAAAACCCACCCGTGTCTTAAGCCCTGGACCCTTCCCGGGACCACCTTTCGGTATCATTTGGGAGGGGAGGGAGGGGGGGGTAGCTATTGTTCCCACTAAAGCACCCACTATGTCTAACTACTTAGGGCTTTAGTAGTTAGGTGGTCCCTGCGACCTGCCTTTGGTCGTTTCGCCATTTTTGTTGAAGATCGAGGATGATCTGGGAGGCTGCTACGCATATCGCGTCCCAGACGTCCCGGTCCTGGCACATCCTCTGGACCAAATTATCCGGAGTCGTGTCGCGACCGCATACGGCCATCATGCCGGATCTCGCGCCGTCGAAGCGAGGACATGCGAAAAACACATGTTCTGCAGTTTCTTCGACTCCCGCGCACTCACTGCATGCGGAGGACTGTGCATGCCCATATTTATGCAGGTATTGTCTAAAACAGCCGTGGCCAGACAATATCTGCGTTAAGTGGAAGTTCACTTCACCGTGGCGCCTACCGACCCACCCGGTTAATTCCGGGATTAGTCGGTGGGTCCACCGACCTTTGGTGGAGTTGTTCCATTCCCTCTGCCACTTAACCATGGATGCGGCTCTAGTGGTCTTTCGGATACCTCTTGTTCCACGTTGCTCGAAGTACTCTACGTCCTCTTTTATGACGATGCCTATTGGCATCATCCCCGCTAGGACGCAGACCAAGTCGCGTGATACAATTCGGTATGCACTCACCACTCTTAGGCACATAAGCCTGTGTGTACTCTCGAGCTTATTTTCGTAGCTCTTGGTACTCAAGGCGGTGATCCATGCCGGCCCGCCGTACCTAAGTATGGACAGGGCGACACTGGCCAGGAGTTTACGCTTACTCCCTTGCACCGCCGAGCTATTCGACATCATGCGGGATAATGCCGATATAGCCATAGAGGCTTTCTTGCAAGCGTAATCGACGTGACTGACAAAGGACAGCTTGTCGTCGATCATAACCCCAAGATACCTCAAGAACCTCTTCGATTCTACTGTGCAGTTACCTGCACTAATCGTCGCATGTTGCTCCGATTTCCGATTGTTCACCATCGTGACCTCGGTCTTATGGTGGGCTAGCTCCAATTTCCTGGAGCTCATCCATCTCTCCACAATGCCAATGGAGTGTGAGGCCGTTAACTCGACCTCCTCGATGGATTCACCACATATCTCCAGGGTGATGTCGTCTGCGAACCCGACGATCTTTACCCCGCTCGGGAACTCAAGCCGCAGTACCTCGTCGTACATCGTGTCCCATAACACCGGACCCAGGATCGAACCTTGCGGGATGCCTGCGGTGATCTGCACACGTTTCTGGCCTGCCTCTGTATTATATACCAGTACGCGATTCTGGAAGTAGCTTCCGAGAATCTTGTACAGGTACCCAGGAACCTGAAGGCGTTGGAGCGAGTCGGCGACTATTATGTTGCATTTATTGTGATATTTTCACTTTTTTTCCGTTATTATATTCAATTAGACTTCTGTATCTAATAAAATGGCGTTTTTTTTTCTTTTAAACATTGATAGCACGTCTAAATATTTATTCAAAAAGATGAAAAAATCACAATAAACATTAAGAAGCTCAGTTACTTTTTTGAAAATTTTTTAGGTGCCCTCTTGGACCCCCCTAAAGTTTTTACATCATTTAAGAGCGTATTAGTTGCTGAATAAACTAACGTTAAGTTTAGCTCCTAATACCTGCTAACCTGTAATCTACACATCCTCGAAGATAGCTTAAAAAATGTATTAAAACTGACGTCAATCCTTTAAATGAAGAGATATTGATTAGCAGTCTTCTACAAAAGAGTGTATTTTTAAAATACTAAAAACTTTGTAGAACATTAGAAAAATAGAAAAATTCAAATAAAAAAAAATGGTAAAAAACGAGTTTCAAGGGGGTATTACATTTTTCATTCCTTTTTCACCCTACAATTTCGTCCAGTTAAGAGATAGAAAGTTTTTGTCTTCTACAAAGTTTCATGAAATTACTTAATCTACAATGTTTTCATACATGGTCATCGATTTGAACCAGAAATAAAAAAGATAGTTTCTTTTTATGTAGGTGTATACACTCCTTAAATCAAATTCGTCAACACAAAAATAATGAACTTAAAAAAGGAAGAAACATTCTAGAAAACATCAATGGGCCACACCTAATAGTTTCGCCGTAAAAACCCATGTCCCGCTTTTTTTCATTTCGTCCCACTGTGCAACGCAGGTATCTACGTTTAGCTTTACGAAGGTTGCCGTGGAAAGGTTCGTTCGTTTCGGGAAAACCACTGAGATTTTTACCAGATCCATTTCCTGGCGATTTTTATAGTTCGCGTAACTCTCACAGAGCGACGTCAATCAATGACTTATGGTCACGGTACCTCCTGATGGTTCGATTAACGAAATCGCGCTTCGCACCTAGGTGTTTCAGTTTTCGAAAATAACGCCCGGGCGCTCCCATTTCAAAATCATCTTAATCGCGTCACGAAATATCTCTATAGTCCGCGAAACATAGGCATTGAATGAAAACATGGCACGTATTCATTTCCACAACCCAAGAGAAGAGTTACACCAATACATTTTGGATAGACGACCATATAAAAAAAAAGTATGTCAGAATATATTGGACACAGTGTATGTGATGGGCCTGGTTCCTAATCAAGAAGTGGTTAGCCAAAGTGGTCAAGCAATGGTCAACGGAATCCTGTGGTATTGCGGAAGAAAAGAATCGACGAGAGAAAAACGAAGAAGAAAGCTTTTGACAAGAAGCTCGTTGTTGAGGTACACCGTGTGGACAGTGTACCTTAAGACCTGCACACGAACGAGCTGACAGAAACGTTGGTGAGAGCATGCGATGCAATCATGCCGAGTAACATGTTATAAAATATATGAAATAAAAAAAACCTAAACTGCCGTGAAACGCATATCACTCCCATCTTTGCTTGATTTCCTATTCATATGGGACTGAAAAGCGTTTCACGGCAGTAAACATCAAATAAAAATATTTATGAACTATTTATGAAAACGTATAATTCTTTAATTATATCCCTTTTGCTTTTTTTTTTCCAGTGCATAAGCATACGAGCCGTAGGCGTCGCACGACAACGGTTGCAAAAAAATCTATAGACGAATATATTATGAAGGACGCTTTATGCCTGGAAAACCACCAACGCTTACCTGTGCTTTTCTGTAGCTTCTATTATAATCCCAATGCCCCATCATCGTTTTGTGCCCAACCATCTTTTTTAAACATGCAATTCTACGGACAAAATGACATAATGTTAGGAGAATTCCTGGAACGGTACTGCTTTCGTAGTTCGTATATCTGTAAATCCTGTAATTTACCCATGATGGATCATGTTCGACGGTATGTTCATTCACACGGTAGTGTTCATGTTAAACTAAGCGAAGATTTCAACAAAGTTGATACGGGCACTATATTAATTACTTCAAAATGTACCATTTGTAATGCTGGAACCAAACCGGCTCCAATGTCAAACGATACATGGTGTTATTCTTTTGCAAAATATCTGGAACAGCGTTTTCACGGACATGCATATAAACAGCGAGAAATTGATGATCAATGCAAATGTGATCACGCATTGCATCGTGATCATGTACAAATGTTCTGCTACATGGGCATTGTTGCAAGTTTTATGTATAGCCCTATTGATGTTTGGGAGATAAGCTTGCCTTCGATAATTGTAAAATTGAAAGCTTTGGATAATTTTTGCCAACAACAAGTAGTAGAAGAACTTAAAAATTTGTCCATGAAAGGATATGAAATCTATGCCAAAATTTTTGATAGATTAGCTATGCTTTCGGTCGACAGTGATACTTTTTCAAAACTGAAAAAAATAGCTAACCAAGATCAAATAAATTTCAAACAACGCATTGAAGCAGTTCAAACTCGATTGACAGAGAGGATCATTTCAACTGAAGCTGTCGAAGACGCGATGTTGTTAACGAAAAAAACACTCGCTGAAACCATAGATGAATGGGAACCAAGGCTACATGATATAACGTTGCAAAACAACTCCAATCTATCTAAATCAGGAGTAATAAACATAGATAGTGGTACAATAGTAACAGAAGACCTAGGACTAGCTGAAGAAGACGAAGGCAGTCATATAGCTGCTGGTAAAAGTACCGCTGTTTTAGTTCACACAAGCGATACTAATTTAGAAGTGTCATCGCAGGAATCTATAACGGAGTGCGCGAAAACAGATGAAAAATTGATAAAAGAGGGAGACCGGAAACGTGTTAAAGGTCTTTTAAGCCAGTTCCTGTCTTCATCTGAAAACACCCTCATCTTGAATTCTCCTTTACCAAGCAACGAACACCACAGTCTAAGATCTGGGTTGTTTCCTGTAATGGTCAATGATCATGACTTGGCATCCTGCATAGCATATACCTTGGTTTCATCAGATTATATGAAAGCTTTAGATAACATCTACTCTGGCAATGAAGTCGGACACAGTCCTCATTTGAAGCCTTTAGAAGTAAAGTTAGTATACAAGCATGATATATACATATAAAAACTATACACTAATGAATATTGTTTGTTTGCAGTTTTAATCTCGAATTAGATGATTCAGTGCATTCCAAACCAGATAATACGGAGGGCAGAAAAGGTAAAAATTCATCTCACGTCGATGTTCATTTTCAGGTAAACATACTTAGAAAAATTGCTTTACGTTAATCTGAACTTGTCTCTTTTTGCATATACTTTGAAACAGGACTCAACTTGTAACTTTACGTGTAAGGTTTATTATGCAAAAGAGTTTGATAATCTGCGATGTAAATTGCTTGAAGCTCCCAATGCGGCACCAGAGAGCAAGAGTCCAAAGACAAATTGCAAAATATCAACTGATACCTGCGATTATGAAACTAGCCTGATCAGAAAAATGTTTGCCCGATCGCTTTGCCAAAGTGTAGTATGGGAGGCCCGTGGTGGTAAAAGCGGATCAAAATTTAGTAAAACTGTCGACGATCGGTTCGTTTTAAAAGAAATGTCAAACAAAGATATCTCGATTTTTGAAGATTTTGCTCCAAATTACTTCGATTATCTTTTCCAATGCCTGGCAAAGGCACAACCCACTTTATTGGCAAAGATTTTTGGAGTTTTTAAAGTTACCATACGGAAAAAAGAGTAAGTAGTAGCAGTAAGAACAGAACAACAACACGTCAGTTCCCACATCCAGGCTGGTCCTAACACATATGCTATTTCCAGTTTTTTTTTCGTTGCGGCGAATATACACACTCAGAAAATTTTACAGTATTCGATAATTTTTTACCGAACTTTCAACAGCTGAACGTTCGGTAATCCGATTTACCGGATTTTGGTGAACTTTTACAGTATTCCGGTAAAAAAATTACCGGAACTTGTCAAATTTTACCGATATCCGTTAAATCAGATTACCGAGCGTTCAGCTGTTGAAAGTTCGGTAAAAAATTACCAAGTACTGTAAAATTTTCTGAGTGTGTAATATTGAGAGATTCTCTTCCCTTTTGTTCTCTTTCGGTAACTAGAGTGCCATTATAAAACTTCCAAGGGGTCCTTAAGTATAGATCGAAAGACAATAATGCTGGCTAGCATATTATGCAAATAGTGTAATGAGGAACATAAATGCGATTTAGTTACGAATAATAGAGAAAGTCAACAAAAAGAATATTCGCCTTCATGAAAAAAAAAGTTAAACGATACATGGTTTGACCTACTTAACACCTAGGTACATAAACTATTGATGTGATTTTTGAACCTTACAGTGAATTTAGATTGTCAACATTTCGACTACATGTAGCATGCGATTAATCCCCAAACATTAATACATTAACTGTAATAGGAGCCTAGCAACTTAGGTCTCCTGCTAAAAAAAATGGCAATTAATCATTATGTTTACATCGTGTTTCTATCGGTCTGCCGGCAGATACCCAGTGGTAGTGAATATTTATTTCTGATATGGGGAAAATCAAAATATCGTCAAAACAATCATTTCCTGGTAAAATAGCTCGAGGACATACTAATTAATTCCATGAACTTGCACGACATGGTTTCAGAATTCTAAGTTTGTTCATTTCGGAAATATTCAATTTAGTACTAAAAATCCCGTACATTTTCACGTAAGTGTTGGCAGTAGCTCGACTAAGTTTATGAAGTTTTTTTTTAAAGAGCGTGTGTAACAATGAAACCGTATGCCAGATCTTGCCAACATGTTGCCAAATCTAATTGAAGCTTTAAATTTATTTTTCTAAACAATAATAATAATAACAACAATAATTTTATGTTCAACCATTTTTCAGATAATTCAATATTTTTAACTATATTGCCGCTATCCACATAACATTCTAATGTAAATTTTCATCATTTCGAAGAAAAAAACAGCCTACACATGCAGAATTACAATATAATAATGAATAATGATTTGAAGAAAACTCTCCCAGAAAGATTTTTTTATTTTTTTTACTTAGTTCGTCTTACAACTCAGACGTGTGTGACACTTTGCGGAGCCGATATTCAATGTTGTTATTTACAATGATTTGCTTTATGGTGTTAGTAAGTGGGGCACCAATTACTCGTGGCAGGCTCGAGGTGAATGGGTCACATTATCGCTTGGAAGGGACTAGGCAGGTAACTTATTTAAGTTAATAATTGCAGCTCAAGGCTGCGGCTGCAATCAAGTCCTCGATTTCTATAGCCCCTTTCAGGCCGCAGATGGTTGACCAATAGCTTGCTGGGCAGGTACAAGTAGAACGGAGACCAGAGGAAAGTATAGCTGGGACACAATGGCGGGGAATTTTCTAGCGTGGAGGGGAGGGGGGTGATGACATTATACACTAGGTCAGACATACTAAGGAATTCGTAGATCGCACAGTGGGAAAAAAAAGTACATGAATCGCGAAGGAATTCGATAATTCAGCTCCAAGTAGCACAAGGTTAGTGAACAATAGCATTTTTTACGTGAAAATTCCTAGGAAATCGAATGGAACGGGTCCCACTTGCCGTAAAATTCAGTGGACGGAGATATTGGGCTTATTTTACCCCAATTCCTCCATATTTTCGAATAATGCCCAGTAATCTATGCTTGGAGGGGTCTGCGGTAGTCAAAATAGGCCTATTCTTATGTAGAATTCCCCTAGAAATCGAATGGAGGTGGTTGCAGCTACCGCACGGGCTGGATAAAGTTGATATTGCTGATTTTACCCCACTTCCCCCATTTTTTCGAATATTGTTCATTAATCTAAGGTCGGAGGGGTCTGCGGTTGTCAAAATAGGGCTATTCTTATGTAAAATTTCCCTAGAAATCGAATTGAGGTGGTTGTAGCCACCAAACGGTTCGGAAAACAGAGATATTGGGCTTATTTTGCCCCAATTCCCCGTATTTTTGAATATTGCTGTATAATATATGCTCGGAGGGGTCTGTGGTAGTCAAAATAGGCCTATTCTTATGTAGAATTTCCCTAGAAATCGAATGAAGTTGGTTGGAGCCACCGCACGAGTCGGGAAACGGAGATAGTGCTGATTTTACCCCACTTCCCCATATTTTCGGAATATTGCCCATTTATCCAAACGCTTTTCAGATGTCTTTGGAATAAAACAAGTTAACTGGGCCCTTTCGGACCACCACAAAAAAGTATATTATCCATTACCATCAGATAATTCATCTTCACTATATTTGTCATCGTTTTCGCTAGATTGGGAAATGTTTTCGTGTTCCTGTTCGTTAGATACACATAACTATAGCATCTGCGCTTCGAACTCTGGGTCATGTTTTCAGAATGATTTTTTGCCGCTTGATTTGACCGATAGATACGCCATCTTGGGATCAGACCAAGTCAAAGCTTCTCTCCTCATATCAGTAAGGTTATCCTCCGCAGAAGTTTTCCGTGCAAATTGCAATCGGGAGAACTTCTGTCGCTTGTGACTTGTTTCTCCAGCCTGCTCGTCGACGAAGTTCATCGTAAATGGATAGAAAAATCAAAACATTTATTAGCATTATATACTTCCACAAACCCTATTTTTTTTTTGCCCTCCAGTCGATGAAAACAGTTAAGCACTCATCCTACTTTCTTTCAAAAATAAGGGAGCAGATGTGTGCGTTGGTCGAAAGATCATTTAGAATTACCTTTGCATGGGTCCCCTCACATTGCTCAATTCCAGGCAATGAGAAGGCGGACTCTCTAGCAAAGGTGGGCGCACAAGAAGGCGAGATTTTTGAAAGAAGAATTTCACATGATGAATTTTTCCCATTAGTACGTCAGAGTTCTCTTCAAAGTTGGCAAAACGATTGGACAAGTAATTCTCTTGGGCGGTTGTTACATTCCATTATTCCAAATGTTTCGTCGAGATCGTGGTTCAAAGGTCTGGATGTAAGTCGCGGTTTTATTCGTGTGATGTCAAGACTTATGTCCAACCACTACTCGCTAGACGCACATCTCTACAGAATTAACCTCGTCGATACAAATGTATGTAGGTGCGGAACCGGTTATGATGACATCGCTCACGCAGTAAAATAAGCCCAATGTCTCCGTCCACTAAATTTTGCGGCAAATGGGACCCGTTCCATTCGATTTCCCAGGAATTTTCACATACAAAATGCTATTGTTCACTAACCTTGTGCTACTTGGAGCTGAATTATCGAACTCTTTCGCGATTCACTGTGGATCGCTTGCATGTAGTGGAGATCACGCATTCCCAAAACATCTCTTACCTCGCGGAAGGGTTGTCTACCTCGGGTCACTAGGGTATCCAATAGTCGTGCTCTGGATGCATCATTATCCGGGCAACACCAAACTGCGTGATCGATGTCATCATAACCGGTTCCGCACCTACATATGTTGCTATCGACGAGGTTAATTCTGTAGAGATGTGCGTCTAGCGAGTAGTGGTTGGAAATAAGTCTTGACATCACACGAATGAAACCGCGACATACATCCAGACCTTTAACCACGATCTCGACGAAACATTTGGAATAATGGAATGTAACCACCGCCCAAGAGAATTACTTGTCCAATCGTTTTGCCAACTCTGAAGAGAACTCTGACGTAGTAATGGGAAAAAATCATCATGTGAAATTCTTCTTTCAAAAATCTCGCCTTCTTTTGCGCCAACCTTTGCTAGAGAGTCCGCCTTCTCATTGTCTGGAATTGAGCAATGTGAGGGGACCCATGCAAAGGTAATTCTAAATGATCGTTCAACCAACGCACACATATGCTCCCTTATTTTTGAAAGATGATCTGAGTTCATTTCCCTGCAGAGTTCCTTGAATAAACGTGTATTCAGGGCTCCAGACTTAACATAGTTAACAATCTTTATGACCAATCCCAGTACTTTCAATAACCCTTACGGCAACGCTGGCAAGAGCATATCGATGGATCATGCAATGGACACCTGCGGCATATGGGGCAAGCTCCTTGACCTTCTTCTGAAATCCAGATTTCTTGCCAAGCATTGCAGGAGCTCCATCGGTGCAAACCCCACAAAGTTTTTTCCACTGCAAGTCACAAGATTCAAAAAACGTCTTGGTTTTAGCCATGATATCATCACTTTTGGTAGTAGTTTCCAAGTCACAACAGAAAAGAAACTCCTCCTTTAAATTGCCAGCAGAGCATACGTACTTCACAAACACCAAAAGCTGCGCACAGGAACTGACGTCCGTGGATTCATCGAGTTGAATTGCGAATAAAGGAGATTGTTTTATTTCTTCCAGAACTTGCTCTTTCACGTCTTCGGACATATGGGCAATTCGTCTTTGCACAGTGTTGTTTGATAATGACACTTGCAGCATTTTCTTTTCACTTGCTTCCCCAAGAACCAAATTCACCATTTTCAGCATGCTAGGTTTGATCAGAGTTTCTCCAATCGTATGAGGTATTTTGTTTTTAGCGATTTCCAGTGCTGTCTCATATGACGCCTGCACTACTGCTGTGTATTGTTGTTGAATGCTGCCAGTGCCAGAGGCATCGAATCTCTGCCGTTTCAAGCCAGCTTCATGACGCCGAAAAAAAGTCCACATCCTTAGTACTATGCTCGGCATGCTTGGTATCCAAATGCCGTTTCAATTTTGATGGCTTCATTGATTCAACACTCAACACAACGCCACAAAGCACGCACTGTGGCTTATCGACGCCATTAACGAACGAATTTCATATAATCCTCGAAATACTTGCGTTTCTTTTCCATGGTGAGGCCGTCTATAAAGTACAACATAATCTTGTTCTTTTCTGTAACTATTTTAAATTTAGTGAATACTTTACCTATTCAAGTCGACAATATTTAGTTTGCAGCGGTAAACCAAAATCTCAGCAAAATTTTAAATGTGGAAGCAACAAATTGGTCGGTTGATTGATTCGGGACTCGACGCGTGAATTCAGTTGTAAAAGAAGACAAAAAAATGAGCTAACTACTACCAACAATCAATATGCAACTAGCGATTTGAAATTGGTTCACTGTTGTAGAACCCGTTGGTCCGAAGTACACCTTAAAGCCTGCACCTAACTTTACATATTTGCGTCCTTGTTTTGATTTGCTGTGTTATTTTGACAGAATATTTGAGAGTGTGTTCGTGTGAGTTCATTATTAAGCTTGGGACCGAGCTTGGGACCGATGTGCTAGTACTGACTGAGCCAAGAAAAAAATCGTATTTGTTCGGGACCTACTGGTCTTAGAGTTAGTCTATGCTACTACTGCGCATTCATTGAGTTTTTCTTCACGGTTAACGACGCACAAGGACGCACACTAATACATCAACTCACATCTCAGTAAGAAGGAAAGAGCAAGTCAAAAATGAATCCATTCAATCGCGTGTGCTAGCAAGAAAAAGACAATGGAAGAAGCAACTGTCCTTCGTTGCCTTCCGTTCACCTTTACTCTGCTCTACTCCAACGAATTATAAGACGCACGAAGACCAAAATATACTCGTTTATTCTTTAAATTCATGCACTTTATAAGTAGTGTACGATCGAGAGCCCAAATACCGCGTTTGTAGCCTACCTCTGACTACGGCCGTGATAGTGATTGCCTAAGTGTTGCCGTTCAATTCCGTTTCTGGGTCGATTAATTCAGTCCTATCCTTTGGACTTCCACGCAGCATGCAATTTAAACTCCACTTTAGACATAAAACATTTATTTTGGTTGAACTAGCACTAAACACATTTTATTTTTGCACTAACTACGTTTATTCTTAAAACTAACGAATTAAAACCAATGGGCGCTTAACATCGCCCTTCTCAACCGTATCCGACGGTGATTGTGTGGAGACTGATTTCTTCCTCGTTTAACGAGATCACCATTAGTTGATCCAGTCCTCTCAAGCACTCAGCATCCCGAAGATCATCAATCGAACATCGATCGGCTAACTCCGACAATCTCATGGCTCGCGATGAACCCAGTGGATGGCTGAGTACGTGGTTGCTCAAATCTACAATCCGATCGTAGACATCCTCGCACGCTCTGAAGTAACGGATGACTTCTGAAAAGAAATAAAGGATCCCCTTCGACACATTGGATGGGTACCACCGATAGAACAATCCGCTAGCGGCAGTCGTCGTCGGACTTCAATCTTCTTGCGTTGGTAGTAAGCATAGTTTGACAATTGGTCTTATCAAGTATCCTACTGCTGTCTTCACTGTGGCTACACGTGATATCCCGTCCGCTCCTGGATGCAGCTGGTGAATTCTGCCCAACTTCCATTTCATTGGTGATAAATTCGGATCTACGATGACTACGAGTCTGCCAACGTGCATCGGTATTGCTGGTTTCCAGTTTTTCATTCGTCCCTGCAGCTGTGCGAGATACTCCGTTCGCCACCGTCGCCAAAAATCTTGCAACTGCCTCTGCACCATCTGCCATCGATTCAGTCGATTCAACCTTACCGTGCTATAGTCTGGTTCTGGCAAAGCGTGAAGAGAGCCACCAGTCAGAAAATGAGCCGGGGTCAACGGCTCCAGATCTGTGGGTTCATTTGATAAAGGAGTCAGTGGTCTCGAATTGAGACACGCTTCTACTTGGGTTAAAAGTGTTGTGAAATCTTCAAATGACGCTGGATTCCCTCCCAGTACTCGTAGGAGATGAAATTTCGCTGAACGAACTGCGGCTTCCCATAGTCCGCCAAAGTGGGGAGCCGCGGGTGGATTGAAATGCCACTGAATACCTTGGTTCGTGCATTCTTTCGTAACTGCTTCCTGATGTCCGTCATCCTTCAAAAGTTTGAAAAGTTCCTTCATCTGATTCCTAGCACCGACAAAATTCGTTCCATTGTCAGAATATATATCGGTGCACTTCCCTCGCCGTGCAACAAAACGTCTCAGTGCCTGCAGAAAACGATCAGTACTCAAATCGGTAACTAGCTCCATATGGATGGCCTTGGTACACATGCACACGAAAACCGCAACGTATGCCTTTGTTGCTGCTCGTCGTCGACCATCACGGATGTATACAGGTCCAAAATAATCCACCCCGGTTCGAGAAAACGGTCGTGAAACCGTCACTCTAGCTGTTGGAAGCATCCCCATCTGCTGTTGGAGAATGGTAGGTTTTGCTCTGAAGCAGCGCTGACATTTGTGAACAACCCTTTTGGCCGTGTTCCTCCCTCCTAGGGGCCAAAATCGCAATCTAACCGTGCTGAGAAGTAACTGTGGTCCTGCGTGCAACAGATTTTTGTGGTAGTGCTCCAGAATCATCTCCGAAAGCAAGTGTTTTGCTGGAAGTATGATCGGGTGTTTCATTTCATATGTTTCCTTGGATTGGTCCAACCTTCCTCCCACGCGGAGCACTTCTTGTTCGTCCATCACTGGTTTAAACCAGCGCAGCGCGGATCCCTGGTGTACTGGGCTATTTTTGGATAACGCTGCAATCTCCTTGCTGAATGATTCCTGCTGTATACAGCGTACGATCACGAACTCTGCTTGCTTCAGTTCCATGCTTGTTAGAAAACCGTGCCCTTCCGACCTAGTATGACGTAACAGTGCCATTAATCTGAGCCAATATGCTGTACTCCGAAGCATTTTAGTGTACGAAGAGAATTTTGATATGAACCAAATCCCAAACGGTGTTTCTTCCACACTAACGCATACTGTTGTGCTGCATCGTTTTTCAGGAACCTCCTCCAACTGAACATTTTGTTGCTGTGGCCATCTCCTCTTCTCTTCTTGCAGCCAGCTAGGCCCCTTCCACCACAAACTGCTTGTAAGGATTGCATTCGGTTGAATACCGCGTGAGATTAGATCCGCTGGATTGCTGACACCTGGTACGTGACCCCATGTATGATTTTCCGTAATTCGCTGAATTTTTGCAACTCGATTTGCTACAAATGTGGTCCATTCCTTGGGAGTTGCACGAATCCACTGTAGGACGCAGGTTGAGTCCGTCCAGAAGAAGACATCAAATGGGCCCTGGATCGCTTCCGAGGCCTTCTCGAAAAGCTGTGCTGCTAGTAGCGCTCCACACAACTCCAATCGAGGTAAAGATTGTACCTTCAAAGGGGCCACTTTAGATTTGGCCGTAAAAAGGTGAACGGATACTATGCCTTGCTCGTTCACACTTCTAATGTACAAACACGTTCCGTACGCCTTCTCCGATGCGTCGGAGAAACAATGTATCTCAATTAATTTTGCCTTTGATGCGACCACGCATCTTGGTACCCGAAGTTCCCTTAAACATGCCAGTTGCTCATGAAAGCTGCGCCATTCCTCACACACTGTAGTTGGTAGGGGAGCGTCCCAATCCAACTGATCTCCCCGTCCGTCTTTTAGAATCCATAAACGCTGCATGAGGATTTTCGCCAAAGTTATGGTTGCCCCCAACAGTCCAAGAGGGTCAAAAAGCATTGCTATAGCTGACAAAACCTTCCTCTTGGTAAGAGTTTCATCTGGCTTAGGTGTTGGTATTTGAAATTGATATTTGAAGCAGTCCGTTTTTGGTAACCAAGATAACCTCAAGGTTTTTATCGTTTGATCCTGGTCCCAATTTACTTCCTCCGAAATTGGCAGTGCTAAATTTTCGCGTGGTATGCCATCCAAAACCGCTGAGCAATTCGAAGCCCATTTTCTAAGTCTAAATCCACCCCTTGCCATCATGGCGTTGCATTGTTTTTGCAGCTCCACTGCCCTTTCAATGTCATCTGCACCGGAAATAACATCGTCCATATAGACATCCTCATCTATAACCTGGGCTGCAAGGGGATACCTTTCCCGCTCGTCTACTGCCAATTGCTTCAATGTACGCGTCGCCAAGAAAGGTGCCGGTTTCGTCCCATACGTCACCGTGGTAAGCTCGTACGTTCCAACTTCTTCTCTTGTTTCGAATCGCCATAAGGTGCTTTGTAATGGAACATCCGATTCGTCCATTTTTATCTGTTGGTACATTTTTTCCGCATCCGCTACTACCATCACCTGACGGGTGCGACTGCGAAGAACTATTGTACGAAGATCTTGCTGAATAACTGGGCCGACTAGTAGCGTGTTGTTGAGGGAGAGTCCGCTCGACGTTTTACATGAAGCGTCGAAGACCACTCGCACTTTTGTAGTTGTGCTAGCCTCCTTCACAACTGGATGATGTGGCAAGTAGCACCGTTTACTCGCATTTGGATCATCTCTTTGCACCTTCCGCATGTGGCCTAGCTGCAAATATTCCCTCATGCAGACCTTGTATTGTGCTGATAGCTTCTCGTCGTTTGAAAACCTCCTCTCCAACCCTTGCAAGCGCCTAAAGGCAATATCCTTAGATTCTCCTAGTTGTGACATCATTTCCTTATCCTTAGGAAGTGTCACCACGTATCGACCATCGACATCCCTTCGAAATGTACGAGCATACTGTTCCTCGCAGCGGGTTTCCTCTGGAGAATAATTGTAAGTAACTCCCACTTCCTCGCTGTTCCAAAATCGTTCCATTAGGTTCTCCAGCTTGTCTGAAATGGCCACATTACAGATAATCGCTGAGGATGTAGAAACATCAGTAACTTCTCCAGACACGATCCATCCAAATACAGTTTCAGTTAGAATGGGAAGACCATCTCCCAGAGATATCTCCTGTCCTGTTTTGACGAAGCTGAAAAACGACTGAATGCCCAAGACCAGATCTACTGCACTTGCCTTGAAGAAATTTGGGTCAGCCAACTCTATTCCTTCTGGAACACTCCATGCTGTAGTATCAACTGATGTCGTAGGCAAGTCAACTGTCACCTTTGGTAATACCAGAAAACTCAGCGTTCGGGAAAATGGTGAGACTCGAGATTTAATCGCCACTTGTAACCGCTGTTTTGCCCTTGTTGCGCTATGACCAATACCCAGTATTGAAACGTCGACCTTTTCTCTACCGTGAATGTTCAAACGCTGACTCAATGTCTCCGATATAAAATTACATTCTGAACCAGAGTCAAGCAATGCACGCGCTGGATACCGTGATCCCAAATCATCTTCTACGAAAACTACTGCTGTGGCGAGAAGAATGTTTGAAGCTCGCCCATAAGCCATGTTCGATGAAGCCGTACTAGTGGATGGTGCATTCGATTCTTGTTGATGATTACCTGCCGTTATTTTTTTGTTAATATCGGAACTACCCTTACTTCCATTCGGAGCAGATTGAGATTTTGAATCGGATCTTTCCTTGAAACATACTAAAGTGTGGTGCTGACCCTTACAATTCCGACAATGATACTTGGAAGCACAGTCTCTAGCTTTATGTCCTCTCTTAAGGCAATTACGACAAAGAGCATGTGTCCGAATCATGGCTTCCCGACTAGAAACCGTCATTTGAAGGAACGTCGGACAAAAATGTAGCAAGTGGTTCTCCGAGCAAGCAGGACACATCCCTAATCCTGATTGCACCGCACTGTTGGTGACACGAATCCATGGTTTCCTTTTCGTTGCAGCCAACCCGAGTTCTTGACGACTATCCGAGGGTTTAACTGGTAGTGATTCTAATATGCGAATGCGACGTTGAATGAAATCAAGAAGATCCTTCACGGTGTCTTGCTCTTTCATCGACGAAAACTCCTCCCACCCACGACGTGTGCTTGGATCCAGCCGTGCACTGAGAATTTCAATCAGCAAAATGTCCTTATAATCCGCCGGCTGCACAACTTGATCCAATGTTTGTATGGACCGGTCAAAGCCTTCCACCAGTCTCTGTAAGTCGATCACCGATTCCTTACCAAGCGTTGGAAGCTTGAAAAGCGCCTGCACCTGCCTCCTTTTCAGCAATTTACTATTGTTGTATCGGTTTTGCAAACATTCCCATGCTATCGCATAATTGCCTCGGGTGATTTTCAAAGAATCGACTAGCGCCTTCGCTTCACCTCCGAGGCATCCTTTCAGATAATGGAATTTCTCGACTTCCGATAAATCTGTCTTCCGATGGATTAATGAAGTATAAAGGTCCCGGAAACTCAGCCACTCGTCTATGTTGCCGTCAAAGTTTTGCAGTTTAATTTGCGGCAAGCGAACATGGTCCATTCCGGCTTGAAACGAAGTATCATTTCCCCTAGTTGTTTGGTCGAGGGCTGACGTATCTGGAAATTCCTTTGCCTTATCCAGCAGCAAAGACTTGATGTTATAGTAGCGGTTTTCAAAATCCGAACGTTCCTTGCCGAATGCATCACTCTCCGTGTAATCATCGTGCGTCTCGATTTCGTAGATAGATTCGTTGATTTTCTCCCACAGATCATCTAAACGCTCAAGACGAACTGTGATTTGACTAGCAGTGGTACCCTCCGAGTAAGTCTCAAGAAATTTGCTGATATTGTTGACGGATGATTGTTGTCCTTTCAATTTTGTGTATAGAGCCTTGAGCGATGGACCTTCCTTGGTAGACGACCTTGAAGGCATATTGACGAACAGCGGCCCAGCGTTATTTCGCAGCGAATCCAAAATCGAAAGAAAGAAGGGGTGTAGTATCCCAATGGCCCACTTCGGCCAAACATATACTAAGTAGTCTCACCTTTGAAACTAACAGTTGTGCTTGATGATCAATGTTCACTTGGCAACTTAAAATTTTCTCGAAGGTCGTTCAATCACTGCTCTGAGTTTTCTCCACACATAAATGCTTATTTTCGCCGATTCCGAAGTGTCGAAAGGGAAAATGACGGATGTAGTATCAAATATTAAACCCACTACGGCAGGACATATACCGGATAGCTTTACCTGGGAAAATAACGCTGTCTCCAACCCAGCAAGCTCTTCACCCTAATAATCGTTGATTCTCTTAGACAGTAGTCGTTGACGATAATGGAGTGATAAGATTCGATAATGATCCATGAAATTTGTCAACGTAATTTCCCAATTTCAACTGGATAACTAATGACGGTGCCGACGAAATCCAACCAAAGATGTACAGCGAAGAAAATCGTCGAAAGTGGTGAGAGGTTCAATCTCGATACCATACCACACAGGGATTTGTCCACAAGAAAGTATCAATCCAATTTTCATCGAAAAGGTACAATTTATTGATGTAATACAATTCACAAGCCCAGCAACGGCTGGACATATCTGTATGTAATAATTTACCTGCCAGAAACTATGGCTTTGCGATGTCCAAGCCGTAAACCGCTGTCCGTAGATGTCCTCGTAACCTTGATGATCCTCTCACCAATTCACCATCCGCCCTGGTTTCCGAAAGCCGAATTGGCCAATATTTGCCTCCAAGCAAGCGCCGACAATCGTTAATACGCCGATAGTCGTCCGAATGAGAAGGGTGGAGAAACAAAACTTGGTGTAAGTAAAATGCAGGTCGAGGCTTCGGCTGCACATATACCGGTCTTACTAACCTGACAGGAAAGTAGAATAATCCCTGATTATTCTATTCCTTCTCGTTGTGATGGCGCCAGTTAAAGAGGTCCGCGTGTATTCCCAATTATTCCGTGGTGTACCTTGTTGTTCTCAAACCAGTAGATGAACAATGATGGCTTTGTTGTCCGATGTAGAAGATGGCTGATCGTAGATATTTTCCATTGTTGAACGGCTTACAATTGTACTGCTCTCCACAGTTCATGCAGTCATGATGGCGAAATTTTAATTTTGTAGCGTCGTTTAGGCCTCGAAATCCGAGATTTGCCGGGATGTATCCGGTTCGAAGGACCAACAATGTACAATCGAGAGCCCAAATACCGTGTTTGTAGCCTACCTCTGACTACGGCCGTGATAGTGATGGCCTAAGTGTTGCCGTTCAATTCCGTTTCTGGGTCGATTAATTCAGTCCTATCCTTTGGACTTCCACGCAGCATGCAATTTAAACTCCACTTTAGACATAAAACATTTATTTTGGTTGAACTAGCACTAAACACATTTTATTTTTGCACTAACTACGTTTATTCTTAAAACTAACGAATTAAAACCAATGGGCGCTTGACATCGCCCTTCTCAACCGTATCCGACGGTGATTGTGTGGAGACTGATTTCTTCCTCGTTTAACGAGATCACCATTAGTTGATCCAGTCCTCTCAAGCACTCAGCATCCCGAAGATCATCAATCGAACATCGATCGGCTAACTCCGACAATCTCATGGCTCGCGATGAACCCAGTGGATGGCTGAGTACGTGGTTGCTCAAATCTACAATCCGATCGTAGACAGTTGGGTTGTTTTTTTTTTTTTTTTTTTTTTTTTTTTTTTTTTTTTTATAAAAATTATAAACCCCCCCCGCCCCCCCCGCCCCCCCCCGAAGCCCCCCCCGCCCCCCCCCGGGCTCCTGGTCTATGGGCGTGTCAGAAATTATCCCCAATGCGAAATGGATTGCTGGCAGCTCAGCAACATATACGGAACATGGTTCCTGAAGTTTCCGGAAGGCAGATGAGTATTCATAGTAGACACTGAAACCAGTGGATCCATCAATGCGCGACCCATCAGTGAAAATTCTTCTATTGCAATTGACATGTTGGTACTTTTCAATAAAAATATGGGGAATTGAACTAGGTCAAAGTTGATCTGGAACTCCTTGAATAGCCTGTTTAATGGAGAGATCGTAGTCAATGCAGTGTTAGTGATAAAGACTGTATTCGATGAAATTTGGACACACGCAATTGTTCGTAACTTTTTAGCGTGTGGGTAAAAATTATTGAAATTTTAACTGACTGTATTTCATTGTGTTGTGTCAATTGTGTAATGAGTTTCGTGACAATCGGTCGAGTGATTTCAGTGATGGCTTCGAATGAAGAAATAAAGCGCCAACAAATTTTGGGCACTCACTTCGAAAACCCAAACGCTTCTCATTGATGGATCGGAAAACAGCTCGGAATCGCACATTCAACCGTATCTCATGTGATCAAAACGTTCAAGGACCGTAAGACAAACAAGCGGAAAAATGGTAGTGGCAAAAAATGTGGCACATCAAATCCAGAGAAGGCCAGGATGGTATTGAACCAATTTAAGCGTTATCCCAACATTTCGATCAGGGATGTTGCGAAAAAGGCGAAAGTTTCAGTTTGTTTTGTGCAGAAAACAATGAAACGTTCTAGATTACATGTGTACAAGGTCCAGAAGGCACCGAACCGGAGCGATAAACAGAACTCGGTGGCCAAAACTCGTGCAAGAAAACTGTACAGGGAGTGGCTCACAAAACCGTTCTGCATTGTGATGGACGATGAGACCTTCATTAAAGCCGACACCAAACAAATGCCAGGACAGGAACACTACGTCGCCACCTCTAAGTTGGCCGTTCCGGAGAGTGTACGGAGGAAGAAACTGTCGAAATTCGCCAAAAAAAATCCTTGTCTGGCAAGCGATCTGCGGATGTGGCAAAATGAGTCAGCCCTTCATCACCTCTGGGACCGTCAACGGACAAATCTACGAGGACGAATGCCCCCAAAAACGACTTCTGCCCTTCTTGAGATCTCACGATGGCCCGACACTGTTTTGGCCGGATTTGGCATCTTGCCACTATGCCCGGCCCGTCTTAGACTGGTACAAAGATAATAATGTAGTTTTTGTTCCAAAAGACGTCAACCCTCCAAACACTCCGGAACTTCGCCCAATTGAAAAATGTTGGGCAATCATGAAGGCAAAGCTCGTTAAAACTCCAAAACTGATAGAAAATGAACTTGAACTAAAGAAAGTGTGGTTAAAAGTAAGTAAGCAAGTCGGTCCTATCATTTCCCAAAATTTGATGAAAGGGGTCAAGGCAAAGGTGCGGGCATTTGGGTTGGAAGAGGTTCAATAAACCAATGATGTCAAAACTTAACCATTTAGTAGTACTTTATTTCCAGAAAGTTTGAAAAGAATCGGGCTCAAGGAAAATTTTTGGTGACCTATTTTGTGTGTCCAAATTTCATCGAATACAGTCTTTATTCTCCTCATTCGGTTCGAATGTGTTTGTCATCACCGAACACTTCCGAAATAAGGGAAGTTAAGCAAGCATTCGCGAACGAAAGGAGTGCTGTCGTTGATGGGTGGCTATGTGACTGACTCGTGTGAGCGGAAGTTTTGTGGTATTCGCGCCAAGATGCATTCGGTCTCATTCTTCCATTATCGTTCTTCACTGTTTGCTATTCGAACGTGAGTAACTTCGTCGACGAATGTTGTTTTAGATTCGCCGCGGGTAAATTTAATAAAAAAAAAGTGGAAAACTCGAATTCGTTTTTTGTCTTTTGACGCTGTGCGGAAGAATGGTGTTTTAGATTCGCCTCGAATAAAGTGTGATGAAAAAACGTTTTGGCTTATCACTTCGGTTCCTTCTTTGTGAATACGCTGATTATTAGTTGCTTTGGTCATCATCTGAGGAGTGATCCTATTAGTCCGGCTGGAAGTGATTTACACCCCGCTCACATTACAACTTATATCACGTGATATAGACTATATTGATATCAGCATCCATACATCTAGTTTTCATTAGAAATTATGTGCATGGCATTTGAAATCAAGATTCTCTATATCACTACGGAGAAAATAAAGTCCCGTTTGAAACAAGAAACTTGTTTGTTGATATCTAAACTATAAAAACTAGTTGTTTCAGAAGTCCGTTTTGTTACCACCGATTCTGTTTTGAAACAAACAGACAGGTTGGTTGTTTCTACCTGAATATATTTCCACAATACTACAGAAATTATGGTTGTTCTAAACTAATAGTTTTGTAAATTTCCACCTTGAAAGGGGATTATTATAACCAAAATACAGGTAGCGTTGACTGAGGGAAACAAATTAAAATTTTAGATTTATTCAACCAAAGCGGCAGTTAAACCAAACTGATATTTTGTTGGGCGAAAATATAACTAAAAATTTAGTTTGAAACAAACTATTTTGTTGGTTTATTTCATTTTCCGTCATTCGGTCCCGCTGCATGCTCTGGCGCTGTCACTCAACACCAGGTGAAAATTTAATATTTTAATTAAAAAACCTGAAAACAGTAGAAAGGCTCGCATTAACATTTCTCATAGGCTGAGTGAAGTCTATAAACGTAAATGTACTCTTGCCTAATGTTTGTTAGCATTTTATTGAAATAATTGAAATTACAAAAGAAATTTAGTTGATTGACAACGGAAATGTTTGTTGTTTCACCCGTTTTCGTTTGTCTGTTTCAAACAGCAATTCAGTTTATATCATACTAAATTTTGTTTGAAAAAAATCATAAGCGTTGGTAGAGTCAACCAACAAATCTGTTTGTTTTCGTAGCTGTCATAATGAAACAAATATCATAAAGTTAAATTCAAACGGACGACAGTTGAACTTAGCTGCTAAATTCCCGAAACAATTACTCAGAATTTTAGTTTTTTTTAACCACCATAGGTAGTCAAATCAAACAAATACGATGTTTGTGCCCAATTCAAACTAGAATATATTTGCGTTTATCAATCGTTTTTTATTTATATATATATATAGCCAAATGGATACTACTTTGTTAAAAATAAACAAATGAGAAATCACGTTAGATCTAATTGAATTTATTATACAAACGACTGGTTGTGAAAGTCGGAAATTTGACCGCTGTCGTAGTAGTGCCTCACCTTAACATATCAAGCTGAACAATGTAACAATGCCCTAAGTAACATTGGGAGACTCTCTTCGTCGACTAAAACCATGTTCAAGAATTTTCAACACACAGTGTGGAAATATCGAGTGTAATTAAGGATTGAATACGTAGCAAACATCAACAAATTGTTTAATAGACAAGCTCGACGAAGAGAATTTCTCAATGTTACTTTGGACCAAATGCATGGTTCAGCTTGATATGTGTAAATCAATAATGCATTTGTGTAAACAAACACACACTCACAGTATGGAGAATTTGCAGGGCCTGTTTCTCACCTATCCACTGCTTTTCTTTTCTTTTTTCTAATAAAACGATTCGTTTGCTTCGTTCAGAAGACTTCACTGCGAATATGGTTCGTGTCCGAATCCAACAGCTATTGGAAACTCGGAATAAATGTTCGCACAGAAGGGAAGAATTGGTGAGTGTCGCTTGGTTGGTTGGACATGGTGATAACTCAGTGAACGAAAGTAGGCACAAGAAGAAACGGTAAACAGGAAAGGACCGAGTGAGTCGTTGGTCAACAGTTTTCGTGTACGGTTAGAGTAGACGGTGGTGAATAGTAGAAAGAGCGAGACACCTTTCTTTGTGATAATCAGCAACCTTGAGTTAATGGAGGAACTGTGATAAGAGAAGCGTACACTAGGAGAATTATAACATGGAAGACTAATATCGGATGACATATAGTAAATATTGATTCGCAAGAATCAAGGCTGGGTACTCAATTCGAATATTTCTTCAAAGTTTTCAATCACAAGGTTGTTACTGATTCCACACTTGATCAGTATTCTAGATGAGAGCTCCCAGAAGCAGTTCTGTAAGGGTTTTACTCATGCCAGAACCTCCAGGCTCACATTGTGCGTTGAATGCATACAGCCAAGGGCAATACGTAAACAACGATATTGAATGCGTTACAATTTGATGAGGTGGCTGTTTCTTGCCGAGAGGAAGCAAAAAGAGCCATATTCTAGAACTGAAAGAATAGTTGTTTTATAGAGTTTAATGAAGTCTTCCGGGTGAGCACCCCACCATGTCCCGGAAATTGATCTTAGATAATTGATTCTTTGTTGACATTTTTGCTTTAAATACGCAATGTGAGTACTCCAAGTACATTTTGAATCAAACATGACTCCAAGGTATTTGAAGGTCAAATATTGGGTAATGTCTCTTCCCAATAGCTTGAGACGCAGTTGGGCTGGGAACCGCTTTCTAGTAAACACTACCAATTCGGTTTTATGCGGTGAAAACTCGATCCCCAAATTTCTGGCCCAGATGGACAGATTATCTAGGGAATTTTGCAATGGCCTTTGCAAGATTTCCGCACGTGGACCTCTAAAGGAGATCACAATATCGTCTGCAAGTTGTCTTAGCGTGCCTCTGTTTTCGAAGCAGTTATCAATATCTTTAACATAAAAATTATAAAGCAAGGGACTTAAACCTGAGCCTTGGGGTAAGCCCATGTAGCTAATTCTGGAAGTTGTCAGTTGGCCTAGATTGAATGTCATTTGTTTTTCTGACAGTAAATTTTACAAAAAATTATTTAAAAATCCTGGTAAACCACTACTGTGCAGACTATCTGCCAGTATATCTATGGAAACTGAATCAAATGCGCCCTTAATACCCAGAAATACTGAAGCAAATTGCTCCTTGTGTGCAAAGGCCAGTTGTGAAAGCAACGCTAAACAATCGTTTGTTCCTTTGCTCTTTCGGAAACTTAATTGCGTATTTGATAGCAGGTTGTTTGATTCAACCCAACGGTTAAGTCTTGATAGGATCATTTTTTCTAACAATTTCCTTAAACATGATAGCATAGAGATCGGACGGTATGAATTGTCATCAGACGACGGTTTCCCAGGCTTTTGAATAGCTATTACCTGCCTCCATGCGGGTGGAACTATATTTAATTTCATGAGAGTGTTATACAGGTTAAGTAATCGTCTTTTAGCGATATCGGGGAGATTTTTTAGAAGGTTGAATTTAATCATATCCAGGGCCGGATTTTCATTTGTGGGGGCCCATGGGCCGTAAACTTGTGGGGGCCCTTTTTTCTTCAAACATATAACTTTGATGATGCCTTATAAAGAAAACAACAGAATTCAGTAGTCAACAATATATTTGTTAATAATTTTAATAAAATTCCACAGTATAAGTGCAAACCAATATAACATTACTCAAAATGCCTTGCTGCGAACTTTTCTTTGCTGAAATGTATCGATTATGTGATCTACACTTATTTCTGTCAAAATCTCATTCTCAATGCATAGCAGCGCCAAATTGACTAACCTCTCATTAGTCATGGATGTCCTTAGCCTGTTTTTGATAAATTTCATTCTTGAAAACGATCTCTCTCCACTTGCATTGGATACCATTATGCATAAGTAAATTCGTAGTGCAACTTCTGCATTGGGAAAAGTGGATCGCATGTTGTTTTTCAAAATGAAATCATAAAGGAATGTCTCAACTGGTAGGTTATGCAAATTTTGACTGTGCTTGGCAAATGATATGAGCTGGATGAGTTCGTTAGTCAATTCCGGTCCGAGATCTCCTGGATAAGCTCCAACAAACTTTTTTGCTCCAATTTCTAGTTCTGAAGGGGACACATAAAAATCCGACAAAAATTCGTACATGTTGCAGACCTTTTAAAAAATGAAACAAGATAAATTATGTTGATTAACGATTGAATAACCAAATAATTGAATTGAATGAATAATAATAAAAACCTGTTTATACGCTGCTGCGCGGTCCGCCAGAGAAGTTTTTAGTTGGTCAATTACGGTATGGAATGCATCAGCTTTGAATTTGTCCTTTGGAGTTTGAGTGACGGTTTGCTTAGCTAGACCTGGCTCGTTGAGTCGAACGTTCTTCACTCTCGTTCGGATATTCCGGTATTCTTCTGAACCAGACATTTCTTTTGCCGCTGCTTCATATTCATCGTACTTAGTGCGTATTGCTTCGACGTATTCGATCAAACTAAGGATTGAATTGACAGCTGGTCTCAAAGATGTGGTAGGATTTTGAAGAAACTGGCTAGTTGCATCGAACCTTTCAAGGATTTCATGCCAGAACCGTGTGTAAATGGCATGCTCAAGGCGAGACATCTTATTGAAAAGACAAGAGGCTTCATTTTTCACCAAATCTTTCTCTTCTGGGTTTTCAGGGATTGTTAAAAGAGTGACCTTAATTTCAGCGTATCCATGAAGCAATGCCTTGGTTGCATCAGCTCGACAAGACCATCGAGTGTCGCTTAGGTTTTTCACAGTATACTTTCGCTCGGTCTTCAACAGATTTTCGGTCAACATTCGGAAACGACTTGTAGAATTTGTGAAAACCGTGAATACATTTTGAACAAAGTTAAAAAATTCAACAGCGGACGAGCAAGTATTGGCTGCGGACTTTCCAATCAAATTCAATGAATGAGCGCAACATGGAACAAAATAGGCATAAGGATTTTTTTGAAGAATTAACGCTTGCATTCCTTTGTACTTTCCAGACATGTTTGGTGCATTATCATACGACTGTCCTCGGCAATCCTGGAAATTTATGTTATGGTCTCGTAAAAAAATTAAGAAGAGCATCAACCATTTGATGGCCTGCATGGCCGCAATGAGGAATAAATGTCAAAAACCGTTCAACTGGCATTGTTCCTTCCAAGTATCGCACGACTACTGTTAGTTGATCAATATGTGATTCGTCAGGAGAGGAATCAACTGAAATTGAATAATATTTCGTCTTCTTGATTCGTTCCGTAATCACTTCGAATACCTTTTCTGCCATGATATCGATTATCTCGTCACAAATAGTAGAGGACAAATAGTTGGCATGTCCACTTTTCTTATTTCCATGAACCTCGATGTGCTGCGCCAAAAAAGGGTCATATTTGGAAATGAGCTCAAGAATTCCTAGGAAATTTCCATTTTTCATTGATCCAATTAACTCATTCTCTCCACGAAACCCTAACCCCCGTTGTGACAAAAAAGTAATTGCACTCACAACTCTCTTTAAAACCTCTCGCCAGTAGCTTACGGTCTGCTGTTCCTGTGATAAACACAACATTTCGAATAAGGACACCAAAAGCTACATTTTGTAATAAAAAAAGACTTACATGCTCTTTCAATTTTTGATCCACACCGAGGTTCCCCGCTCGAGCAGAAATGGAAACTGATGATTCCAGATGATCTTTCGATGTCTCGTGTAGACGAATTCTCTCCTGAGCAGAATCCTTCACCAGAAAAAAACTAGACACCGAAACTTCCATAAGCTTACAAACATAGCAATGAAGTTTTCCAGAGTACGGCGAAAAACAAAGCCAGTTTCTTAAAACCGTTTCATTCTGGAGCTTGCGGTAAAACAATGATTTTGTGCATTTTCAATATCTCCCCTGTCCTGATTCACCGAATAGGTTTCGAACTTTTTCTCATCACAATAATGCAGCTCACTTGGTCCATTTCTGATCCAATAGTCAATTTCTTCATCATTTAATTTCGACCACATTCCTACATCTTTCTCAAAATTGGAGTTGACCTTTTCTTCCGCTTTAACTAGTACCGAATTATCACAAGACGAAGAACTTGAAGCTTCTACTGAAATCACTTTATCACGTAACGCGCTTGAATCTGCTTCGGTAGCGCCTGCTACACTGGCACCACCCACGGCAAAAAATGAGCTGATTTTTTGCGTTTTCGAGAGCACTTCTTCGACCTTTTTATTTTTTTCATCTTGAATTTTTCTTTTATCTGCTCCACTTCTATAATTTCTGGGGACAACGTGACGATCACCCATTTTTCTGTTTTCAAAACACTGTTTTCCGCTCGGAACTGTTTCACACGCGCCAACGTTTCCTGATGAAGCGCAACGAAACACTGCTGAATGCTGTTCGCAGGGATGCCAGATATTTTTTTCAAATGTCTGCGAGAAAAAATTGAAATGTCTGGTAATGTCTAAAAAAGTCTGTAAATTATTTTTCATTGCTAAATTAGACGTTTTTCAACGAAAAGACGTAATAAGAGAGCGAGTTATGTCATTTTGGCTGTGTGTATGATTATGTAAACCTTTCTGTATCTATTTCTTGTATTGTATGCAATCTTGGTTCATATTTTTGAAGCATTCGCATAGATGACACAATTTTCTATAGTTTTTGTTTTTTGTTCCTATAATGTTCTTTCGAGTTTTGTATTTTAAAATCAAAATTTAGTTTTCATTTAATAAATTCAACAGACTTTTTGTTTCCTTGTCCAAAAATAACCATTGAATTACAATGAATTACAAAGTCAATTTTTCGTTACATAAATTAAATAGTTGAATTTAAAATTTTTATTTTTATTTCATTAATAAAACAAACACTACAACACTCAGTGAAATAAACTTTTGAAGTTCTTAGCATTTTCAGGAATTCAGTTTAAATCGTACTAAAATTGTTTGAAACAAATTATATGCGTTGGTAGAATCAACCAACAAATGTGTTTGTTTTCGTAGCTGCAATAATTAAACAACCAACATTGTGGCTGATTCAAACGGATGTCAGTTGAACTGGTTAATTTCCGAAACAAATACTCAAAATTTTAGTTTGTTTTAACCATCGTAGGTATTCAAATTAAACTGATATGATGTTTGTGCCCAATTCAACGTAAAATTCCGATTAAATGAAACCAGAATATGTTTGTGTTTTCCAAAAAAATTTCTCAGTGTATCAAAAATGCTATTCATACAAATTTCAAACGAGGAATTGAATTTAAAGACACAAATTAAATAACTTGACCATGTAAAAAGCGGGTACAGTAAGAATATAATATGCGTATTCAAAATACATCTGACATCCACCGGATTGATACTGAAAAAAAAAATTGTATTATTGTATTAATGTCCTACTAGTCCTGGAAAATCTGAAAACAGAAGTGATCATTCCAAATATCAAAGATAAAATTTCAAAGTAAGATATTATTTTATAAGACATGTTGTCAAAACACTCTGGTCTCTCTTCAAATGTCGGATGTTGTCAAAAAAATTCTTCATTCTTCTCTAGTTACATTTCAAAGATAGCAATTGGAGTGATCGAAGAGCACGGTTTGATGATTTCTGAAATAAATGGCTTATCTAATCATAAGACCACTAAACATGAATATAGGACACTTTGATTGTTGTTTGTTGTACTCTCCCAATACGCGGAGTAACGATCTATGAAGAAAATTTATCAGAAGCAGTTAATTTCCCATCAACATGAGAGGCTCCAGGGTTGGACAGTAATTAATTGCTAGAACTAAGAGAAATGAAGAGGAAGTATTGATAGTTCCGTTTAGCGTAACGGCAGGCTTTGAAAATTGAAAGGTACAAGTTGAAAACGAGCGGAGGGCATATGAAGGTAGTATACGATCGGGCGCATAATCTTTTACCAAGCTACCCGATGCAGGGTATGCAAGGGGGAGGATACCCCCTTGACTGGTAAAAGAATATGCGACCGATCGTGCTCTTATATTACCTATTGCTTTGTTCTGGTTCTAGCGATTTGTTTGTTTCCCTCTCCCAATGCCTAACATGGGTGAGAACTTATCTCTTGCTGTTGGGTTTAGTTTTGGCATGCACCGACTATTTCACACATATTATTCCTCTCGTCATACTATTACTTTGAGGTCTTAGGAGGATTACTACTTTAAAAATAAATTTTACCTATGCTATTTTAAAATATTTCAACAAAGCTTCTTACCGTATCCACTGTACTGTTCAGATCTTCGAACGATTTAAATCCGAACTTCAGAGAATTCCTTTATTTGAAATTTAAAAAATATTTCAAATGTCTGTAAAAGTCTGCAACATAAATAAAATGTCTGCTAAATGTCTGCATCGTTAAAAAAGTCTGTAACAAAAATGAAAAGTCTGCAAATTTACAGACATGTCTGTAAATATGGCATCCCTGGCTGTTCGCTTGGTCTTATACGAATGTTCAGTCGGAGGATTCGGTATAAATTGTCTAGGTGAGGGAAGCAAACATGCTTCTCTTTCTTTCTCTCACAGCATTGACAGCGATGATGTATGCAGTGAGATGTGAACAGCTGAGGCAATATGAATTTGTCGTCTTTTTCGTCCTCCTTCTGTTTGAATGATTGCCGGAGTGTGCTGTTATGTTTCGTCATTCATTTACGCAGCGAAGGAACAAAAGATATGACAACTTTTTTGGGCCAAACCTGTTTGCACCTCAGTGGGCACTGCGCTGTATGTAGCTAGCAGCAAAACGGTAGTTCTGTAGGCGAAGTAACAGAGATACAAAACTACCTGTTTCGCTCTACATATAGACCAGGGGATATTTTTTGCCATCATCAGTCGTATTTTCCTGAGACAAACAATTAGGCTTATTCTGCGCGTAGCGTGACTCGAAAAGAGGCGATTCCGACTCGCGCGACGAGAATTGACTAATGTAAATCAAATGGGAGAAATGCCGAGAATAGTCGAAATCGTCCTAGAAGTAGAATATACATTAACGTGCACGCAAAAAAAAAATATCAGGTTTTCAATTTTTCAAAAATATAATGAAGGTGCCATGTCATAAGATGTGATCTTTTGTGGGTGCCATTGAAAATTTCAACATTGTGAATGGTTCGTCCAGTAAACCGTTACTTTGGGTGATATCCCGTAAATTCGGTTGTGTTGGGACAGAGTCTGGACAAACCTTTTTAGCGGAGTCGAATATCCACTGCATGGAGTATTCTTCCATCTCATTGCAGGATCAGCGGTTTCGCATGCAGCAAGCCTTTCTCCAAAGCGTTGTCATCGAAGTGTCTCTAGATAGTCCCTCTACAAACGAACGCCAGTAATTGCGTTTCTTTGCTTTGAGCAAGTTTTGAAGCTTTTTTTCAAGCTTTAGGTACTTATCAAAAAGCGCAGATGTTTCATGTCTACGATAATCTTTAAACGCATCGGATTCCTCAAGATACAACTTAGTGCATTCGTCATCCCATCCAGGGGTGGCGGGTCTTCTTTCGAGGGATGCCTTTAGAACGCGTCGTTTCTGAGCTTCTAATGCACTCGTGTACACTCAGAAAAAAAAAATCTAAACTAAATAGTTTAAAGTTTACTCAATCTCGATATTCGCCTGGTTGACTCATAGCTTCGTATAAACGAGAACTTTACTCACTTAGTATAAACTTGAAGTTTTAGGGACGTAGTTTAGCTTTCAAATATAAGAGCGTCGATATATGGTGATTTATTATAAATCAAAAATAAAATGTGCACCTGACCCGGATTTGTTTTTTTTCAACTACCAACACCGACATTGAAAATCTGTCGGTGTTAATAAAAACCGATTGATCGAATGATTGCATACACTCGGGTCGAGTGGGTTATCAGATTTTTAAGGACGGAAATTTGAAACTGAAGGATACAGTAACGCTGAACAAACCACTTGCAGGCATAGTGCCTTATTACTTAAAAGATTTTATTAATGGATGTAAGCCAATGCCTTTCCATTGCAATGGCAGCGAATAGGTTTTCTCTTTCTATGTAATAGTACGCTATGGCATACTATCACGTAGAAATACAGATCCGATTGACTGGTATCGGTTAATTGGACCTCACTTATCTCATAAGCCAGAGACGTAAAGAGTTGGTAGTGCCCCTGGCAAACCAAGAAAATGACGCCCTTTCAATCAGTCATTTAATACACTCTAGGATTATTTGTCACTTATGTTGACGAAATTATTTATTTTATTGTAAATATTGCACATAATGAATTAACAATATCTACATCGACTCCTTTTTATTGTTAAATATCCAAGTTTGTGTTACATCGAGAATAATAGCAATACAGCAGTACAGCAATAAAATTCATGTTTATCCGTTGAAATAACTTTCATTCACATTTATATATACTGAAAGTTCAAATTAATTCAAAACTTCGCCTTACGTGCCTTAGCTGAAGCAAACTGAACAACAATAAAATCTGGTAGCGATTACTTTTCTATCGAAAGAACAGCCAAGCGTAAAAAAAAAGATCATAGAGCCGTTTCGATGTTAGAATAAACATCTTGGAGAGAATATCCAAAAATACAGTTTAATATGTTTAACGGAGTAGACGAGCTCAGGTCAGGAAACATCTCACCAATTTGCCATTTTAAAACTTCTACTTCAGATAAAAGCTCTACTATATCAATATCAGTAGCATACTTTAGTCCCAAGTCTGCTGCGACCTCTTTCAATTGTGGAATAGTCGTAGAAGCGAGTCCGTGTCCTGTCAAAAAATGATAATTCCGATGCTATATCCGCCATTGATTCCCCACGCTGCTCCATTTGTTGCAGTATTTTGTCAAATACCGAGCTTACTTCTCACGTAAACCTGTTTTCACTCGATAGAGGACCTCGATTATCTGTGGTGTCATCGATTTTCTTGTTTTCTGCTGTCGTGTTACTTGAAAATCGTTGTCGATGCCAAGTTCAATGCATTTTTCTTTCGCATACTTTATTGCACGGTCAACTACATCAGTTTTCAGTTCGTCGAATGATGTTTGTAAGCCTCTGATTAGTTTACTGGACACGTCTATGGTAATGGTTTTTGACTGCAGGGATTCGTTCACTTTGTCGATGTTAATCAAGATTCTCTCCCATATGTCAAGATGACAAAGAAACTTAAAATCAATTTGTTTTAAGAGAACTTCGGCACCGTGCACCGTGGTAGTATTATATTTTGTCGGCTCAGTTAAGTCGGTCAGAATGTTAAACACGGAACAAATTGATCTCTTAAAAAACAGACACTGTTTGTCGTTTAGACGATCATCTTGTATCAGAATATCCTTTCAATTATTCTCCCATAGACTTTAAGAGCATTCCACTGCGTAGTTGAATTACTAAAATATTTAAAAATTTCTTTTAAAGTTGCAAAGAAAGTTATGATTGTAGGTGAAGAACTAGCTGCATGAACTCCGACAAGATTTAAACTGTGGGCAGCGCAAGGAACACAACGGGCTGGATCGATTAAAATGGTAAATTCTGGCCTATGCTCCATTCTTAGTCCTCGCCATATTCGCACCGTTATCATTACTTTACTTTTTTTTTTCATTACGGACCGAGGATGGAACCCTGTGGGACGCCCGCTGTGACGGTTGCACATCTTTTTTCGGTGTCCGTTTCGTGTATCAGTGTCCTGTTCTGAAAGTAGCTCCTCAGGATCCTACAGAGGTACTCGTGGGCTCTTACTCTGTGCAGCGAGTCGGCGATTGCAGCTCAACTAGCAACGGTTGAAGGCATTTTTCACGTCCAGGGTGACTACTCCGCAGTAGCGGTTCCCTCTTCTCTTTTACTTCTGCGCAGACTCCATAGCTTCCACGACCGTTCGGATGGCATCCACCGTGGATCTTCCTTTCCGGAAGCCGAACTGCATGTTTAACAGACCATCTAATCCCTCCGTGTATTTTGTAAGCCTGTTGAGGATTACTCTTTCAAGCACTTTGCCGACTGTATCCAACAGGCATATCGGCCTATATGGTGAAGGATCTCCAGGAGGCTTGCCTGGCTTCGGCAATAACACCAGTTTTTGTCGCGTCCAGATATCCGGGAAGTTACCATCGTCGATGCAACACCCTTTTGCAACACGGTCCTGAACATGTCCGGATTTGTTAGGATTGCTGCTTTTAGAGCCACGTTGGGGATACCGTCTGGTCCCGGGGCCTTCTTGATTTTCAAAGCTTTTGCCACCGCTGTTTGCTCCTCGTTTGTTACTCGGGCTTCTTCCTCGTGGTCATCCTGGTTCTCATACAGTGTGGGCGGCCAGATCGTCGGTTCATGCTGCGGAAATAGCGCATCTACGATGACTTTCATCTTCTCTGGGCACCTATCAGGTGGTACAGCTGGACTTCTTATCTTCGCCATGGCAACTCTGTAGGCATCACCTCACGGATTTGAATTGGCGTTATGGCAAAGTTCCTCTAAGCAGGCTTTCTTACTGTGCTTGATTTCCTTGTTGAGTGCGGCTCTTGCCGCCTTATACGCTAGGCTTCGAGCTGATCTTTTGGCGTCATTGTGGGCTCTCTGCATTCTCTTCCGGGCTCGGTGGCAATGTGATCGTAGGTCGGCAATCGCCGAGTTCCACCAGTAGGCTGGACGACGACTGTGCCTTGGTTTGCCCTCTCTCGGCATGGTTGCATCGCACGTTCGTGCTAGTACCGCTATCAGTCCATCTGCACTGAGATACAGGGAATTGCGCTCGATCCTCAACGCTTCATCGAACACTCTCTTGTCGAACTTCAATGTTTTTCACCTTCGCTCGTTTGACTGATGTACACGCGCTTCCAACTGTCTATTGCTCCCGATAGTGTACCGAATCGCATGGTGATCACTGTGGGAATACTCCTCACAGACCCTTCAGTTCAAACTTCCTACCATCCCGGGGCTGCAGAAAGTAATATCAATGAATGACTCTCGACCTTCCCTACGATAGGTGCTGGTGGTACCGTCGTTGGCAACATCTACGTTCAGCTTTGCACTCCCGGTCGTTGACTGCTCCCTCTTGGGTTAGTGAAGCGGCTGCCCCATTCTACTGCCCAAGCGTTGAAGTCGCCGGCTATGACGACTGGCTTACGATCGATAAGCTCTTCTGTCAGCCTGTCGAGCATTTCATTGAACTGTTCGATCGTCCATCGCGGAGGAGCATAGCAGCTACAGAAAAAGACTCCATTAATTTTGGCGATAACACAGCCTTCATCTGTGCGATAGATCACCTCTTGAAATGGATATCTTCCCACCGTCCATATCGCCACTGATTTGGCGTTATCTGATATCCACTTTCCGTCGCCGGCCGGGATGCGGTATGGCTCCGAGATGACAGCTACATCACACTTTGACTCCGCTACAGATTGTAACAGCAAGTGTTGCGCTGTGTCACAGTGGTTGAGGTTGATTTGCGTTACCTCCACTGTGATTTTGTTGCAGTCGCCCGTTTGAAGACCGCACATCGTGGGCCTCCAAGAAGTTCCAGATCAACTTCGACCTATTTTAATTCCCCATGTTTTTTTTTGATAACTACCAACATGTCAATTGCAATAGAATAATTTCACTGATGGGTCGCGCATTAATGGATCCACTGGTTTCGGTGTCTACAATGAATACTCATCTGCCTTTCGGAAACTTCAGGAACCTTGTTCCGTATATGTTGCTGAGCTGGCAGCAATCCATTTCGCATTGGGGATAATTTCCGACATGCCCATAGACCGTTATTTCATCTTCACGGATAGTCTCAGTTCTATCGAGGCCCTCCGGTCGACGAAAACAGTGAGGCACTCATCTTACTTTCTTTCAAAAATAAGGGAGTAGATGTGTGTGTTGGTCGAAAGATCATTTAAAATTACCTTTGCATGGGTCCCCTCACATTGCTCAATTCCAGGCAATGAGAAGGCGGACTCTCTAGCGAAGGTGGGCGCAAAAGAAGGCAAGATTTTTGAAAGAATAATTTCACATGATGAATTTTTCCCATTGGTACGTCAGAGTTCTTTTCTTGTCCAAAACGATTGGACAAGTAATTCTCTTGGGCGGTGGTTACATTCCATTATTCCAAATGTTTCGTCGAGATCGTGGTTAAAGGTCTGGATGTATGTCGCGGTTTAATTCGTGTGATGTCAACCAACCACTATTCGTGATATGTCCAACCACTACTCGCTAAACGCACATCTCTACAGAATTAACCTCGTCGATGGCAACATATGTAGGTGCGGAACCGATTATGATGACATCGATCACGCAGTTTGGTATTGCCCGGATAATGATGCCTCCAGAGCACCACTATTGTATACCCTAGTGGCCCGAGGTAGACAAGATGAAAGTTCTAATCTTCGGCAAAATTGTTCAGAAGGTCAATCGAATTCGAAAGGTGGACCGTTTTGTTTGGAATTTCACCGCTACGTGGCGCTAATGAGCATGGAACATTGAGCATTTTCAACTTGTTCTATCTCGTGATTCTGATAAGATGGAAAGTTCTAGTCTTCAGCAAAGTTGTTCAGAAGGTCAATGGCATTAAAAAAAAGTGGACCGTTTTGTTTGGAATTTCACCGCTACGTGGCACTAGTGAGCATGGAAAATTATGCATTTTCAACTTGTTCTACCTCGTGATTCTGATAAGATAGAAAGTTAGAGTCTTTGCAGAAGGGTCTATTTGGGCCGGATTTACTCCGTATCCAAGTGATTCACGACTAACTCACATCAATCCAAGTGATTTATTACTGACTGACTTTTCAAGTGATTATACCTGCTTTAGGTCGGATTCATTTCGTATTCTAGTCATTCAGGTATGATTAACTTAATAATCAAAAGTAATTCAGGACTGACTCACACCACATGCAAGCTACATCACATCACATCACATCACACATCACATGAGCCTGTGGTCGAAGCTGCTCTTTACCGATTAATCAAAATTCGTCCTATTCAGCAGTAAAAGGAGAGTCTTCGTCCGCCGTCTTCCCGGTGAGCGCATGTACTCGGGCTGTACTGTACCCACCGTCAAACACGGAGGTGGGTCGGTGCTAGTTTGGGGTTTGTTAGCTAGATCTCGTGTTGGGGATTTGATCCGTTTAGTCGGAATTCTTAAAAAAAGAGGGCTATTTAGACATCCTTAGACGCTGTTCCAAATGGATTACAATTAATTGGTAAAGGTTTTGTCTTTTAACAGGACAATGATCCGAAGCACTCCGCCAAACTATGCCGAGGGTTCGTTCAAGACTTGGACCAAAACGGAACGTTATCCGACATGGTTTGGCCGGCGCAATCACCGGTTCTAAATCCTGCTATGGGATGAGCTGGACCGGAACACGTGAAAAAAGCGCCCCCAGAACCATAAACACTTGTGGAAGTGCCTACAAACAGCTTGGAAGGAAATCACGGACGATACATTGCGGAAACTCATTGAACGAATGCCGAGAATTTGTACGGCTATTATTAGAGCAAACGGCGGGTATTTCGAGGAATCGAAAATTTAATTGATAACTACAACAAACTTCAAATTTTCCTACGGCACATTTTGCTTGTTATTTTCCTTTGATGTTTGAAATAAACAATTTCTCATAGAACAAAAGTTATGTAAACTCATTCTTTTGCCACTCACCTTCTTCAACATCTGTCAACATCTTTACTCTTCTGAACAACTTTGTCTCTTCTGGACAACTTTGCCGAAGACTAGAACTTTCCATCTAATCAGAATCACGAGATAGAACAAGTTGAAAATGCTCAATGTTCCATGCTGACTAGCGCCACGTAGCGGTGAAATTCAAAACAAAACGGTCCATCTATGATATATTTATTATACTAAATAATTTATTTGTCTCTATACTTAAAACTGATGTGCCAAAACCATAATTCCAAATTTACTTGGTCCATTTAGATGATTTACGTAGCAGTTGATTTGTTTCCCTTTTGGATTTCCCTTTCAGTCTCTTTAGTCATCAATAGGACTTCCTCTACAGCTTCCTTAAAGTTCCCATAGTATTCGAACAGCTGAAAAACTGCCTCTGGATCCGTATTATCCGTATTGATTCATGTACTCGGGATCTTTGAATAGAACAGGTGTAGAACTAACTATATGTTTTGTTCGAATTCTTACTTTGCTGACTCCAGATGCTCACAATATTGATGTGACTAGACTTATTCAGTTACCTGCAATCAGTTTAGTTACGCTCCTCTAAATCCTCCAGAATACTTTTGTTAGTTTAATTTGTCTTGATCACCAAGAATTTTACGTGACAAGCAAACTGATTTTCAAAACGATCTACTTTAAAACGGTGATCGGTTGATACCGGAGTTACGGTATAGCTCTATTCAAGTGAGGCGTTAAATTTTCATTAAAACGACTGTAGCGAAATATCAGAGAACTAATTTGGGCGTACCATCCGCGATTTTACAATGAGAATGTTGATGATTTCGTAGTTCTTGTAACAACCCAGCAACTGTGGTATTGAAAAATTAAATGATCAATACCATCTTAAGTGATGATCATATGAAGTTTGATTAAAAACTGAATGTTTACGACAAAATCTTAAGTGATAATTTCGCCCGCGTGATAATGATACCTCTAACATCTCTAATAATACAACAACACTAATAATCCTAATTAAAAATTATAGTAAACAATAAATAGAAGATTTTAGTTTATGCCAGCTTTGGGGTGTTAGAAGTTTTTTGAAATGTGTAGTCTTCTTAAATAGGCATCTAATCCGGGGAAACAACTCTCCGAGAAAGTGTTGTCGTTCAATCATAAATATTTTCTCATTATATTGTCATTCAACTAGCAACACATCAAATGAAAAGACGGTTTTGATAATGGAGAACCTGTTCTGCAATAGAGCAATAACTGAAAAGTTTGATTTGAAGGGATCCCTTCGAAACAGACTGGTTGATCCAAACAGGCAGTCAGGTGAAATAGTACTGATGGATGAAAACTTGATGCAAAGTAATACTGCTAACAGCTCCTAATACTGTAATGTACTAATCTGTTTTGCTTTTAGTGTCATGGACAAACCCGTTATATATATTAACTCATAGCAGAACCGTCTTGAAGCAAGCAATAGAAAGAGATGCTTCATTTTTAGAGAGGAATCGAGTGATGGACTATTCTCTATTGGTTGGATTGGACAACAAAGAACGATTGCTCGTTGTTGGAATAATTGGTAAAAATGTAGTATTCATTCAGCGAAGTATAATTGAGATTGATGCATTTTGGTTTAGATTACATTCGAACTTTTACGCTGGACAAGAAAGTGGAATCCCTCATAAAACATTCAGTCAGTTCACTAAGTCACGGAAAACCACCAACGGTAATAAAACCGAAGGACTACAAAACTCGGTTCATTGAAGCGATGGATAGGTTTGTTTTATATTGAAATTGCTTGAAAATTTAAATTACACAAATTGTTTTTTCTTCTTTCAGATACTTTCTCGCAGTTCCTGATCGATGGGAAGGACTATCAAAAAATAGCTACATACAATATTCCTCATGCCAATAGCGTTTTTTGTTTTGTTTTGTCATTTTAATATACAGGCATGTTACTTTAAAAATAAATCCTTTTTAACACTCAAAATAAATAACACGTGAATGCTACATGAACATTTTCTCATAAGATAAAGTATAACGAACGCTTGACGTATGTGTGGTAGATAGAGTTGATATGGAACAATAATAACTAAAATATTCAATAGCATCACGTTTCGAAATATGCGCAATTAATGCTAATTCTACATATCATTTGAGTAAAAATCGTTGAGCGTGATAGAAATCACAACAAAGAGCATGCGCAAGAAGCTTTCTCCCATTGGTTGCTCTAGCAACGTAGTGTAAACAAGAGTTCGCGCATGGTATAAATAAAATCTGCTTGTGCTCGTTGAGACAACACATCATTCAGTTCGAACAAGCGGCACGTACGGTCGTGTTTTTCGCTCTCTCGCAAGAAAAGTTTTTTCCCCGTGCTTCTCCCTCGCCCGCTTTCTCGTGATTGCGTCTCCGGCTCGCTATTTATCACCTGCGCTTGCTCATCTTTTGGTGATGGCAAGGCAAAAGGAAGCGCTGCAAAGTTCTGCAAGTTTTTTTTCTCTCGGCCTGTTGCCGTGGCAATGGGTCCAAAAAATCAACACGTGGTGACATCCACGCGAGTGGCATCAGCTCCTGATGCCATACCGAAACCGAGCAGCTCCAAGCGGCTGCGCCATGACGACGCCAATCCAGCGGACTAACGCTCGACTATTAGCGAGCAACAAATTTTCCGTGGTCCCGGTACAGGAGGTGCCAAAGAAGGTCAAAGTCCCCCAGCTCTTCACCACGTCAAAGGACAACGCTGCTCTCAGGACTAAGCTTGCAGCAATCCAAATTCAACCGCTTTTCATGAGTTTTACACTCACGACACACCCGGAAGCAAACCGATGAAGGTGATTCTGCGCGGCCTTCCGGATCTCGCCCCGGAGGCAATTTTTGCTGTGCTGCAAACGGTGGCACTGAAGCCCCAAAAATTGTTTCCCATTAGACGTCAGCAACAGGGAAATTATCGGGACCAACTCTATCTGGTCCACCTGGAGAAGGGTTCCGTCACGATGACGGTCCCGACGAAAACGCGGGCCCTCTTCAATATCATCGTCGAGTGGGACCGGTATCGTCCGAGGCAACACGACGTGACGCAGTGTGGCAACTGCCTTGCGTTCGGCCACTGAACTCGAAACTGCCACATGAAACCGTGATGTGGCAAGTGTGCCGAAACACACGGCACCATCGATTGTGCCCCGATGGACGAAGGTGCCCCACTGAAGTGCGCAAACTGTGGCGCAAATCACGAGAGCAGCAATCGAGCCTGCCCTAAACTTGCGGAGTTTTTGGCGATCCGCAAGCAGGCATCCAACAAGTCCCGGCTTGGTCAACGCCGTCCGCCACCCCCTATGAACAAGGAGAACTTCCCAACGCTTCGGTATCAAGTGCCGAACCTGCCGCCAGTTCCGTTAAACCATCGCCATGCAAACCACCTGTCAGCATCCGTTCAGCAACGATTCGCGGCAGCCGCCGCCGCCCCCATGCCGGCTCCTCCTTAAGGCTGGTGCAATCCGAGTTGCAGTTCCTCCACGCAACCACCCACTGAAGGACAGCTCTATGACACGGAGCAAATGGTTGAGTTCGTCCAAGAGCTCTATCGCCAACTACGTTCCTGCCGCTCGAAGGAGGAACAGCTCAAAGCCGCCACATCCGCGACGATGAAATTTATTTTCAATTATGGACCATAATCACTTTATCAGCATCCTCAATTGGAATGCTTGTTCCATCCGGAACAAAACAATTGAGCTCGGTGACTTCCTTAACAGGAAGGTCATCGACATCGCCATCGTCACCGAGACACATCTCAAGCCGGAACACAGCGTTTTCATCCCTGGATACCGGATTGTGCGACTTCATCGTAGCGGCTCTAGTGGAGGAGGAGTTCCGACCGCCCTGCGCTACAACATCAAAGTTTTGAGCTGCAGTCTATCGAAGCCATCGGAATCGAGGTCGAAACTGCCGTCGGTCCTATCACCATCATCGCGGCCTATTGTCTCAACCAAGCCAGCACCACTTACGGAACAACAACGGTCCTACGGAACGACATTCGCAAGCTAACTCGGAGGCAGTTTATCATCGCCGGAGACCTAAATGCGAAACACGAAATCTGGGGGAACACCCGGCGCAACCGGAACGGAATAATCCTGCAGGAAGACCTGAAAGAGGGCCATTACACCGTCTTGGGCCCGGATACTCTCACCCGGTTGAGCAGATCCGGAGTCCATTCGACAATCGACATCTTCCTCACCAACATGGGGTACAACATCGCCCAGCCGGTAGTGCACCAGGAGCTCAGCTCGGACCACTATCCAGTGGTGGCCGAAATGGGTCCTCGGTCAACCGGCATCGGATCACCTGACGGAACTACCATCGTGCCAGATGGGAGAGGTTCCGACAACATGTCGACGACACCGTCGATTTCACCGTGCACCTCGAGTCAACTGATGACATCGATCGGCAACTAAAGAGCATCGAGCAAGCGATCTCCCAGGCCCGGGAGCAACATGTACCGATGATTGATCAGGTGAGCAACTCTGTACTCATTGATAGACCCACTAAAGACTTAATACAATTGCGAAACGCCATCCGAAGGCAATACCAGCGAACTGGTTTGCCAACGCTAAAAAGTCACTGTAATAAAGTGACGAAAATCATTAAGGCCCGACTGGTGAACCTTAAGAATAACAATTTTGCCGAGAAGATTCGCTCTCTTGTGCAAAGCCGTTCTAGACAGCAATGGCTCTAAGGTTCGCTTGATAACTTCTGCAGAAAAGGCTGCTGAGATAGGTCAACACTTCGTCAGCTCCCACAATCTCGGACAAAACATCGTCAGTCCACACGAAGCTGCCGTTGGCGCGCTTATTACTACCATCCATATAAGCCCCAACGACTTCACAGAGGAGTTGGAGATTTCAGCTGACGAATTATTGACTTACATCAAAGGCTCAAAGAACATGAAAGCCCCAGGTTTCGACAACATCATGAACTTGGAGCTCAAGCAATTGAGCCCCCAGTTCTATAACCATCTGGCGATGGTTTTCAACCAATGCCTCTAACTTGGCTTCTTCCCCTCGTGTTGGAAGTCAGCCAAAGTCATCCCCATCCAGAAGCCTGGGAAAGATCCTTCATGTTCCAAGAGCTAAAGGCCCAACAGCCTTCTCTCAGGAGTATCGAAACTGTTTGAGAAAGCGATCCACCGTCGGCCTCTCTCGTATGCCGACGAGCTGAACATCTTGCTCGACGAGCAGTTCGGGTTTCGACATGGTCGCTCAACAGTGCACCAATTGAACCGAGTAACCAACATCCTCAAGCGGTACAAGTCTGTTGCGAAATCATCTGCCATGGCACTTCTCGGTATCGAGAAGACCTTCGATAACGTGCGGCACGATGGCCTGGTGTTTAAGCTAAAAAGATACAATTTTCCTATGTTCCTCGTGAAGATAATTAAAAATTATCTGTCAGACAGGACATTCCGTGTTTCGCTGCAAAGTGCAGTTTCCGATGCACAAGAGATCTCCGCCGGCGTTCCACAGGGAAGTATACCATGTCCACTTCTGTTCAACCTATTCACCTCGGACATACCCCCGCTCCTGAAAATGGATCTCTGTCGTTGTTCGCCGATGATACATCAGTCGTCCACAATGGTGGGGTAAAAAGAGCGCTTACAGTGAAACTGCAGCGAAGTCTGAATGTTCTGTCAGAATATTTCACTGAATGGAAGATCTGTATCAACGCAGCGAAGATCCAGGTCATCCTATTCCCACACTCCAACTCTCCCAAACTTGTTCGGCCTGAGGATTATAAAATTAGCCTAAACAACACAACGGTGGAATGGGCCAAATCAGCTGTCTATCTTGGCGTCACTACAGACAGCAAGCTTATTTTCAGGGAGCAGGTTGACAAAACTGTCACAAAGTGTAACGTTCTGTTGAAGCTACTGTACCCATTGATCAACAGAAGGTCTACATTATCCCTGAAAAACAAGCTTGCTGTCTACAAGCAAATCATATTTCCAGTCATCGAGTACGGCATGCCAATCTGGGAGGGTTGCGCAAAAACACATCACCTGAAGCTTCAGCGTGTTCAAAATAAGTTCCTCAGGATGATCCTGAACACCCCTCCGAGGACATGAACATCTGAGGTCCACCGTTTGGCCGAGGTAAAAATGCTCGATGATCGCTTTAGTGAGTCTATCAATCGGTACAGGGCACGCTGCCTGACATCGGATCACCAGATCATCCGGAATCTGGTTCCTCACCCCAAGGATTTTCAAATTGTAGTTGTAGATTAAGTAGGTTATCAAATTTAACTAACAATGCGCCAAGGGCTGATCTGAAAATTAATTTAAAAAAACATAAAACAAAAAAAAACAAAAAACACAAAACACACAAAAAAAAAAAAAAAACCCCACAGCCCCCAAAAACAAAAAAAAAAAAAAAAAAAAAAAAAAAAAAAAAAAAAAAAAAAAAAAAAAAAATACTACTATACTCCTTGAGACAATCTTTTTGCCGATTTTTGGAAAAAAAAAAAAAAAAAAGAGGGGGGGGGGCGAACAACCACAAAAAAATTTGGGGGCCCGGAGGAGGAGAAAAAGGGGGCGTTTTTTTGATATTAGGGGGGAAAAAAAACCGGGGAAATTGGGGAGAAAAACAAAAAAAAAAGGTTGGAAAAAATTTTGGATGCTGGATTGAATTGAATGTTGAAAAATAAATCGACTGCATTATCAGCTGAATCAGTTACAGCAATGATTATTTCTACACTCGTTGACCCGTCGTGGCTAGCCACGATTAAAAATCATTGAAAGTGTAATTTAATCGTCCTTGCACAACTCAGTACTGATGTTATGTTATTGTCTGAGGGCCTGTCAATGGCGGACTATTTCACCGAACCGTTTTAAGTGCATAAAAGATCATAGGTGAAGGTAACATTACGTACTCATAATGCACAATAACAGTAATTGCAGAAAACTACGATTGCATTATACCGGGCAGACGCTTGCCGTCCAACTCGCTAACGCTCGTCGGACTACAACTAAAAAAAACATCCTCTGTTTGCATTAAACCGGGCAAACGCTTGAATCAGTCGTTTGCTAAGAATCGAATCGACGCAATGCTTACACTTCGGATTTCGGAGACTTCGGTGGCATTCTGCCACCTCAGTTTCTCAATTCTCAATGCGGCTTTGCCGCATACCAACTTAAATTAAACTAACATTTTTATTTTTACTCTATTTTCAGCCACATAACAATAAAAAATGAAACATTTTCAAATGTTTTTAATGCCGATAATCAAAGAAATCAGAAAATACAATTTCATCTAAGGTAAAAATATATTTGAAAAATCGAAATATACCGAAAAACGTGATATTAAACAATTAACGCCTTGAACTGGTTGCAGCAAATTTGATGTAAAATACAATACCATTTTTGCTGTGTATTGAAAAAATGGGACACGCAAATAAAAAAAAATCAATTCTCTTATTGAACCAAAGAAAATATATTTACTTTTACATTTATTATAAAGACAATCTAGTTAGAAAAAACTTCTTGAAACACAACATTTCGTGTGAACCAAACATCGTTATCTTCGCAGCCTTGTCCCTCCGTACTCTTGATACAAATTTTGATGAATTCGGGATTTTTTGAGCGTGAAAGTGCCACATACAACTGTCCATGAGAAAAAACTCGGCTATTCAGTACAAAAAACCACACGCTCAAACGTTTGTCCCTGCGCTTTGTTAATTGTCATAGCAAATGCTGAAATAACCGGAAATTGGCGTCTCTTAAGGATGAATGGATAATTTGAATCGCTTGGAGCAAAGTTGATTCGTGGGACACACACTACATCACCTCTGTGAGATTCAGATATGATCTAACAAGTGATGAAAGATTCATGAAGGGCTTTGACTACCATTCGTGTCCCATTGCATAAACCTGTTTTAGGGTTTAAGTTACGTAGCAGCATTACGATTGTTCCAAGCTTCAAACACAAAACGTGAGGTGGAACTCCGGAAGGATTTAGGGTGTATAGGTACTCCACAGGGTATGCATTTACATCGTTCACATCCTCAGTTTGTATTGAATCTGTGCTGTAATAAACTTTAGCAGCTCCCTCCTGCTGATCAATTATAGCTCGGTTGATTTGAAGAATATCCTTATTGGTAGGCGCCAAAATCACACGTTTGGACAAATCCATTGATGTTAAGCGGTGGATATTTGTTTTAAATACTGTTTCAATCAAACTGCCTTGTTCAATCATATTTGATGGAATCTGCACCGCATCATGTGGGATCCCTTCAATTTGTGGTACATTCCCGATGCCTATGTCCAAAAGCCATTGATTGAAATCAGCGTCACCTTCGTTTCGTATATTGGATACCAAAGATAGCATCTCAAAACAGGACCATAATGGGCTAGACTTGAGACATATTTCAAAAATATCTGCGCGTGCACCATTTGGAACGACCGGAAGAGTCTGTCGCAAATCTCCTCCAATGACTATCACCTGTCTGATAAAAAAAAAGGTTTATGAAAAAGCTTTATTAAATCAATCATTATTATTGTTACCTCTCCTCCAAATGGAACGCTGCAGGCCATCAGATCACGTAAGACCAAATCGATACACCGAAGTCCGTGCTTTGAAAGCATTGTTATTTCATCCATTATGATGAGGACTGCCTTTCTAATGCCCTCGGCTTCCTTAGACTTTTGGAGAATCTCCGACACAGACGTCTCCGTAACAGGCACTGGTAGTTTGAAACCTCGATGAATCGTTTGACCTCCTTTGATGAGAGTTGCTGCTATTCCTGTAGTGGCATAGGCAAGTACAGTTTGTCCACGACTTCTTAAGAAGCTGATTAACGTGTTGTATAAGTATGTTTTACGGGAACCTCCCGGCCCGTTTAGGTAGAACAGCTTGTGGCTTCCACCGTCATCTACACTTTTAATTATTTTTCTGAACGCATCTAGCTGATGAACATTCAACGTGGAAATTTTGTGCTCTGCTTCAATGGATTCTTGCTCTATATTGATACACTCGACGCTTGAAATATTAACGGTAGGTTCTGGCAATCCAAAAGAGGAACAACTAAATCCGTGCTGACTTAAGACGTCCTTGAGATCGTTAAGAGCAAGATTTATAGCATTTCGCTCATTGTTCCGCTGGGAAAAATCAAGACACATATGAGCAACGTACTTTTCCCACATAGCTAATGGATTTGTTGGAGCACAAAATACACAAATAAGCGCAAAAGTTTGTCTCAATTGGGCAGGCATGAGAAAAACTTCCGCTTCATCCAAACATTTTTCCCACTCTTCGTCTGACGACAGAAGGTTCAAATGAAATGCTGCTTCCTTGAAAGTGTGATACTCGACTCCATTTATGGTTGGAAGGTACTCAAAACTTGTAGCACCAGGCACGTGAAGAAGCAGTAATCGTAGACAGAAGCGCTCAATATCTTGCAATCCGACGGTATATATCCTTGCCACAATCATTGTTCCACGTTGTCGTCGAACCCATGTAGCACGCTGGAATACATAATGATGTGGAATCTCCGTGTACAGAATCTACAGATACTGATTAGCACATGGATCTTCTTGATTCAGCTTGAACCAAGCTTGAAGTTTTGTGCTTCGAATCGCTGCTTGATCGAAAGCTTCTTGTTCATGCCCCGCCTCAAATATAATTTGCTGTTGGTTGGGCAGATGAACTGGCAGGCGAATAACCGCGTGTGACCGTTCATGCATAGGAAATTCCAACAATCGCCACATTGCCTCCGGCGCGCTTACGTACCGCGCATTGATGAAAGTAGCAATTTCGTCGTGTATCTCTAGAGTAGAAATACGATCGAATCAATAAAATTGAAGTATATCAAATCTTATTCGTGTTTTGTTGTTTTTTAGAAACGAAGAAATCTGAATTGCATTTTCTGGTTATTCCATCGCATGGATATGCGCGTAAATCCGTTTGAAAAAAAGAAGAAAAAGAAATATTTTCTCATGGCACGGTTGTCAGCCCCCAGATATGAAAATGTAACATAATAGCTTATTTCAAATATGCTCTTAGTCGAAATAAGTAGTAGATAAAAATAGACTTTATGCACCTTATTCACTGCATAAAATAATAAATTCTTATTTAACATTTAACACGCTTTAACATTTATGTTCATCAAAACGAGCGAAAATGAAAAAAAAGCCAACTCTAATGACACGTGAACCAATCAGAAGATCCCACGCGGAGATACAGAGAAAACCGTGGGAAATAATTACTATTTGCCCGCGAAACCCATGAACCAATCAGAAACGTGCAAAACGGGTGGAAAAAAAAAGTCGCGCAAATAAAAGCGCAAGTCGTTTCACGGAATCGTCATTCAAAAAACGAACGCAAAGGAGTACAGTCTCACTAAAGGAAGGTAACAAAGTAGCCGCAACAGAACCAAGCAGCACCCGCAGCCGCAGTAAGTGCTTTTAAGAGTTGTCTCTTACTGCAGTGCCGCTCTCCGCTGGTAGCAGCCATAGCATCGCAACGTAAACCGTGCAGCCACCCGCCCGCCGACGAGAAGCTACAGCCGCCAACCACAACGAAGCGAAGAAAGAAACCACCCAAACTACAGTGCCGCTCTACTGTGTTAGCAGCCGCTTCAACCGGAAAACAAACCTCGTTGCCGACTACTTCCCGCGTGAGAGTATCACTCATCAAAGTGTGTCAACATACGAGGTCTGATTATTCGGGCCGATAAAAGTTCGTCAAGATGGCGAGTAATACCCCCGTTTACGACAATGGCGCAGTCGATAGCAGAGCCGAATCACCGGAGAAAGTAATAAAGTAAGTAAAATAATAGTGACTATTATCATGAGACCCCGATTGGAAAGGCGGAGGTCAGAAAAAACGGAACCCCGATTGAAAAGGCGGAGGTCTAAGAATATAGGACCCCGATTGAAAAGGCGGAGGTCGGTATATAAGGGACTCCGATTGGAAAGGCGGAGTTCCGTAGAAATTTAAATATTTGCAAAGTCCGAGTTTGCAATAGTTTGGATACTCTAATAGAATGAACAATGGTCGATAAGCAAAGATGATTTCTTAATAAATAAGAAGGGATGTAGCACAGGATTAAAGGAAGTATAATTTCTCTTTGACCGGATCATAAAACGGAAAGCTGCTAAAAAAATTTCGGAGGAATTGACTAACATAAAGGCGGAATTGGAAAAGACTCGTATGGAGAAGGAGGAGTTGAGTCGCATCCTGGCAGCTAGGGACGAAGAGGAAAATGAGTTCGCTCAGGCCAGATCAAGCACGATATGCGAGGAACACAGCACACCAAATGAGGTAATGCTCATGACAATGAATAACATCTCACTGAGCGGTCTCAATATACCGGAATGTGTTCCAGCTGCAGGAGAATCTGAACTGAACAAGCGAAATTTTGACCACTGGAAAAATGTTCTGACTGCATCTCTGAATCTTATTCAGGCTGTCGATGAGACGACTAGGATCGATGTATTCCACATCAAAGCTGGTCCATTGTTGCTCGAGCTACTGGAAAGTACTACAACACACTCGGGAATGCCCGATGAGATAGAATTCCCGTACTCCAATGCCATAGCCCGGTTGGATGCCCATTTTGGCTCAAGAGCTTACATGCTATCTCAGCGAAGCAAATTGGCCAATATGGTACAACGAAGCGGGGAATCCAATATCCAGTACGTAAAACGAGTAGCAGTGGCAGCCAAGTTATGCAACTATAAATCGGAAGAAGAATTCGAGGCTGTTTCGAGAACGGTGACTAGAGGATCATCGGACAGCCGTGTTAGAACTTTATCGTACCGAGTTCTAACAGATGGAGGCTCTTTGAATGAATTCATCGACCAAGTGCGCATCCGGGAGGTCGAATTGGAAAATGAAAAGGACTATAGGAGGCTACACCAGCAACAATCGGCTACGGTAGCAGCCATCTCGCACCGCCCTGATGAATATGCTCAACGCCGGCGTGATCCATACGAAGCACCCAGAGGTTACAACAGTAGCCGTGGCAGAAGAGGAACTTTGAACCACGGTCCTATGAGAAATCAAAGGCTTGGTCAAACATGCTGGAGGTGTCTGAGCGCATACCACACACCGGAACAATGCTTTCATGCTGACAAAATATGCCGTAATTGCAACCGACGAGGTCACATTGCTCGAGCGTGCGTAACTCAAGTGAAGCAAGAACCACGCAAGCGCGAATGGGCAGGAGATGAAATTGAACCTCCATCTAAGATTGCGGCGGTCAATAAGACGAAAGATGTGGAAGACACTAAGGTAACGGAAACTGATAATGTTTGATTATTTTGAAGTTTTAGTTGAATTAACTGGTTGAATTGTTTTCTCTAAAGTGTACCGTTTTGAATTTAATTACCATTGAAGCTTGATAAATAAAATAATTTAAAGAAAATTAAAAAGTTTTATACTATGCTACAATTGTTACAGGTATCAAAATTGCCACCCGCTAATCCGATGATATCAGATATTGGAAGAGTCAGATCTAAGGATCCAGACGACAAATCAGCATATATTGTAGCATATGTCGTGGGTATACTGGTTCCATTTTTCATTGACTCGGGGGGCGCAGGTCAACACAATAACATTGGAGTCATTCGACGCTATTCTCCAGAATGAATCAGCAAAGCAAAGCTTGCATGAATTATCTTACGGAGCAGATAAGACGCTGCGAGCATACGCGACCCAAGGGAGTATTGATGTGGTAGCTACCTTCTCGGCAGAGCTTTTTGTTTCCGAGAACAGACCAGTGACAACAGAAAAATTCTATGTAGTGCGTGAAAAACGGGCTCTTCTGGGATTTAATACAGCCATCCGGTATAGTTTACTGGAGGTGGGTCTGGACGTATCAGTAAAAGGAAATAACGAACAAGATTGGCGTTGTGAGTTCAACTTGTACAGTGTTCATGCGACATCTGCAAGCGAGTTCCCGAAATTCAACATTCTTGCAGTTGCATTGAGCTATGACAGATCCATGCCACCATCGAGAAACATTTATACGCATATTCCACCAGCTTTTATGGAGTTAACAACACGAAAATTGAACGAATTGCAAACATCTGGTATCATTGAAAAGGTATCGAAGGACATGGACAGAAGTTATTGTTCTTCCCTGCTAGTGATCCCTAAGGGTAAGACAGACATCAGACTCGTCGTAGATTTACGAGGGCCTAATAAATGCATCTTTAGGACACCTTTTAAAATGCCTACATTCGAATCCATACTATTACAGTTGCATGGCGCAAAATGTTTTTCGATCATCGACTTGAAGAACGCATTCTTTCATATTGAGCTCGATAAAAACTCAAGACATTTAACAAACTTCTTCGCCGGTGAGGCACTTTATAGATGTTGCCGGTTACCCTTTGGTCTCACCAACGCACCGGATATATTCCAGGAAGTTATGCAAACCATCATTCTGTCGGATTGCGAAGGAACTGTGATCTACCTGGACGATGTCCTGGTCTTTGGACAAACCATTGAAGAACACAATCGTAAACTCCAGAAAGTATTGAAGAAATTGGCGAATCACAATGTGGTGATCAACCACGATAAATGTTGCTTCGGAGAGGAAACCGTCAAATTTCTGGGTTTCACAGTGGTTGGCAGATCGAAAACGAAAAAATCAGCGCAATCCAGGAAGCACGGAAACCTGAATCGTCTGCGGAAGTTAAAAGTTTTCTGGGGCTTGTCACGTTTATTGACCATTTTATTCTACAAAGAGCACATAAGACCCGTCATTTGCGAGAATTATCTAAAGCAAAGGATTTTTATTGGAATCAGGACCTTGAAGACGAGTTTCTCTATCTAAAAACCAGTGCTTGGAAACACATAAAAAAGCTGGGATACTTCAGCCGCAAAGATGCAACAGAAGTGTACGTAGATGCTTCTCCGTATGGGCCGTTTTGGTCCAATACGATGCAGATTCCAAGCCTCGAATCATTTCCTGTGCTTCAAAGGCATTGACATCGGCTGAAAAGAAATATCCGCATACGCAAATAGAGGCTCTTGCTATGGTGTGGGGCGTTGAGCGGTTTTCAGTATATCTCTTGAACATACAGTTCACTATTCGCACAGATGCGCAATCTAACGAATTTATTTTTGGAGGACTACACAGAATCGGAAAAAGAGCAGTTTCAAGAGCAGAAGCATGGGCACTAAGACTACAGCCTTATAATTTTAAGGTAAATTATGATATTACTTAAACAAGCTAACATTATAAAGTATCTTATTAAATTGCCTGCAGGCTGAACGTGTACCAGGAGAAATGAACATGGCTGATGCATTATCACGATTAGTTACAACATCTCAAATTCCTGAATCATTCGACGAATCCAATGAAAAGCACCTGTTGTATTTTCTGGATACAGGCACAATGGAATTCACATGGGACGATATCGAGTCCGAGGCTGAAAAAGACGACGAGCAAACTTTGGTACGCGAAGCGATTAGAAGTAACTATAGTATCAAAGATTTGTTCAGGTAATTAAGAAATAAAAGTATAGTTTTATTTAGTTTTCTGCGGATCACTTTTTATTACTCCTTTCACGTCTACACTTCTCAATTCTTCCTTCTCTTTTCTCCCTCTCCTGTCACATCATGAAACATACATAAAGCGCGTTGCTAAATCTCTCATCTTGTAACGTCCGCTGACTCTACCGTGCTGCCAGATACTACAACCCCACCATTTGTTTCTTTGATGTAGTAAGGCACGTAGTCGTCGTATCTTGTGGGTTCACGTCGCCTGCGTTTACCTCGTGAATCCTCTTCTTGCTGTTTAGCTGGGTCAGTGTGGTTTCTCGTCTCAACTCTCTTAGGGCTCCTTACTACTTCCTCCTGCTGTTGATCATTTGCTGTATCCACTGATTCTATTCCGTCATCAGAAATCGGCTGGCTGGTACCTGGAACCTTCCTCAAATGTGTGACATGCCGCCGAAGCTCTTTCCCAGACACCAAAGAACGAACGGTTGTATCGGATCCCTTTTTCTTTATAACGTGGAATTCCTCGGGGGCAAAATCTGCTTGCAGTTTGTGATCCTTTTTCATTCGCTTCAAGAATACACGATCACCCACTTGAATAGCGCTTGGCTCCGCTCGAAGTTTCTTGTCCGAATACAACCTTCCCTTCTCCTTTTGAACGCTGTCGAAATCTCGAACCGATTCATCATCAACAAAACTCGGAACTTTAGGAAGCCGACTCTTGATGCGCCGTCCAAACATTAGTTTTGACGGTGCCTCCCCTGTGGTAGAGTGATTCGTTGCATGGTACACCAGCAAGTATTCCCGCAACTCCTTCCGCCAATCTTTTCCCAGTTCTTGGGCAATTCGCAGCCTTTTTAAAATTGAACGGTTCTGCCGTTCTACTTGACCATTCATTTGCGGCCAGTAGGGTATTGTATTGACCAGCTGAATACCATATTTCTTGCAGAAGTTCTTGAATTTTTCACTTGCAAATTGTGGCCCATTATCAGCTTTAATTAATGACGGAACACTATAGCGACTGAATATTTCACGAAGACGGTCAATAGTATCCTTCGACTCCGTACATGTCATTTCACACACCTTCAGATATCGGGTATAGCTGTCCACAACAACGAAAAGATGCTGTCCTTCGGGTAGCGGTCCAAGGAAGTCGACCGCTATGTCCTCCCAAGGTCCAGTGGGCAATCCCTTCCGCAACATAGGTTCTGGAGCATCAGGAGCGGTCACTAGAACGCACCCACGGCACTTTTTAACGTATATCTCTACATCGGCATCGAGTTTGGGCCACCAGACTGCGGTTCGTAGATATGACTTCATCATTGTCATCCCTGGGTGACCATCATGTGCAATGTCCAATACTCGCTGACGCAATCCATTAGGAATCACTATACGGTCGCCGCGAAGAAGCACTCCGCCAACGTCGCACAGCTCTGATGAAACAACTCGGTAAGCAACAGGTAATAAGTTTAAAGTATCAGCCTTCAAGCAACTGAGAATATCTCTGGTTTCGGCATCGTCTCGCGTTTTCTCAAGCAGTTCATTCCAAGCAATTGCAACAATCGAAGCATCTACAGCGGCAATATGTTGCACCATTATCTCTTCGGCAGAATCGAACGGTTTGATTGCAGTGCAGGAGAGACGCGAGAGGGCATCAGCAGCATTCTCATCTCCACGAATGTGTACAACAGTATAGTCATAGCACTGGAGCCTCAGAACCCACCTTTCGATCCTTGAACAAGGGCGAGATCTCGGAGTAAACAAATACAACAGGGCTTTGCAATCCGTCACCAGCTGAAATTTTGTTCCCAAGAAGTAGAACTGAAACTTCTCCACGGCCCATACTAAGGCCAAGGCTTCTTTTTCTGTCTGACAGTAACGCTTTTCAGTAGCAGTCAAAGACTTTGACCCAAAGCTTATAACCCTACGTTGTTCATTATTATCCGTTTGTACAAGCATCGCCCCGAGACCCGTCGGGCTAGCATCTGCAATCACAGCAGTCAAGTTATTTGCATCGTAAAATCCGAGAATCTTTGTTTCACACATCGCATTCTTTATCGCCTGAAACGATTCTTCACACCGTAAACCCCAAGAAAATGTCACGCCTTTCCTTGTATGTTCTCTAGGCGGTTCATCTAGAGTTGCCAGGTTGGGAATGAACTTGTTGAGATAATTCGCAAGTCCTAAAAAACTGCGAACTTCACTCTCATTGGCAGGTTGTCGAAAATTTTGAACTGCTGCTACCTTCGTTTTTAAGGGAGAAATTCCTGAGCTACTAATTTTATGCCCTAGCCATTCCACTTCTACAGTCCTGAACTGACATTTGTCAAGGTTGAGCTGAACTCCTCTTGCATTTAGTCGCGCCATTACTTTTTCAAGCCGCCAGTTGTGTTCTTCAATGTTTCTTGCTGCCACAAAAATATCATCAAGGTACCAGTGTGCACCCTCGCACCCACAAAGTATTTCGTCAATAACTCTCTGAAAAATTTCCGGAGCTGTTACTAGACCGAACGGTAATCTTTTAAACCTAAACAGTCCTTTTTCCGTAATGAACGTAAGAATGTCGCGAGACTCTGCAGCAACCATAACTTGAAGGAATGAATCTTTAATATCCAACTTACTCCAAACAGCTCCACTACCAATCCTAGCGAGTATCTGATCGATGACAGGCATTGGGTGGTGTTCTCGCAGTACAGCTTGGTTCACCCTTCTGAGATCCACACAAAGGCGAAGTCCACCGTTAGCTTTAGAAACCACTACCAACGGAGAGACCCATGAGGTGGGACCGGTTTTTGGCTCGATGATGTCCCGACTCAGCATATCGTCTAGCTTACGGTTAACTTCCGCTTCCAAAGGTATCGGCAGTCTCCTAACAGGTTGCACGACCGGTTTGATATGTGGCTGCATCTGGATGTGAACTTCGACGTCTTTTATACAAGCGAACGACTCCACATTGTTTACGTTATTGATGTTAGCTCCTACTCTCAGCACCTGCAACTGCTTTGCCGTGTAATCTCCCAACAAGCAAATTTGACCATTCTCTACCACGTAAAACTGAGCGGAAGTACTTCTGCCATCAATCCCTACATCAGAGGTGAACTTTCCACGCACTAATAGTGGCTCGCTGCTACCGTACGACAAAAACGTGCGATTTGCGTCTCTTGTAGAACTAGAAATGATAACGCCAGCCTGCTTCAGCCGCTCCCATGCTTCTACGGTCACCAAATTGGCATCTGCCCCAGACTCCACCAGCATATCCAATGAAATGCCTCCGACCAAAAATTTCAACATATTCGTCGAATTACCGGAAAAGAATGCATAATAGACCTTTTCCTTTGTAGTATTGTCTGTCAGTGCTTGTTCGACTCGTCGAATTTTCTTTGTTGGCGGTGAAGAGGAAGATTTTTCTGAAATTGGACGGCTATTTTTCGTGGTGGAACTCGATGACTTGCACTTGAACTCAAAGTGTCCAATACGATTACAGTTTCTGCACTGCTTACCCTTTGCTGGACAGATTTCCGACGACGAGATATGTCCTGATTTTCCACAATTAAAGCAAACCACGTTTGAATAACGACCACTACCTGGCTTCGAAGGAACATAGGGACGAGTGAACTTCTGCGTATACCTTTCGTTGACCTTAAACACTTTCTCTGAGGCATTTGAATCAAATGGCTTGACCAGATCCTGAATCTGTGAGTCAACTCCTTCCAAGCTAGATGCTATTTCTTCAACTTCATCCAGCGTACGGTCTTTTAACAATATACGCCGGCGAAGTTCAACCGATGTGCATCCCTCCACGATAACGTCCATAATCATTAGTTCCGTCAAAATCTGTTTTGTCCCCTTTGAATATTTATCAAACCCGCACAAGGATGCTTGTTGCCGTAAACGAACCATGTAATGGGCAAACTTCTCGTTAGGCATCTGCTTCATGCGACGCAAACGGTGTCGTTCTAATATATCTTGCCTTACTGGTTGGAAATAATTATCAAGTGCAGTGATAGCAACATCGTAGTACTTCTTTTCCATAGCTACGAGCGGAAATCTGTTTCCATTAGGAAGATTGGAGAATACTTTGTCTAGCTGTGGTCCCCCAAGGTACAACAATTTTGCCCTCTTCTTGAATTGATCCGTTACATCGTTGGCGTCGAAATATCTTTCTAAACTGCTTTTCCAACCAGTCCACTCTCGAAACAGCTTGGACTTCTCGATTTCCTCACATCGGAACTGTGGTACCGGTCTCATGTCATCCATCTGTAAAATTTACATAACAGAACAAATAAACCCCTCTCACTAGATCTATACGTGCTCTATATTTATTAGTAATCGATTCGTGTACTGTATAGTGAGACTCAAGACAGTTGGTCGGCCCTTTTTCGTAATAATAATAATCAAACAGGTATCTCATTATATTTATCGTCATCTACAAATAAGATTTTCTCAAAATTTCATTCATCACGAAGAAAAGAAAATATCGTCCCTTACGAATTCATTTATTTCAATCGATTATTGATCGACCCTTTCGATCAGATTTGTCTCTTACAATTCAATGTAGGTTAACATTTTTTTTTTTTTTGTCTTTTATCGTCCCATACGATTACTGATTGACCCATTCAATCCGATTCGACCCATACGAATCCTTTTCGACCCAATCGAAAAACAAAGAAAAGCTTTTTCAATCGTCCCATACGATTTTTTCTTTTGACCCATTCAATCCGATTCGACCCATACGAATCCTTTTCGACCCAATCGAAAAATAAAGAAAAAGTTTTTAATCGACCCACACGATTATTGATTGATCCATTAATTCCGATTCGACCCATACGAATCTTTTCCGACTCACTCGAAAACAAAATATTTTCAATCGTCCCTCACGATTATCGATGGAGTCTTGCGATCTCTCCCAATCTAACCACCTCAACACTGTCATTCACACCTCTATAAAAGTTTTAGTCACCGATTAGCTAATAAATGCTTCTAATTGGGAACTGATCTCTTCATATCACATCAACTAATGATAACAACCAATTTTATCTATCACCGAGATCAACATAATCCCCACAACACATTCCTTGTTATCGTCTCAATCCGTCTACATTTGTTTTTATTACCAAAGGCACCACCCTTACCACTCATACACACTTTCAGATTTTATATTTGGGCAGTGAACACGATAACTAAACGAATAATCGGTTTCCGCTGATTGCACATCAGCACAAAAAAAAAAAAGAAAAACACAACGGGCGAACGAAAATTCATACCAACCGAACCGAATGGACCGACCAACGCCGAGACGCCATTTTTCAAGCACCCATATATTTTCATTTTATAATTTTCACAATCTTCAAATGCATTTTACGTCTTCAAATACATACCATGCTTTCTCCCTCGTCGCCAATTTATAGTATCAAAGATTTGTTCAGGTAATTAAGAAATAAAAGTATAGTTTTATTTTGTTTTCTGCGGATCACTTTTTATTACTCCTTTCACGTCTACACTTCTCAATTCTTCCTTCTCTTTTTCTCCCTCTCCTGTCACATCATGAAACATACATAAAGCGCGTTGCTAAATCTCTCATCTTGTAACGTCCGCTGACTCTACCATGCTGCCAGATACTACAGCAAAAAAAAAAACAAAACCTTACAAATAGGAACCAAAAAAAAAAAAAGAACCCGGACCACCAATATTCAAAAATAAAAAAGTAATTTTACCACACCCCCCCCGAGACCCCCCCCCCACCCCACCCCAAAAAAAAAAAAAGGCCCCCCCAAAAAAAAAAAAAACCTGAAAAACTATTTTTGGTGGCCATGCATGTCCAAGCAAGTTGAAATGTTTGTGAACGGTTGCGAAACATGCTTACGATTGTCTAAAAAGAATCAGCCTATTCCACTGACCAGTCGTGATTTACCCGAAGGGCCATGGGAAATTCTGCAGGTTGATTTCTTCTCATTCAAGGATTGCGGCTCAGGAGAATTTCTTGTCGTTGTCGATACATACTCCCGGTACTTGCATGTCGTGGATATGAAAAATACTGACGCAGACAGCACGAATGCAGCGTTGAATAGAATCTTCGAAGTCTGGGGATATCCCATTGCTATCCACAGCGACAATGGGCCGCCGTTTCAAGGAGAAAAATTCATCAAAACTTGGGAGAACAGAGGTGTTTAAATCCGCAAAGCAATTCCTTTAAGTGCTCAATCGAACGGAGCCGTCAAACGCCAAAACAAAGGTTTAAAAGACGCTCTAACCGCTGCCAAATTAGATAACGTAAATTGGAAAACATCATTGGAACAATATCAACAAGGTCCGACCTCTGTCACGACTTGGCGTAACTCCATTTGAGCTGCTCGTGGGTTGGAGATTTAGAGGAACCTTCCCCTTCCTATGGGAAACACTACAAGCTGACCAACTTGATCGAACGGACATACGCGAAAAAGATGCAAGAACAAAAATGGACAGTAAACAATATGCTGATTTAATCAGAGGAGCAAAGGAATCCAACATTACCATAGGAGATAGGGTGTTTCTTGCCCAGAATTCGAAACAAAAAGGAGATCCGACTTTTGCGGAAGATCGGTACACTGTTTTGACCAGAGATGGAGCAAAAATTGTGGTACAAAGTGACAGGGGTGTACAATACACGAGGAATGTTCAAGACGTAAAAAAAGTTCCCATCACCTACACGAAAACCACAATACTGTTGGAGCTGAATTAAGTGAATCTTCCCCTGAAAATGTTTCTGAGAAACCTAAACGTATAAAAAAGAAACCTTCTCGTTTCGATGACATGGTTATGTTCAGTATATTCGATTAAAGAGTAGAGAAGTGGAGTATTGTAGAGTTGAAATACGATCGAATCAATAAAATTGAAGTGTATCAAATCTTATTCGTGTTTTGTTGTTCTTTAGAAACGAAGAAATCTGAATTGCATTTTCTGGTTATTCCATCGCATGGATATGCGCGTGAATCCGATTGAAAAAAAAAAAGAAGAAAAAGGAATATTTTCTCATGGCACGATTGTCAGCCCTCAGATATGAAAATGTAACATAATAGCTTATTTCAAATATGCTCTTAGTCGAAATAAGTAGTAGATAAAAATAGACTTTATGCACCTTATTCACCGCATAAAATAATAAATTCTTATTTAACATTTAACACGCTTTAACATTTATGTTCATCAAAACGAGCGAAAATGAAAATACGCCAACTCTAATGACACGTGAACCAATAAGAAGATCCCACGCGGAGATACAGAGAAAACCGTGGGAAATAATTACTATTTGCCCGCGAAACCCATGAACCAATCAGAAACGCGCAAAACGCGTGGAAAAAAAGCAGCGAGTCGTTTCGCGGAATCGTCATTCAAAAAACGAACGCAAAGGAGTACAGTCTCACTAAAGGAAGGAAACAAAGTAGCCGCAACCAAGCAGCACCCGCAGCGGCAGTAAGTGCTTTTAAGAGTTGTCTCTTACTGCAGTGCCGCTCTCCGCTGGTAGCAGCCATAGCATCGCAACGTAAACCGTGCAGCCACCCGCCCGCCGACCAGAAGCTACAGCCACCAACCACAACGACTGGAGCCAACGAAGCGAAGAAAGAAACCACCCAAACTACAGTGCCGCTCTACTGTGTTAGCAGCCGCTTCAACCGGAAAACAAACCTCGTTGCCGACTACTTCCCGCGTGAGAGTATCACTCATCAAAGTGTGTCAACATACGCGGTCTGATTATTCGGGCCGATAAAAGTTCGACAAGATGGCGAGTAACACCCCCGTTTACGACAGTATCATCGTCTGATTATCTCCACCGCCAACAACAATGTTTGCACAGTCAAATCCTTTATAAACGTATTTATAAATGTACTTTACTACTTTCAATGATGTACAAATCTCAGTGTTAATGTGGGCATTGTATTTCAACAGAAGATATCTGTTAAACGGTACCACATAACGATTGTCAAGTTCACGATTTCCAACCGTTACACTTACAGGGGATGATCAAAAAGGAGAAGACTAGCAAAATTTTGTCCAGATTCAAAGTGATACAGTTCGGTGAATAATAAACCGTTTTTGATGAAACTAGAAGCGTTCGACGGGGAATTTATTCTTGTTTCAGCATGTTAATTCAAAATTTGATTTGACTACCGGACATCGGAGATAGCGCGGATACTTTGAGGTTATGTCAAATGTGCTAATTTTCTGCAGGTCGTTATTTTTTATGTTACTTGAAAATCGGAAATATTATATTTTTCTCAGAAACTAGAATCCATAACATGTCTGTCAATGGTTAAAGATCGCAAATCGGCCCATAAACAACCGAGTTATGGCCATTTCCGTAAAATGTAGTTTTTACCCTATTGCCTGACACTTCTTATTAGGTGCGCAACTAAGTTCTCGCTGTTTTTTGGTGAAAAAGGAACTTTATTTTGAAAACAAAGGTTACAAACGAATTATTCAAAGTATTGCCCATCACTAGCTACGACTTTTTCCCATCTTTCTGGTAGAACGTGAATACCATTTCGATAGAACTGTTCGTCTTTTGATGCTATCCAAGAATCAAGCCATTTTGAGATGTCATCATATGAGTGGAATTGCTGACCAGTGAGACCATGTGCCATCGAACGGAACAAGTAATAATCGGACGGTGCAATATCAGGAGAATATGGCGGGTGGGGTAGGACTTCCCATTTGAGCGTTTCCAAGTAGGTTTTCACGGGTTTCGCAACGTGAGGTCGAGCGTTGTCATGCTGAAGAATCACTTTTTCGTGTCTGTGCTCGTATTGTGGCCGTTTTTCGTGCAGTGCTCGGCTCAATAGCATCAATTGAGTTCGATACCGTTCCCCGGTAATGGTTTCGTTTGGTTTCAACAGCTCATAATAAATAACACCAACTTGGTCCCACCAAATACACAGCATAACCTTCGCAGCGTGAATATTCGGCCTAGGCGACGATGTTGAAGCATGCCCGGGCAGTCCCCATGAATGTTTCCGTTTTGGGTTACTGTAATGAATCCATTTTTCGTCACCCGTCACAATGCGATGTAGAAAACTCTTCCTTTTTTGCCGCTGGAGCAGTTGTTCACAGACGAAAAAACGACGCTCAACATCTCTTGGCTTCAAATCGTAAGGAACCCAAGTTCCTTGCTTTTGAATCATTCCCAACGCATGCAATCGCTTAGAAACGGCTTGGCGGGAAACTCCTAATCCTGAACCAAGCTCTTCTTGCGTTTGACACAGATCCTCATCGAGCAATGCCTCCAATTCAGAGTCTTCGAAGTTTTTTGGCCTTCCTTCACGCGGACGATCATCAACACTGAAATCACCGTTTTTGAAGCGACGAAACCAATCACGACACGTTGTTTCACTCAGAGCAGCATCACAGTAAACTTTTTGGAGCTCTCGATGTGCTTCAGCCGCCGTTTTCTTTTAATGAAAGAAGAAAATCAACACTTCCCGCAAATGACGATTATTTGGCACGAAATCAGACATCTTCAAACAACCAAAATATATAACACTAAACCAAAATCACTGATTTGGCAAAGCGGTTTGTTTACCATATGTCTGAGCTTGGTTTATGACGCTTGAGATGTACAACATTCGACCAGCACTTACTACTGGCGCCATCTATTGCTAAACAGCGGGAACTTAGTTGCGCACCTAATATGTTGAAAAACTCCGTTTTAATTTATCTGTAATTCTGCGTACCCTTAACCAAATTAGATGCAACTTTTTCCATACGATTACAAATTTATCCTAGTTTTTGGAAGAGTAGCGGACATTTCGTTATTTTCCGTAGTTCCGGATTAATTATCGGGAATCGTGATGGAAGTACCCTACCAGTGTAATGGCCAGAGTTAGAACTGTATCAAACCTGGCTTGCGACATATCAAACTTCATGATTTTACAAACCAATACCACTGGTAGTCAACCTGAGAGTATTCTTTCACATTGGCCACACCTGGTGACGTTCCGGATTCCGGGTTCCCCCAGGGAAGTGGCCAGATTTCGAATGATGTCAAACCCTGGCTTGCGACACATCAAACTTCATGATTTTACAAATCAAGATTACTGGTGCTCAACCTGAGAGTTTTCGGTCACATTGGTCAGACCTGGTGACGCTCCGGGATCCGGGTTCCCCCAGGGAAGTGGCTGGATTTAGAACGATGTCCAACCTGGCTAGCAACACATCAAACTTCATGATTTTACAAACCAATACCACTGGTGGCGAATCTGAGGTTTCTATTGTGGGCATCAGGATTCAATGGCAAATTATTCAAACATAGTTTCGAAAATATATAAAAGTTCGGATATGCTAACAATAATTCAGTTATTTTGATTAGATAGATCGTTTCAAAGGAAAATCGCGTTTAATAAGGCGTGGGTCCACCATTCGCATTCAAAACGGCTAGGATACGCCTAGGGATGGAATCGTACAATTTTTGGATTGTTTCGATAGGTATTTTATACCACTCATCGATCAAAACCTTCTCTAACGCTTTTAGAGACGATGGTGGTGGAAATACACTTCTCACGCGTGCTTCTAATGTAGACCAAAGTGGCTCGATAATGTTGAGGTCTGGTGACTGTGCTGGCCAATCAAGGTGATGAAAGTCTGTGGCATGCTCTTCGTACCACGCCTTTATGATTTGAGCAGTGTGGATTGGAGCGTTGTCATCTTGGAAGATTCCTCTGCCATCAGGAAAGATGGTCTTCATCATTGGCAGCACCTGTTGGGCAATTGTGTTATTTTAAGTATATTGTGAAGGTTTTCTAAAAAATACCTGGTCATCCAATATTTCTTGATAATCTTTGGCCTTTATTTTTCCCTTCATAGCAACTAAAGGCCCAAGAGAATGCCACGATATTGCACCCCATACCATAACTGACCCCCCGCCATGTTTAACGGTTGGAAGAAGGCAGCCAGAGTTGTAGGCTTCTCCAGGAGTACGCCATACGTACACTCGACCTGTAGTTGGAAACAAGGTAAAAGATGATTCGTCCGACCACACAACTTGGTTCCATTGATCTGGCGTCCATTCCTTATGATCCTTGCACCAGCGCTTCCTGTTTACCGCGTTTTGCGGTTTTATTAGCGGTTTAGAAATGGCCGCTCGAGCGTAAAGATTCATGTCGTGCAGCTCCCTTCGGACAGTTGATGTAGAAACTGGTTCTTGAAGCGCATTGTTCAAAGCAGCAGTTGCTTTAACAGCACTAATGCGTCTGTCTGATTTGACTATGCGCTTCAACGAACGTTGCTGCCGGTCATCCATCTTCTGCTTCCGTCCAAAGCTACTTTTATCAGGCGATGTTTTACCATGTTTTTTATATTCCGACATTATCCGGCAAACTGTGGCCCTGGCAACACCAACCAGTTTGCATGTTTCAGCGATCGAAGCACCGGCTTCTCGAGCACCGACTATACGGCCCCGTTGAAATTCCGTAAGCTCTAATGGCATTTCGAACTGCACACTTCAGCACTTAACCTTGATTTGTCCCATGCGCAAGCACTCAATCCTGTCACCTTTTGTCTTCTTCTATGCAAACATGTACACGGATAAAAAATAATACCCAATTTGAGTTCTATTCCGCCAGGTCGAAGGTTCCGTACGCCACATTAATTTTGAGTTATTTTTCAATTAATTTTGAGTTATTAATTTTGAGTTATTTTTAGTTTAGGTATTGTTTTGTAAAATCATGAAGTTTGATGTGTCGCAAGCCAGGGTTTGACATCATTCGAAATCTGGCCACTTCCCTGGGGGAACCCGGAATCCGGAACGTCACCAGGTGTGGCCAATGTGAAAGAATACTCTCAGGTTGACTACCAGTGGTATTGGTTTGTAAAATCATGAAGATTGATATGTCGCAAGCCAGGTTTGATACAGTTCTAACTCTGGCCATTACACTGGTAGGGTACTTCCTTCACGATTCCCGATAATGAATCCGGAACTACGGAAAATAACGAAATGTCCGCTACTCTTCCAAAAACTAGGATAAATTTGTGATCGGATGGAAAAAGTTGCATCTAATTTGGTTAAGGGTACGCAGAGTTACAGATAAATTAAAAAGGAGTTTTTCAACATAAGAAATGTCAGGCAATTGGGTAAAAAACTACATTTTACGGAAATAGCCATATCTCGGTTGTTTATGGGCCGATTCACGATTTTTAACCACTGACAGACTTGTTATGAATTCTGAGAAAGTTTCTGAGAAAAATATAAAATTTCCGATTTTCAAGTAACATAAAAAATAACGAGCTGCAGAAAATTAGCACATTTGACATAACCTCAAAGTATCCGTGATATCTCCTGTGCCCGGAAGTAAAATCAAATTTTGATTAAACATGCTAAAACTAGAATAAATTTTGCTAGTCTTCTCCTTTTTGATCATCCCCTGTACATCTCACCGGCGGTACAAAGGATAGCCGTTGGCATTAGTTACTGTTTCGGGCTGAAGCTGTTTTGAAAATTGCTTCTTACATTCTCCATTCTCCATACATCGTGCTGATGGGCAAACGGGACCACATGGACCGTGTATCATGAACTTCGTTACTGCTTCAAAAAGGACGGGGCTCTGTTCACGTTCATTAATTTCAGCACACACAACTGCATCAATTCGTTCTGAAGTTTTGAACTTATCTTCTTCTTCCAACACTACCAACATGTGAGCGTGAGGAAGCCCACGTTTTTGGAACTCAATTGTATACACAAAAGCAATACATTTTGCTAGTACATAGTTCACTGTTACACCCTCTATTAGTGCTCTGAGCTTCAACCGAAATACTCGAGCAACTAAGTCAGGACGATCACACGCATGTTCAAAATTTCTCAAATTAATTTTTATTTCGTCCCAGTTCGGATTCGCAGTGAATGTGATGAAAAGGTCAGGTGGGCCATATCTACCAAATATTGACATCGCATCCTGGAGCCTCTCCCTCATATTACGTGGAGATCCTTCAAAGGAAGATGGCAAAATGATTGGAATTCCTTCTTCTAATCCAGCATCCCCAGCAACGTTTGCGACGTGATCTGCAAGTCCTTGGTACAACTCCACTTGTAGTTTGTTCTGCTTATAACGTACAAAGTTTAGGTTGTTCGCCTCAACTTGAAGATAGGAATCTACGATCCACTGTTGAGTTAGCTTTCCCGCGCTGATGATAGGGTTGAACTCATTACGAATTGCAGTTTGTGCAACCTTAAACTGGAGCATGCTCACATTTGTCCTGCTTCCTTGCAATGCACCTGGCAATTGGTAAAATATGTTTGAGTTTTTAAGTACGAAACAATTTTTTGTGTTGAGCTTACCTGGATACGGCTCACATTGCCAGTTAGGCTGCCAACCTGGTTCGCCGTACGGATACAGGATCACATATGTCATTGGATCAAGGTTTGGACTCAAGATGTTGATGTTGACAAATTGTTGATTCTCGTTGACTGGATTTCTAGGATAAATTCTAATGTCCGTTGCCATTGTCTACAAATACCATTGCGATTTCATTGGATGTTGGCATGTTATAACGGCGTTGGTCACTTTGACGGTCACGACGCATCACCATGTTAACTACTGGGATGGATTTATTTTCTCGTTCTGCTGTTGCTCGTTCTCGTTCTTCAATTTCGCGAATCATTTGGTATGAAGCAGCAAGTCGATTATTTTTACGAAGGAAACGATCAATAGCATCCATCACTTGAGGGCAACATCCTTCATTTTCAGTTTCTTCAATCTTTTGCTCAACAGCCTGAGTGCTGTCTACAACATACAGCTGTGCAAATTTCCGTGATAGTCCCTCGGGTGGATTAAGATGTGTAGTTCGGTGATGCACCGTTCCATGAATTCTGAAAACATATGGCCCACTTCCGGGAGGTTCGGCTATCGGAGCATCCATGGAAGCAAACGACATGGCGGAGTTATACGACCGGATATGCCTTCTGAATTCCTTGTGATGCGCCTTGATGGATCAGTCAAAAGTGAGACCAAAAACGCGGGATATTGTAGAACATTGCCATCAATATCCACAGGTTTTGGTAGCTTTACTTTTCCTTTGTGGCAGCAGGATTTGAACTTTCTGTCAGCAGGCAGCTCTTTTTCGAAGTTCTTTGAGCCACAGAACTGACATATGCAGATCATTGGGCCACAATCATGCCGACGTACCATAACTTCATCAGAACAATTGGCTTCCACTTGCACTAATGATCGCCGTTGATCCATTTGCCTATGGCGATGATTTTGTAACTGCTCCGTGGTCTCCTTCGAACGACGCATAGAATGAGCCACTGCATCTTTTTTTCGCACTATCTGTGGTTGTTCTGGAGTTTTTCGCAAACGTTGAGCTATTTTTGACGCCCGATAGGATTGCCGAATTTTTTCCTGGTCTTGGCGTGCACGGAACCTTTGTTGCCGCTCCCTATTCAAGCGTTTTTTTCTTGAATATGGAGACTCCATGGTTGATTGTCAAATTTTCTGAGAGTAATAGAAAGCATTCAATGATAGATTTAAAATGCAAATAATTATGTCGATCGTTATATTATTGTGTTTGCATACAATTCAATGTTTCACTATTTCTTAATCAATCACTATTCTGAGTTTTTTGTTCCCACGCAAAATAAGTCACAGTATCTTTGCAACACTTTACCTTTACACCACTTGTATCACCACTTACACAGACAGCTTCGTTAGGTAGGTAAAATTTCTTTATGGCTTTCCAGCAACACCATGGTTAATAACGTTGAGCTATTTTTGACGCCCGATAGGATTGCCGAATTTTTTCCTGGTCTTGGCGTGCACGGGACCTTTGTTGCCGCTCCCTATTCAAGCGTTTTTTTCTTGAATATGGAGACTCCATGGTTGATTGTCAAATTTTCTGAGAGTAATAGAAAGCATTCAATGATAGATTTAAAATGCAAATAATTATGTCGATCGTTATATTATTGTGTTTGCATACAATTCAATGTTTCACTATTTCTTAAGTCAATCACTATTCTGAGTTTTTTGTTCCCACGCAAGATAAGTCACAGTATCTTTGCAACACTTTACCTTTACACCACTTGTATCACCACTTACACAGACAGCTTCGTTAGGTAGGTAAAATTTCTTTATGGCTTTCCAGCAACACCATGGTTAATATCGAAAACTGTAAAACACTGATTTTCACTTGCACTGTTACTTTCTTCTGCTTGATTACTATCAGACTTTCAACCTTTGCCAGTTGATATCGAACTAATCAACAGGCCCGCTTAAAGTGCGCCCTTGTATACTGCATATTCGGAGATTCTAGAATGTTATCGAATTTTCGACTTCAAGCAATGTCTTTCTTCCAGAACATTCTTTCTCCTTCCAGAAATTTTTTTTTTCTTCCAGAAAATTCTTTTCTTTCAGAACATTCTTTTTCCAGAACATTCTTTTCCCTTCCAGAACATTTTTTTTCCTTCCAGAACATTCTTCTTCCTTCCAGAACATTCTTTTTCTTTCAGGAACATTCTTCTTCCTTCCAGAACATCTTTTTTTCTTCCAGAACATTCTATTTGCTTCCAGATCAGTCTTTTTTCCAGAACATGCTTCTTTCTTCCAGAACATTCTTTTTCCTTCCAGAACATTCTTTTTTCCTTCCAGAACATTCCTTTTTTTTCAGAACATTCTTCTTCCTTCCAGAACATTCTTCCTCCTTCCAGAACATTCTTTTCCCTTCCAGATCATTCCTTTTCCCCAGAACATTCTGTTTTCCTTACGGGACGTTCTTCTTCTTCTTCTTCTTCTTCTATACAGTCTTATATAAGTGCCCACCTCTTATATAAACCTTGTTGTTGCCATCTTCCCACCCTTGTTTAGCAACCTTGAGCGTTACGGACAGACAACCAAGGAAACTATATATATTAAAATATAAAAAAAAAAAAAAAAAAAAAAAAAAAAAAAAAAAAAAAAAAAAAAAAAAAAAAAAAAAAAAAAAAAAAAAAAAAAAAAAAAAAAAAAAAAAAACAAAAAAAAAAAAAAAAAAAAAGAAAACACAAAAAAAAAAAAAAAAAAAAAAATTTTTATATTTAAAAAAGAGAGAAAGAGAAAAGAACAAGAACAGAATGTGATGGCAATGTTTGTTGCGTTGCGTAAGTTGATGGCCGTTTTAAAATTTATGAGTATTTATCAATCAAATCCATGATACGGAATTTATTCAAAAAGGAAATTATGTTAATGTTGGGAGTGAGATGGTTGTTTAATTTGAAAGTAGTGTTTGTAATAACGACAGTGCTTTAAAAGATAATACTAATATTGAATTTTAAGTAGTATAAATATTCAAGACTTTTTCGATACTTATTAAATCTTGAGCAATGGATGGTAGATTTTTGAAATGAAGCTGATATTATGTATGTCAACCTACATATGAAAATAAAAAAAACACGCCTATACTTTAACCGAAATAAATTTTAAAAAATGAAGAAGAGAAGAACGTTTCATAATGGGTTCCAATTAAAACACTTTTGTGGTAAAAAAGAAAAGTAATTTTTACAAGTCCAAATTTAAATTCAACGGTAATTTCTCCCATAGTTAAATGACTTGTTCATGAATTAAATTTAACAACAATAATGATAAAATCGTAATATCAAAAGTTTGTTATCACTTAATTTTTAAAACATAAGATTTAAAACAACAATATTTGCGAATATTCTGATAATATGCCAACGTAAATGTGAGGGAATGAATTTCCAATTGTCATAAATCCTGCAGCTTTTGTATAGCAATGTTGAAATTGGGGGAAAAATTGGGGGAATAAAATTGACGCTAATTTTACTCATGGAAAGATATGCGTCATTTACTTTAAAATGTCTGTTAAGTGGCAATCCATTGGATGCTGATAGCAAATATTGAAGAAGTTGACGTCGTTGAAGTTGTTTTTTTGCCTATATTGGCAACTGCTAATTTTGATGAACATAAAATAAAAATTAAACGATGATATACGTGCGTCGCTTGGTTGAAGAAAATTTAAAATCTTTTTTTTTTTTTTTGTCTGGATTATCGAGATTTTCAGCCTCGGGCTGGTTCATCTCCCGTTGTAGTCACTCAAATACCTCTTTTGGGTATTTTCGTAACTTGTCCGGGGGTGAAATTCGAACTCGTGACTTTGGCGTGAGAGGTATGGATGTTAACCACTACGCCGGGGTCGCCCCCAGCAATTTAAAATCTTTTTTCAATGTGATTTTATCTACAGGGTGATGAAGATCACATGTTGTTTTGATTATTATGTTAATTCTTAATTTTGTTGTATGATTAAGCAAGACAATAGAAAGTTGTGAAGATCTGGCAAGTATGTAGCGATGTTTGAAGTATCGTGTCAGTTTTTTGTCGAGGTACTAGGGTTTGAAACCTCAATCCGGAAACGGCAATGGATCAGGCTTATGTTGAAAACAACAATATTGTTTCTACTATTGATGTGATTAAACTGATAAGAGCATTAAACTGCATAACTTTGTTCATGATTATGAGGCTAGTAGTTAAAATAATAGCTAGCCAGAAGTTCTGCAATTCATTTTTAAACTGAGGTTACATGAAACTGAAAGTTTCGTTAAATTGATTATCAATTTTAAAGACTTTGGCAAGGATGAAGTACTTATTGAATACTTACGATATTATTTGAACTATAAATTCATGACAACATTCAGTTTTGAATAGTTTGAGTTGTTTCTATTATTTGTGATGGTTAAACTTTAGAACGTATGTTAATGCCGATATGTATGATAAATTATGGATGTACCCGGTTATATTTGATATTCAGTGTGGTTTTCAATATTAAGGCAGAAGGATTCAAAGATGGTGCAAATGAAAAAAAAATTAAATAAATAAAAATGCATGAAAAGTTTAATTTCGAATATTCATAAGAGAAGAGGAAGGGAGGAATGTGGTAGATAGAGTTGGTATGGAACAATAATAATTAAAATATTCGATAGCATTACGTTTCGAGATATGCGCAATTAATGCTAATTCTACATATCATTTGAGTAAAAACAGTTGAACGTGATAGAACTCACAACAAACAGCATGCGCAAGAAGCTCTCTCCCATTGGTTGCTCTAGCAACGCAGTGTAAACAAGAGTTCACGCATGGTATAAATAAAAACCTGCTTGTGCTCGTTGAGACATTCTTGTGACGGATTTTTGAAACAATGGACGAGATATAGGCGGTAGCAGAAAGCGTGTCAGTTTCGTATCACCTGAGGCTGGAAACCTCGGTCCGGTTACGACAGTATGTACTTTCAATCCGAGGCCTGGGGAACCAAGTGTCATGTACCATTGGACTCAGCTCGTCGAGTTCGAGAACTATGTGTTTGTGTTTTTATGTACAGGGGAAATAGGAATTTCTGTCAGTCAGTCAGAATTTTAATTTTCAATATATAATAATGAGATCTGGTCTCAGAGATTCATAAAAAAAATTTATTCACTAAACTCTTACACTAATTACATTCCACTGCTTAATTAACTTGAACTTAACTATGTCACGGATCGATACTAAAAGAGAGCGATCGACTGTTCGATCGGCTATTTGTAACCTAAACCTGCTGACGGGTCATTTCTTGATGATGTGCTGGACGATGGACTTCGGCCAGTTGGTGTGACTCCGTTAATCTGCTGATCTTGCGGGTTCGTTGGTATCGGCATGATGGCTATCACGTAATTGATGATGTGCTGGACGATGGACTTCGGCCAGGTGGTGTGACTCCGTTAATCTGCTGATCTTGCGGGTTCGTTGGTATCGGCATGATGGCTATCACGTAATTGATGATGTGCTGGACGATGGACTTCGGCCAGGTGGTGTTAATCTGCTGATCTTGCGGGTTCGTTGGTATCGGCATGATGGCTATCACGTAATTCCTCCGGGGGGTAAGATCGGACGTCCTCGGTCGATTGTAAAAACTTGGGTTTTTGCGCTTGTTTCGAGATTCGGTTGACTTTTGGATATTTTACTGTGAACACGACTCTTTTCCTGCTTAAACAAAGAATTGCTATTGTTATGATAATGATTGCGGTGGTTGACATTCCGCCAAAAAGTCCATTTCTTGTGCTCCAATTGCTGTAACTGTATGTGGTCAATTCGGCGACGATTATTCGTTGTCTTCCAATCCAAACTTGATAAGTTTTGTTTATCGATGATTTCCTTGTTGATTGAAAGTCCAGGAAATGTGCCAGTTAGTTGTATTGTTTTGCTGATGATTTCTTCTGAAGTAAACGAATGGTTTGCGATGTTGACGGTTTTGGAAATATAGTAAGAAAATTCCTGATAGCGTCCTATTGTGTGGGCCGCAGCTTGAACTAAAGTATTGTTCCTTTGCGTTGTTGATTAGCAACATGTTTCTGGGTAAGGGTATAAAATCGGTTTGGTTTCTTGTTGAAGCTGAACAGTGGCTTACCAATCCCATTATAATTGGATAAACACAATCGTCAAAAAAAGTTTGAGTATCGTGTTATTGCTGGACTACGTACTGATTATGGGTTGTAGTGTAGAGTTCCTCATTTGACTTTATAACGTATTGAGTGATATCTGTTATAATAGTATCGTTGACGGTCAATGGTATGATGTTGATAATTTGACAGTTTCCGTTGGTCTTTGGGACTTCTAAAATGTATAGCAGCATGTCGGGTTTGCTAGCTATTTTTGGTTTAGCATAACTCAATGCCTCCTCTGGGAAATTTATTTATTTTTATTTTATTTATTTATTTATATCAAAATATACTTGTAGAGTAAGGACTTCTCCTTCTAAAATTCTACAATCGGTTTTTATGCGACCACATCTTAAATTCTAGAACTAAATCAATTGATGAACTTATTTCCCTATAACTTATCTAATTCCTTCCTTCTAGCCAATCTATACATTCGCGATTGAACCGTTTGCGTGAATGAATAGTTTTAAATTCAGCTGGAAGCTGATTCCACAGAATAATTGCTCGCACAAAAAATGAGTTTCTATAACGAGAAGTATTAAATTGTGGCAAAACAAAGCTTCTGGTTCGCGTGCCTCTAAATGTTCAGAGTTTTTCAAACAAATAACTGGGTCCATTGTGGATTATTTTAAACAGAGTGGAAATGTATCGCATTTTAAGAAAAACATGAAAAGAGCATCCAAGTAACTGACGATAAAGATGAGAAACTCGTGAAAATCGACTAATATTGAATATCCAACGGACACATCCATTTAGCGCAGTCCTCAATCTATCAAAAGCAGCTACAGAGGCATTTGATGTTAATTCCAAGCCGTAAGTGAAATGGGGAAGTAAAAGAGATTTAAATAATCTTATCTTGACTGGAACAGACAGCATGCTTGCAGTAAGTCTCAAGTGGCGTAGGCCAGCATAGATTTTTGAGCACTACGAATTAATGTGTGCATCCCATTCTAGATTATCCTGAAAAATTACTCCCAAATTGGCTACCTTCTCGACATAATCTAAAACTTCTTGATTGAAGAGTATATTTGGCAATGAAGAGGGTCTCTGACGTCTACTAATAAACATAACTTTTGTTTTGGAAGCATTTATAGGGAGTAGGTTTCGTTCTGACCACCGACAAATATTTTCAAGATTTCAAGTTTATTAGCCGAGTCATCTCATCAACTGCAGAATCGAGAGAGCAAAAGTAAAGCTAAACGTCATCAGCAAATATGTGTATCATACAATATTTGAGAACAGTTGACAAATCATTTATAAATAATGAGAAAAGCAATGGCCCAAGCACTGACCCTTGTGGTACCCCTGATAGAATGTTGACCGATTTTGACAGAGTTCCTTGATTTTCAACAACTTGGGTGCGATGACTGAGGTATGGCTTTATAAGGTAAACTGATTCCCGAGAAAATATAAACTGGTTTGAAAGTTTTCTCAATAATTTGGTGTGAGATACTCAATCAAAAGCTTTAGACAAATCGATGAGAAGCAGAAAAGCTACGCCTTTTTTGTCCACATATTCATGGACGTCATCATGGACCTTCAACAATGCTGAAGTTGTGCTCTGACCAACTCTAAAGCCTGATTGATACGGAGTAAGCAGGTTGAAGGAGTTAATAAACTCTTGCATTTGTTTTTTTAGCAATGTTTTCGAAAGCTTTGGACAATGAACAGAGTATGCTAATCGGATGCAGATTGTTCAATGCATTAATTCTTGGTTTTTTGGGTATAGGAATAAATTTCGATGCTTTCCATGATCGGGGAAATTTAGAAGTCGAAAAGATCAGGTTGAAAACATAAGTAATTGGAATAATTATATGGGGTAAAATTAATTTGACAAATTTCAAAGGAATACCATCTAGCCCAATAGCGTTTGATGTAAAAGATTCAATTACTTGAGCGACTTCTAACTCGTTGCATGGAAGAAATCTGAAACCATTTGGATTAGCTGGAGGAATCGGTGGCAATTCAAGGTCACACGTAGAATTTTCACTGAAAAACTTGACTATCAGTAGATTTAGCAATATTGAGCTGTTCAAATTGCTTGCTAGAATAATTTGAACGTAATGCTGAGGATTTTAACGAAATTAGTCGTTTTACCTTGTACGTTGATTATGGTTTCAATTAGGAAGATTTCCATTTGTGTTAATAACTTACTGTTGGATAGCGATATCCGGGTTCTCAGGATTGCGTCTTCGATTTCTTCGAGGATGTTGTTCATTGTTTCCATGGATAAAAGTAATGTGATGGCGTCGGTTTCTTTTGAAAGGACGTTGTTGATTGAAGTGAGTTGGTTAATGGTATAAGTTACCTTCGAAATCCGTTCGTTGATAAATTGGTTGATTTTGATTTGCTCGTTTGACTGGTCGATGAGGTCGTTGAATGTACTGTTGATTATTCTCAAGTCGTCTGCGTCTGGGTTGCCTGCCAGCCATTTCCAGCCTTTTCCGATGATTTCCCATCGTTTCTGCCTGCTACATTTAATGGGTTTTAATTTATATAAGTTATCTGCTAGCTGCCTACTCTTCCTACTAATGAGACTTGCAATTGGTAAATTCCGATCGAACATCGATTGGAACAAAAACAATTGCCTGTATTTCAGTTATTTATTATTAAATTCAAGATCTTTTTTTATACAAATGTAGCGTTTTCTTCATACTTTTAAGAAAAAATACGGATAAAATTATTCGTCACGGTTTCGAAGGAATTCTCGAATTTTTCCTTTAACACGGCTCATTAGGCGGTGCACACCTTCTTCGTCCATCGTTTTAGCTATCTTATTCAACCAGGTCTTCATCTGATTGATGTCTTTGACAACCTTTCCCTTTGCCTTGAGTCTCCTCTTCATGATTGCCCAGTATTTCTCAATAGGGCGGAACTGGGGGCAGTTGGGTGGGTTAAGGTTTTTCGGAACAACCTGGACCCCTTTCTCTGCATACCATTCTTGAACGCCTTTGCTGTAATGACAGCTTGCCAAATCTGGCCAAAACATTACGGGAAGGTCGTAGGATCGTTTTTGGAGACACACTTTTTGGTATAGTTCCGACGTCATTGTCTTATTTGTAACGAAAACTTTCGTTTGTTTTGCCACAGCTGCAAATGCCCTGCCAAATCATGAATTTTCGTGCAAATTTGTCGGCAAAAACAAATTTAAATTTGGCTGGAACATCCCCCCGAGCCGTTGCCAAGTAAAATTTTTGACCTGGGATTTGCCCGAAGTCAGCCTTGACATAGGTTTCATCGTCCATCAGAAGACACCCGTCGAACTTGGTCAGCACCTGGTCGTATAGCTTCCGAGCACGAATTTTGGCCACACTATTCTGTTTTATGGTCCGATTTGGCTGTTTGCTAGCTCGATACGACTTGATTCCTTCCCGGAGTCGAGTTCTCCTCACGGTACTATGTGCAGCACCGAATTTTCTGGCCAAATCACGGTCCGACAGATTGGGATTCCTCTTAATCGTCTTCAAAATCTTACCACGCAGTTTCCGGTCGACAGTTCCACTCCGACGATTGGCTTGAGGCTTCCGAATCGTCGTCAATGTTTCTTTATACCGTTTGATAACGCGCCATACGGTATTTCTGGGCAATTTCAGCTGTTTAGCTAGCCTAGATGCAGACCACAATGGATTTTCCAAATAACTGTGCACAATTTTTTCCCTTCTTTCGGCTTCCATGTTGATTGTTTACAAAGTACAGTCGATTTGCGGAATGTCAAAAATACATACGTGAAGCTGACAAAATTCCCGACACGTGGGCGCCAAGAACTTCCAAATCCGTCTACCAGGAGCGCCACAATATGAGCAAAAGTTTGTTCCAATTCAAAATGAAGCAAGCCTTATCCCTAAATTTTTTTCTATAATTGTTAGATTAATGGGATGAACAATTTTGTTAATGCCAGTTTGTATAAAACAGTCTTGTTGTTCTAAAAGTTATAATGCTTTTTGATTTAGATCTTCAATTTCTAAGTGTTGGCCTAATATTTGGGTGAAAGCAAGTAGAAAGAAAAACTTAAATATTTTTAAGATCTTTTGACGTAGGACTACGTCTGTTTTTTCAATACTGGGGTACACGTTCGAATTGCGAAAATTTGGAGCGTCACGAAAAATATATAGGTTTTGAACGTTTATAACTAAGTCATTTCACGATCGATTTACAAAATGTTTTCACCAATCGATCGGGACATTTTCTACGCTTCGATTCCAATATTTAAATCTATTGATTTATAACATTCAACTATTGAAATTAGTATGCAGCTGTCAAAAAATGGGTGAATAAAAAAAATACGAAAATGGGTAAAATATTACCCATTTGGATTAACTGTAATTGAAAATAATATGGGTATTTTTTTACCCATAAATGTGTATTGAAAATATTTCAACTTGTCTTTTTTTGCTCCTGCCATCCACATCAATCTTACCTCTAATCAGTTTCACACAAGTGATTTTATTCGGATTGACCTATGCCCCGATGTTCAGAAGGTCCTTTAAAATTCTACTATGGATAAAGTGAATAATAAGCTGGACAATGCCTCGCTCGAAAGGCTGCAGGGTAAGTAGGAGTAGGTGTTATAAATAAGTGGTATTAGAATAATTCTTTATATTGCAGGTCTGAAATGTCCAGTGTCCGGCTAAGATGCCTTCATCCATAGTTACGTTGTTGAGCTCAAAGCTCAAAGAATCTGGTCCAATTTATTTCTTAATTGTGTGGCTTTATGATGAGAAATAAAGCTTAAGTTTCATAAAATTGTTGCTTGTGTTTTTTCCTTAGAAATCAAAAACCCATTAATGGTTAAAGTTTAACAAAAAAGAGAGTATCCATAAACTTGATTTACACATTGTTGAGTAAATGGCGCAAATGTCAGATAATGGGTATTTTTTACTCATTTTCCACAAAATTTCTTTTTCAAAGATGGGTAAGAAAATACTCATTTCCTGACATTATGTCATATACCCATAAATGTGTTAATTGAGTTTACGCATTTAGTGGGTTGACTCCCTTTTTGGGGAAATGGGTGAAGTTTTACCCATTAATGGGTTTTTGATTCTTACCGTGTATGCCCCCCAGCTGCGACCGATAGAAAATGTTTGCTCGAACCTGAGGATGCGACACATCCAATCTTAAATCTTGAAACGCTTTTTTGCTTTAATTCTCAGAACGGTATCGAAGACCTCGTCAAAGACTTAAAAGTTATTAATAACTTAAGATCATTCGATGCTTAACTTTAGCTCATTTATAAAACCTTAGTTACGCGCGTCGTATTTATATTTCTCTTTGAAAACTTATTTAGTTATCCCAAGTTTGGCTTTTTATTTGTAAAAGTTTTTCGCACTCCTTTGATTTTATTTAGTAGCTTCAAAAAAGATTTTATTTAGGTATTTACCAATAGAATTTAAAACAAATCCCAAAAATGGAGGGCAAATTTGTCAACAGATGTCGAAAGGCACATAAGAAATATTAATTCACAAGAAAACAGTCATTGAAAAGCAGCAAAGATTCTATAGTATCACTTCAAGAAAAATTGCTTCCATGCTTATAAAAATGCTTTTTTTATAACTTTAATCTGCTTCTTTAAATATTATTGAACTTTTGATAAATTCCGCAAATCTTTTAAAATTTTAACAGAAGTTTTTTTTTTAAACTTATTGATTTTTCACGTAAATAGAAATCATTAAGAGTTCTTTGCAAATAATATTTGATCCACTACATTCCAAACAAAATCTTAACTTGTTGATTACTTGATAAGTTTCCTGAATTTCTATGGAATTTTCTAGTTGGATAAATAGATTTGAAGTTTTTTTTTCGTATTATATAAACTTGCTTCGTTGTTGTCTTAACACGAATAAAATCTTAAAAACTTTTTAAAAAAGTTTTGCCATTTTATTGAACCATCCTCAGAGGTTCTAAAAAATTCTTGAAAATAAATGAAAGTTCCTTCGTTTCAAAGCTTCCAAGTACTAAAACATATTTTTAAATGAGACCTTTCGTAACATCAGGGGCTGGACAGTCAAGAAAAAAATGCATATAGTTTTTGGCTCAGGAAGTAATTTTAAATTGCTAGTTTCCTATTGATTGTTGGTAACATCAAGCATTTATGAATGATTCACATAGAACTGAAACGGGATTGAAGAATAAAATATGACAACATTCGTTCATTTTAGCAATACTATTAGTAAATGCGTTGGCATTTCTAAAACGAATAAACTGTAAAAGGAGATTTACAAACAATATTTTTTGCATAACTGAATAACTCTGGAGTCATCAGTCAACTGTAAATATGGCGGAGCTTAAAAAACTGTTTACTTTATTTCAAGATATTCAAAATGATGAATTTACTTCAAGTCTGTTGGATATTAAAGGAGCTTCAAAACAAGGTCCTGAATCATCTGAGAAGTTTAACAGTTTTCTGAGATAGGCGTTTTATTAATATAATGCGTTAGGATAACAAACAAAACAAGCCCACTTTATATGGGAAATAAAATCGTTCCAGAATCATTTTCATCTTATTGATGGATATCAATGTCTGCAAAAATCTGTAACATTATCACAATATCTGTATAATGTCAGTAATCTGTATGAGGTCTGTATGCATGATCAAATGTCTGTATAAATAAAGATATGTCTGTATCTCTGCTCGAAACTTGGATTTAAGCGATCGCGAACGAACTATACCATCATCCTCTAATTGTTATATTTGTATTTTCCGAACGTGGAGTAACGATTATGATGTAGAAGGAGATGTTTCGCTCATCGCCATGAGGCACCAAGAGTAGACAGTCATGTTTGCTAGAATGAAAGATATGAAGAGAAAGTGTTGAAAGTTCCGTTAGTGTACGGTAGGTTGGAAATGGAATAGAAGTATTGAAAATTGAGCGAAAGGGCATGGGTAAAGTAGTACTCGAACCAACGACGTTATCATTGCCAAACATCCCACTGCGCCCTCAACCTACCCGTGCCTCAACCTACCCCGCAGTGGGATGTTTGGCAATGATAACGTGCCCATTGACCGTTTCAGTTGTCACGAATGGGGTGCTCCGCTTTCCACACCAGCAAATTGCTTGACAAATCATACATTTTTTGGCAAACTTTGACATCTTCTGCTCTCTAACATCGAATTTATGATGAGCAGTGAAAAACTGGAGCCCCGGAAGCTGCCAGAAGTCTGCTTTTACATGCGTCTTATCATCCATAACGAGGCAATGTGGTTTCGTCGACATTTGGGTGTAGAGCACGTGTTTTACCTACCGTATTCCGCCGTTCATCGCAATTAGGCGCCTTTTGGACTTTGTACTTGGTACGTTTTTTCGCATCTTCCACGAATGTTTTGGTTAGATTCAGTTTCTTCGGCACATCTCATATACAGGCACATGTACGTGTGTAGTCCTTCACGTTTTTTCGCATCTTGCACGAAAGTTTTGTTCGAAAGTTAGATTCAGTTTCTTCGCCACATCTCGAACTGAACTGTTGGGATTCCTCTTGAAAACTTTAACTACCCGCTTGTGATCCTCAACACTATACGGAGATCTATTTTTGCCACTTTTTTCTTTCCGATCGATGGTCAAACTTTAATGGTACCGATTTAAAACACGAGACACCGTAGAATGTTTCCCAGCTTCCTGCTGATGGCACGATGAGAAAGATCCGGATTCTCGAGATACGTGCGCAAAATTTCTTTGCGCCGCTGCTGTTCTTTCGACTCCATCTTCGCAGCAATTGCACATCTGCTAGTGAAGCTTACACAGCGTAAACAAATACACATTGAACTAATTCCACCTAAAATTTCAATAGAAAATACCCAACGGGTAAAAAGGTACAACTATTTAAAAGTGGTGCAATTTAATTCCGTACAACCTTTATGGAGTGATTCCCAAATCGTGCTGTGTTGGCTATAGAAGTCTCCAGAATCGCTTCAAGTTTACGTAGGCAATCGTGTGAAGGAAATCCAGTCCTTGACGGATAGATTCGTGTGGCGTTATATACCTTCCAAATCAAACCCCGCAGAACTCATCTCGCGTGGTGTTGGACCACAATCACTGCCAAATCTGCAGATGTGGTGGTGTGGTCCATCGATTGTGAATCAAGCCGAGTACCAGAGTTCGTTGCATCCAGAAATTTTCAACGAAGATTTGCCGGAGCTTCGCCGAACGGCTCTTGTTTGCTTGACGCTACCAGGGAGAATAAAAATGTTTGACAAAATCAGCAGATTTTCGATTATGCAGCGAAGCATGGCCTACGTGGTTCGTTACACCGACTACATCAGAAGTGGAAGAAGGGTATTTACGCAGGGATTGCCGAGTGCTGACGAGATGCGTCGAGCCCTGCTGCTTTTCGTACGGTTGGATCAAAGGGAGTGCTTCGATTCGGAGATAAAGGCGTTGAAAGAGGAGAAGGATTTCAAACAACCCTTGAGATGTTTGTATCCGTTTATCGACGAAAATGACGATACGCTTCGTGTGGGTGGACGCATTAAAAATTCTGCTTTCGCCTACGATCATAAACACCAATTATTGCTACCATACGGGCATCCAGTTACCGTGGCTCTGATTCGTTATTTGCATACGAGCAATTTTCACATCGGACAGCGTGCACTGCTCGGAGTAGTTTTGGCTATTAAAGGCAAAGAACATGATTCGTCAGGTGATGCACCATTGTACGCCGTGCTTTCGGTTGCGCGCGAGGTGTGCGTCGCAACTAATGGGAGACTTACCTTCACACGTCTTTGAAGTAGTGGGAGTGGACTATGCAGGACCCTTCGCATTAACATCAATGGCAACCATCAAGAGCCGTTGGTAACCAATGAACACATATGTGTTTTTGTATGCATGGCCACACGTTCATTTGGAGGCTGTATTGAATTTGTCCACTGATGCGTTTCTAGAAGCCCTACAAAGGTTTGTAGGCAGAAGAGGATATCCATAGAAAATACTTTCAGATAACGCGACCAATTTTGTCGGCGCCAATAACGAACTGGAGCGGTTGGCAGATTTATTCGAATCACAGGTCCTCAAGGAGAAATTGAACGAGTTTTGTGTACTGCGGGGCATCGATTGGTCCTTTATTCCCCTAAGGAGTCCACATTTTGGACGGATATGTGAGGCGGGCGTAAAGTCGGTCAAGTTCCATCTCCGCCCGATGCCCGATTCTCGCCGAACATAAGTTGACATATTAGGAGTTCAGTACAGTATTAGCGCAAGTAGAGGCGATACTAATTCGCTGCCGTGTTTTTTTTCCCCCCCCCCCCCCCCCCCCACTCCCCCCCCCCCCCCCCGCTTTTTTTTTTTCTCCCCCGCGCGCCCCCCCCCCCCCGCCCCGCCCTATGAGAAGGCCCAGAGGGGCCGGTTTTCCCGTTGGGGACCCCCCGCAAAAGCAAAAACACCCTTTGGGGAAATTTGTCCCCGGGGTTTTTTCCAGTGTTTCCCCCCCCCCAAAAAGACTTAAAAATCACTAAGTTCAAGGTGGGTTCTTTGGTGATTGTACACACTTAATTATTTTTACCGGGCTCGGTTAACAAATTACCGATTTCTCAACAGCTGAGCTCTCGGTGGTCACCTCGGTAATCAATTTAAACTACTGATTCCTCGGTACTGCATAACCTTTAGCGATAAGTCAAAAATTACCGAACTGATCTTCAAAATTAACTGAACAATCCTTTAAAAAAACGAACATGTCGCCACACTAATATGTTCAATTACCGAGAACCTTTGTATTATTTTAACAGTTTTTTTTGTAATTTATTACCGACAAATCCGTAAAATTAGTGCGGAATATCTGCAAAATATCGAACGACATGTTAATTTATGCCCTAATTTTTTGCGGTGATAATAAAAAATAAGCTCATAGGCTGGACACTTGTTCTGAGTTCAATTTTTATTCATTCAAATGGGGGGGGCACCACAAAACCAAAATAAAAAAAAAATTAAAAAAAACATATTAGAAAACCAATCTCTCAAAAACATTTTTTTATTTTGTGAATCTAAACCAACCACCTCCCACCTTCTTTATTTTTTTTCCAATAAATTTAAAAAATATTCCCCAACTTTCTTTCTTCTACCCAAACGCCCCCCCCCCCCCCCAAAAAAAAAAAAAAAATTCCCCCCTCTGGGAAAGAGTCGTACCCCCTGATTCAAATAAACTTCATACAACACACACACAAAAAAAAAAATATTCCAAATGCAGTTTGAATCACAAAAGTTCCAAACTACTCATTTGAAATTATTCACTGAATCGATCGGAAAATTTTTTCGCCAGTGCTGGACAACACACCGATATTCATTATGGCTGCAAAAATAAAGGAATAGAACTGTTTGTTCTCAGGACTCACATCGCAATTAAATACGTGAATTGCTTCGCATAAAATGCGGAAGCAATTCACGATGTTTGTTGTTACATTGACGGAGCACTCTTTCCAGACAATTATACCTTCATCATTTTGTCCAGGTTTTAGGCAAAGAATTGGCGTATTAGTGAGCACAGCGGACCCATGCATCTTTAGAAAAGATCAAAATTGAAATTAAGAAGTTTTATTCTATATGGAAAAACACGCGTTTTGTTAGAAGCGTTCACTTGATAACTGAAATTTATAAAAAATGGCGTCATATAGAACGTTGAATAAGTCATCCGCAAACTAAGAGTTTGGAATATATTTTGACGATAGCTCGGTAACGTATTTTTTTGCTGAATGTTCGCTACACAGAATTACTGAGTTTGCAAAAAGTACCGAGTTTTTTCTGAAACCGAGTTAATTCGGTTGTATATATTACCGACATCTGTATTTTATTATATTTTATTATATTTTACAGAAAAACCAGTAATAATATTTACAGAAATCAGTAAATATTGTACAAAAAACCGTTCTCTCAGTATAAATTCATTTTTACAGAATAAAATCAGCAAAAAATATTACCGAGCTGAAATTATAGATTTAAGTGTGTAGGGAACACAATTCCCCCCCACAACAGACGAGCCCGACGAACACGACCGCCACTCTCTTGCGCAGGGTGGCATGCGCGGGGGGCCCCCCCCCAACAAAGAAACAAATATAAAACGGGCAAAAAAAAAAAACTTTTTTCCTAAAAAAAAAAGAAAAAAAAAAATAAAATTTGGGTTTTTTAAAGACCGGGAAGATGTTAGCAAGGGTTGTTATTGTAATTGTAATTGTAATTGTTCAGTGTATAGTCCGTGCTTTCCTGCTAAGATTGCGTATCCGGGGACTCACCGCCAGGTCTATACACCTATAGTCCTTCCCGTTGCACTACATGCATTACATGAACCTTTCTCATTAAATGTCTCTCTCAACAACCAGATGGCAGCGTGGAAGGTGCCCTGTATTGGCCAACAAATTATCTGTACAATCCTTCCCTTATACATCCAAACCCAACACTTCATCACATCCAAATGCTTTCCTAGAAAGAAATAAGAATAATAATAAAAATAAAATATGTAGACACAAATTGACGAAACTACTACAAAAGGTCGGTATCGGATGCTTTCATGTCTCGTTGGCTGGCGATTCCCTTCCGGGTTCCCTCAGCTGCACAAGTGTTTTTTTTTTTCCAGTGAATATTTTCCTGAGCGACGGCATGCTCCTTTACAAGTGGTGATCCTGCAAATAGAGACTAAACAAACCGGACTACTCCTCGGATTGGTGGCCCGTCATATCATTAATAGCTGATATATCTTAATATAATTAAACGGACCCTCTATGATAAAAAGGCATTTCATGCTTATATTAATGTGTTGAGATGTGTGATTATTATCGACCCCTGTGATCCTATTAAGTTGTATTCCAAATACTCTGATTTAGCTAAGAGTCAAAAATATTAACGTTATGAGTTTTATTGACCTATTGACCTACAAGCTAGGGGCGCGACACTCATCCATTCATAGTGGATAAGTTTGATTTATCCATGATTTTTTTCATTTTTCACAATAACTCTCAATATTCTAAATATGGTAAAATAATTTCTGCTGCTTTCGATTACTCTCGATTTCATCAGATTCGATCGGATTTCATCCGATAAAGGCGTTAAAGTCACGAGTTTGAATAATTTTACTCGATCGTGTATGTGCAGTTAGCAAAACATAAACGCATTTTATCCAAAATTGTAGCTCTGTCATTATAACCCTCGAATCCAAATATTAAAAGGGAAAATGGAAAACTTCTGGAAAGAAGTCAAGAAAGAGTTTGGTCCAGTTCCAAAACGAATAAAGCTAATTCTGGAGCAAGTTCAATTTATCCATAAAAGATTTGGCTTCCTGGACGACAACTCGATACGGGATATCGAAAATGATGTAAAAAAATTCCCAGCTACTACAAGTCGCACTGCCCAGGAATGGAAAACCGAGCTGGATTACTTCGGCGATCTCGAGCATTTAAGATTTACGGCGGGGTGACGTAGTGCTCTGAAGGTTATTGCAGGAATGGTGAAGCAGCACTGGGACACTAAATACTGCAAAAACCTGGTACGCATGATATGATTATACGGAGGAAGAGTGAATCGAATCTATCGATACTGGTAGGATAAACGAGAGCATTGTTGAATATGTACTGCTTGGAGGAACCGATTACAATGGTGAAAAAGATCAAGAATTTAGCTGTTCAGGAAATGAGCTGTTGCAGGAAGCTGCTCTCGAGGCAGATCCAATAGTGTCCTACAACGAGTTCGATTCGAACACCGACAAGGAGATAACTGATGAAAGACTACGCAATTCCGAAAGTGAACTTTCACAAGAAGCGGATCCTTTTGTAACCCTAAATGAGTTTGATTCGAATCAACCGTTAAACTAAAGAAACACTATGAGCAGGCCAATCGTAGTGTTTTTAATCAGGCCAATGTTTTTAAATCAAGCCCAGGTTCCATCTTATCACTCCTATCAACATGCCATGACCGTCTAGTGGTTCATCAACCAAAAGGACGGCGATACACTAACCAAGAATTAGACTTCTTCAAACTAAAATATATTCAGGGTGGTAAGGCGGCATATGAGTTTGAGCACGCTAACTGTGTATCACCGGACGTGCGTACTTGCCAACGTCATTTAAAAAAAATGAGCCATGGAGTGATACCTGACGTTTTAAGAATTGGTGACCTTTTAAACTATTTGAAAACCAACGAATTATCAAAGGTTGTTATCCTGAGTGAAGACGCGACTAGGATCTCCGGTGGTGTTGGGTATGATGTGACTCGAGACGAGATCTATGGTTTAGTTCCACCGATGGACAACCGATGGGCAACGGGATGTCAGAGAAGAATTTTTTTTGTCGCGTCATTACCTGAAAAAGTCACAAAATTCATAGCAAAGTACTCTATCGAACGCAATTTATACATTATAATGGCTCAACCGTTAACATCTGGAGCACGAGCGTTTTGTTTGATGTACACTTGCTCTGACAACAAATTTTCAACACAGGACGTGTTGCGCAGGTGGACGTTTACGGATGATGAGTTTAAAAAAGTTGGAATTAAAATCGCTGGCAGAGCGTCAGATGGGGATTCACGGTTGGTTCAATCTATGATGCAAAGAATGGGTCTGCCTTGTAAGGACGAAAACCCGTTTGGACTACGCTTCGTATGCAGCACTTCTAATAACATTTGCTGTATTCAAGATCCGACCCATCTAGTCAATAAACGTAGAATACGGCTCATGAGAGTAGAAAAGCTTCTCATCATAGGTAATGTTGTTAAACTTTATAGAAATCATTATTAGTTTCATGTTAGATCTCTTCTTTCTCAGGATCGTACACTATATCTCGGTCGCATCTACAGGAGTTATTAGCGTACCCACGGGATCAGCATGGGTTGTTTCCATCTGATTTGAACACGACCGATAAGATGAAATTCAAGCCAGCCGAAAAAATAACACAGCCAAGGGTGATTCAACTGCTGCAACTCAGCGTTGCAGAAGCGAAAGGCACTGCAATTTATCTTCAAATAATGGCAAACATCATGCAATCTTTTATGGCTACTGATATGACAGTAGATACCAGGTTGTTCAATGTGTGGTAAGAGTGTATCTCTTAGTAGTTGTGCAACCGGTTTTGGCTGCGGTGAAATATAGTTGATCCATAGATTGTCATTCCAGTTCAAACGTGGAATAACCCACTAGCACCGATCGATTTTACTCCCGTTCAGGGTTGTTAATCGTTAACGTTTGAGCGTCAAAGTCAACGTCTGCAGACGTTAACGGAACATACGTTATATTTATGACAGTCATATACCCCAAACAGACATACAAAGTGCATCATTGTACCACCGTCATACTCCTTTAATCCAGCACCTCAAAATGTACAACTTGAAGCACTAGATTAAATAAGTACAGAGGTACTGCTTTGTATGTCTGCTACACAGCAAAAACAGTTGTTGAATATTACACAGAATCAGATGCACATAGGTCATTCCATCGGTTGTGTAATGTTAGGTTGTCTCGATGTACACAATAAAATGATGCACTGCCTATCGATGTAATTTGGTCGATGTAAACGAGACAACGTAACTCATCGAGACAACGTGAATCATCACGACGTACTGCAAAGTCGCGACTTAAAGGGAGTAATGTAAAGCTTGTGAATATTTTATTCTGATATTTTTGAATGAAAAAAAAAGGTTTACAGCGTAAATTAAAACACAAGGATGGTTTTATTTTTTAAAGTAAAATTGGAATTAAACATTTGGCTATGCTTTCTAGAAATATGAGTGATGAAATCTTGCGATTTCTTGGAATGGTACTGACATGCGGGAAAAAGACAGAAGAACAAGATATCCGATTGATGTTCTATGCTCGGTTCTATGTAAGCAACATGTTCTATGCAAGTGCTCTCCAACAAAATCGAGATGTGTTTCATCCAGTGACGGATCTTTCGTTTCTTCGTCCAAAGCCGCCGATTCATCCTTCTTATTTTTATCATTCTCGACCTTGATATCGCTCCACCGCTCCATTAGCAAGCGAAGATGATCCACCACTACTTTCTCATAGATGATTCTGGTGAGTTTGCATTGTTTTCGCCTTTTTTACTTCCACTATAATTTCCTTTACTTCCTCCGTTGCTGGTATTATCGCAATTTATCCATCTGGTCCATATTCCGCACTGTCGGACATGTTGAAGTCTTCATTCTTGTCACTCGCATCCGAATCATACTCAGCCTGAGATGTTTCTCGTTTCACCAGCACCTTGTACAAATCAAACCCGCCTTGATTCTGCAGTGTCGGTACAATTGCATCCGCTTCCGAGCATAACATTGGCTCTTCAGTAGAGGGCATCGGTTCAGATGACACAGGCGATTCACCACTCGACGAAATGTGACTACCTTGGAGTTCTTGTTCTAATTTGAATAAAAATGGCTGATGAATAAAATCTCCAGATACACCTGCGGATCCTAAACTTACCGATTGCAGCCGAATATCTGTTCGTCTCAGATGGATTGATGGCAGGGGGTTTACCATTTTCACTTCCTCAATTTCGTCATCATCTTCCTTGACCTGAGCAAAAGTTTTTGTAACAAATAAACTACAATTAAAATTACAATCTGTATACGGCTGCACAATAATTTCGCACGGTTCAAAAGGTTTCGGATGCAACGGTATCGTGACCGTGATGGTTGACTTTTATTGAATTCGTATTTGAACCTAGATTGGAATCAGTTCCAACTTGCGATACCTGAATTTATTGTAAGTGCAAACCTCAATCCGATAGCAGTTACAAATAAAACCATACACACTGACGTTTAACACACAACAAGCCGACCCAATTTCGATACCCGATCCAGTTTGGAACTGAATCCAAAACGAATTCGCTATTTGTTTTGACAAGAAAACTGTGTTGCCGAAGGTTAAAAAAAAACAAGAACAAATCTGGCAGTGTTGCGAGATTTAATTTTACATAACATCAAAATGCGATAAAGCATCAAAATCGTGTAATATTTAACATCTTTTGCGGAGTCCTTTATGTGCATTGGTTTTCGTGTAATATTCATGTTTTTGATATGTGATTATTACATTCATGCAACTAATAATTTTGTTCTGATGTAATTTGAAGACCGATGTAAATTACATCAATTGGATGTCATTGTGCATCGTATTTCCTTGATAACATCAGTTTTTAATACGTTAGCATCAATTACGTTGACCTGTATTACATTTTTTTTGCTGTGTATAAGTAACACAACACAGTAATGCCTGGGACAGACATACATCGTTGTACCAACAATCAATATGCAACTAGCGATTTGAAATTGGTTCACTGTTGTAGAGCCCCTTGGTCCGAAGTACACCTTGAAGCCACCACCTAACTATACATATTTGCGCCTTTGTTTTGAGTTCCTGAGTTATTTTGACAGAATATTTGAGAGTGTGTTCGTGTGAGTTCATTATTAGGGGCGTATTTTTTAGCTTGGGACCGATGTGCTAGTACTGACTGAGCCAAGAAAAAAATCGTATTTGTTCGGGACCTACTGGTCTTAGAGTTAGTCTATGATATTATTAAGCTTGGGACCGATGTTCTAGTACTGACTGAGCCAAGAAAAAAATCGTATTTGTTCGGGACCTATTGGTCTTAGAGTTAGTCTATGGTTGTACTCCTTTAGTCTAGTACGTGTTTTTCGGTACTGGATTAAAGTATTTGACAGTTCGTACAACGGTCAGCGTTGTATGTCTGTCATAAGTATAACGTTGTACTTCTTGAGTCTAGTACCGCAAATTGTACAACAGAGCATTTTGTATGACTTTTTGGTGTGTTAGACATTAAAAAAACACCACACTTTTATTTCTTTTATGTTTTTTTTTTTTTTGATTTTATATTAAAATTTAACACACACCAACCAAAAATAAAACAAACACCACACATTATATTATTTAATTATTTAACAGGGGGGGGAAGAATATTAATATAATATAAAAATACCACAACAAAAAAAAATAATATAAAATAATAAATCACCGCCGGTCGCCCCCGCCCCCCCCCCCCCACCCAACAAAAAAAAAAAAAAAAAAAAGTCGCGTCCCCCCCCCCCCGGGCCCCCCCCCCCCCCCCACCTCCCCCACATATTTTTTTTTTTTTTTTTTTTTTTATAATTAGGCCGGAACAAATCTTATTTTTTTCTTTTGTCAGCCCCCCCTTCAAAATTTGCGATAATCATGAAGGGGGAAATAAAAACAATCAGAGTATATTTCTGTTTTCTTGCACTGGGAGTTGCGCTGCTCCCTCAACCACGATCACTACGATGAGATGAGTAGAGTGCTTTTAAAAAGAGAGACGATAATGTCGAAATAAATTGCAGTTAACTCTCCATATCACGATATGTGACCACTTTTTTCTATGTGTCGATGGATATCTCGGTCCCTTGAAGTGGACAATTAGGCTTTTCTTGTTCTATATGTTGATTCGATGGTCCCTTCAATAGCATATATTAATCGACTCTAGATTGAATAGGGTGACAAATTGTGTCCAGAAGTAAGTGAATTTATTTTAGTAGTGAAATAACCGAAACATGTATGTCTCTCACTGTTGGCTCGGAATAAAAAACAAAATGTAAATATTTATATGACGTAGTATCATAAGTATGCATATTTGTACACAAATAGTATTCATGAATTGCATGAAAAGTTAAATTGTTAAAAAATTGTCATGCAATTCCTATAAACTAGATGCCTTCAAATCTCAAACATTCGACGTTCAGTCATTGTTTACATTAGGTATTTCAGCTTTTTTCACGTATTACTTGAGAAAGGTGCGTACTTATGACAGCTACCACGCCGTGTAAATACATGTTGTTTTTTATTCCGAGTCAAAAGTGAGAAAAATATACTTTTTTCGAATTTCTCCATAATAAAATAAATTTACTATCTTGTCGACACAATTCGTCACTCTATTCAATCCAGGGTCCATGCATATAATTCATTGGAACAGCGATCATATGTCAGTCCCATACTAATCCTCGTTCCCAACGGGTAAGAAACCTGTTAAAACTGGTTTCTTACTGCTTTCCGAAAATGATACTCGAAAGCTAAGAACATGTGTCGTATGTTAAGAAAATGGTGAAAACAAATGTCACTGCCTATCGGTGGGAATCGATCCCACACCTCCCAGTACGCTAGAAAGGCACTCTACCACTATGATACGGTGGACGTGATGATAACCTCATCAATTTATCGAAGCACTGATGCGATAGAGACGTACTCTAATGTACTCTAAGCTACGTAATGTACTCTAAGCTGGGGAACCGAGGTGAAGTAATAATCGGTTGAGGTGTGTGAGTGATACCAATGTAAAAAATATGGAAGCCTCACAACTACTGAACCAAATGATGATCATCAACCGAGTAAGAGCAAGGCTGTGCCTATAAAAACTAAAAGTTTGCCTCATCCTTGAATCGCTTTAGCGTCGACTAGAGCGCTCTTGATCGTCAACTGTACCGAATGCAAATTTCCTCGCCATATGTACTCCAAATACAGTTTGAATCTCGGTTTGAGTAAGCAGGAACTGTCGGAAGCGGAGCGTTTTTTGATCAAAATTTCTACTTTTGTAGTTTTCCGCTTGATGCTTTGTCTAATATTTTCCAGAGCCCAAAAATCAAATGTTATGATCCCGTTCACCTGCATTATTATCAATGTTCGTTCGTTCTTGAAAAGATACAAATTCTTATGTACGAAGTGTCTTGCTAGTAATCCCAGTGTAACACACAATCAAATTTATGTTTGTGGATTCTGCTACACATAACTGTCCAAACCCGTTGAATCGAAGCAGTCTAAAGATAAGGCGAAGGGTAAGAAATAATGTAAATTTTTGAAATATACGGTTTGATTACTATAGAGTGATATTTTGAAGTTTTTTTTTGTTTTTTTATCCCCCAAACCCCCCCTCGACTGGAGCGGACGCCGTGTGACAAAAGAAGAAATCATTATTTGTTCCGGCCTTTGTTTTTTTTTTTTTTAGCAAAGAAAAGAGGAGAAGGAGACACATAAAAAAAAAAAAAACAAAAACCACTCACCCCCCCCAACCTCCACCGAAAAAAGAAAAATAATTCCTCACCCTCTCGCTCCCCCCCCGTCAATCACGAAAAAAAAAAAAAAATTTAAAACCCACTTCACCCATCCCAAGCCACACATATGAAATTTTTTTTCCCCGCGCGCTTTTTTTTATAAAAACCCACCCCACCCATATAAATTTAAAAAAAAAAAATTTTGAAGAGAAAATAAAAAAAAAAAAAAAAAAAAAAAAATAAAATACACACCCAAAAAAAAAATTTTTTTCTCCCCCCCCCCAACCCCCCCAGAGGGAGGACCCCATCCCCCCCCCCCCCACAAAAAAAACACCAAAAAAAAACAAAAAGCGGAAAACGAAGCTCGATGTTTATTGGAATTGTTAGGAATGCCGCTGAGCGATGACTCTTTTGATGAATTCATCCATATTAGAACTCTTAAAGAACAACAAAACTTGCATACTGGGAAGTTTGAATATGTAGCAGTAGTTGATGAGGTTGTAGAGGCTACCACAGAAAGCGTGTTGAACACAGTAGAATGCTTAGCTGAAACAAGTTTCACGTTAAAGACGCTGCTGAATTTAGTCAACGCAATGTGTTCAAAATCCAACAAAATAACGGCAAGGTTACGCATATTAAAAAGTGTACATTCATTTGGATGCTTCAATCTGAAGCAGAACGAGTTTCGACAGATAGACTTCAAAGATTTCACACAGCGTAAAAAACGAAAGCATCACAATGACTTTTCAATACAAAACTCTCAAGAATGTCAATATCGGAGAGTGGATTTTGTTAGCGGGAACCACAGGGTGCATTGTATGCAAAGTATACGGTTTTACATATTTAAGCGGAAGAAAAACCTCTTATACAAAAAATAGCGCACCAATTAGCGTTCTAGATGGTGCTGAGGCACGAGGTATTGGTGTTAAAGAAACATTTTTCGAACTGGTACGAATGGAAAATGAATTTATTTTAGAATTGATGGACAACAGCGAAACTATTTGTGAACCTATTGAAGGATATCTAACCCATTTAAAAAAGCCTTCGTTTGTCGGAAATTTCATGGTATATGATGAGGAAGCCGTTTCATATATCGATATGTTTAAGTAAGTTAATACTCAAAAATATAATAAAAAAGGTTTGAATACATTGAAAAGTTTTATTTTTTGAGCATTGTTACATTATGAAATTTCTACTTCTACTACTCAAATAATAATAATAATAATTATCTTCAAAGCATTCCTGAAAATGCTAACAATTAATATAAAGTTTACTTGCGGTTCTTTGTTTTTTGTAACCCACCTCCGATTCAACATAAACTGTTTCCTCTTCAAATTCTTCCTCGCCGACTGAATGTCATCTGAACCGTCAAGGGAATCGATATAAAGCTCCTCCAAGTCGGGTTTATCATCAAATATGTAATCTTGATCTATAAAAAAAACCATAGGTTATTTCTTAGCATATTCGAGCAATATTCATGTAAAGATAGATAACGCAACATAGAAGCTGTAAAAGTATAGCAAGCACACTATCATAGATCTTAAAGAATCCAGCGATAAGCAAAGGACAACAGTGTATGTCAATAACGATCTATCCATTTGCGCTGTTTTCAGAAACTAAACCACGAATTACTCTATCTACGATATAACCCTCCGTAAACTACCGCCTATATTGACAAATTTTAAAAAAAACCCCCCCCCCCCCTTTCCCCTTAATGAAAAATCGTTTTTAAACCAAACAGCCATGACAACATTCGTAGTTACTTACCAACTTCTATGTTTCGCTTCTTTCGGTCATGGATTTTTCCGACTGTGTCGGTCCTGGCGGACAGCAACAAAATACTCTTTTTGCTGTTTCTTCGGGCTTCTGGAGGTCATCGTAAACTAAAGTTCACATTTGTAAATGGTGCTGCAGACACCGTCGATGGGAATTTAAACGGAAATCAGCTCGAAGTCGTTTTTTGGTCGAAGTTATCTTCTCGCCCGTATTGACGCTCTATTTTGATTCTCGCGACGTGTTTCACTCTGTGTTCAAAGCACTTCTTAATTTTCTTTCGTCCGGTTTACCCATTATTTCGGTAAAAATCGAAATAGCAAATAAAAATTTCAAACTCAAATTTATATTTTCTTCGTTTTGATGCACTTTTATTATTAGCCCAGCTGACAGCCAATGTTGCCAATGGACACTCTAAATAAAATATACTTAAATAAGTTAACGGCACAATAATCGATGAAACTTTGCCAAAATCGACTATATCGGAAATATCGGATGAAATCGTGAAAAATCGTCGATTATTCTTCATAGCGATGAGCTTAAAACTGGTCGATTGGAAAGAGATGCGAATCGCTTATTACGATTTTGTTCGATTCAATCCGATAATTTGGATGAATTGGATTTCTTAGAATTTTTAAATTTTAACCGGTTTGGACAAGAAATATTGATTAAACATAATTTCTTTTCTAAATCAGATAATCCGGAAGAATCGCGCCCCTAGCCTACAAGTTAAGTCTTTATTGCTCTATGATATATTATTACTTATAAGTTTTGAGAAAACCCGTGTGTAAAACGGTAACATTTAGTAACATTCCATAAACCCATATTATTAAATATTTATTCCAACAACCAAATGAAAACGTAGAAGGTGCCTCGCAATGGCCAACAACAAATTCTCCTTCAAGCATTCCCCTTAACCATCCAAACCCAACACTTCATCATACCCAAACCTTTTTAATGAAAAGCTATATCTGATGACCTCAGTCGGCTGTACTACTCAATAGCCCCTTAATCTTGTAATGTTACTGGTCTATACTGTTACTGTCACCCTTTATTGTTAGTGAGTACATATAATGTTTGAAGATTAATTATTGGTTTGATCTATAAACAAATCATCTGAAAGCTCATTTCTATTTATCTCTTCCGCTCAGCTACTCTCAATGTATACTTCCCTAATCAGTCCCTCCGCATCCTGTAATAACCTAACTCACAATCCACCGATTCCAAAGCACGAGAGAAATTCCCACCGCCTAACATGCAAATGGGCGGAATGTTACAACATGCAAATGGGCGGAATTGTAACAGAAATCGATGAATCAACCCAGGTTTAACGCTAATATGCTATTATGATAAATTTAGAAGCTCATAACTGCATGCTAGGACTTTGCAAAAACTTAGGATTTGGAAATTTGTGTCGCTTAACAAATCCTCAAACAAATGTGCAAAAGCACGTTGGCCAATATTTAGTGTCAACCAGTGTGCTCTACTCCAAGTTCCCCTTCTTTCAAACTCACCTTCAGTTCAATTTACCCATTGAGATGGACACATCACAATAGAAAATATTGTGATGGAGCACGGACGTTAGGTTACTAGATGTATGAAACATACTCTATAGCCTATTAAGGATTATATCTGAAAATTCCAAATTTGGCCAACACCCACCATGAAGATTAAAATTGAATTGTGGCTATTTCAATGACCGGGAAGATGTTAGCAAGGGGTACCTAAAATTACCTATTATTTTCTTTGCGTGCAACATCAGTGTATAGAAGAGAAGAATGAGTCAAATAAAGTTAGTGTTAGTTGAGAACTGTATACGTTCCGTTGTATTTTTATTTCGATATCCGGAGATCGCTTTTATACAGTCCATTCAAAAGTTTTGATGCTAGAGAAGTGGTCTTTATAGAAAAATGTTCCCTGAGATTTCTTCATCCTGGAGTTTTTACTAAAATCTCTGTTTCAACTTATAGTTTTCGGTAACAAAAAAATTAAGGATCGTGTCAACTGGTCGGTGCATATCTTCATATAGGTACATCAGCGTTCTTCATTTAGGCTAGCGATCGAGGACGAATTACATGAAAAGATAGTGTCAGCAAATCCAAATAAATGACTTTATGTAGCTACATGTTTTGAATTTCGTTTGTAATCAAAATTAATTATTTGAAATAAATTCAGTTCAGTTAAGAAGTTACACAAAGCAACATTGAATTTGAAATTTGAAAAAAAAAACGGACACTCCGGTTTTTAACTAACATGTTTTTATAGGTTCATAAATAGGGCTACAATTCGTTCTTAAACAATTTTTGCGTACGACAAACTCTTTCCGAACTAAATTTGTTTAACAAAGCCTTATGCTAAAATTCATTCGCCCTTTTCAAAAATTTCTTTTTCGTCATTATTTTCAGTAGAAAAGTACTCATTTTCGATGGCCAAGTGCTAAGTTTTATGACAATCGGAGCCACGCGAATTTGGTCGACCGTTTTATGACGTAGAATGCTCTTATTAAATAAATGGTTTGGTGTAGATGAATAATTAAATAAATACATAACATATTTTGAATTGTTCAATTTTATTTTTGCCTTATTCACTCATTTGAGTAGATATTATACAGAGCTAAGAAATTCAGGTTTCATTATTTTAGATTAACGAGAGTTATTAAATTAATAAAGAAAATATAAGGTAGTATGAATACAACGTTTGGCTGCATTAAAAAGCTAAACGGGAAACGATTTATTTTGGTAGTATGGCAAAAATTAGCGGCGATAAGACGATGAACTACGATGGTTGTTACTTGGTGAATCTGATCTGGATCTAGAACGTTTGTCTCGGTAGTGGTTCTGGCGGTCTCGTTTGCTATCAACATTATCGCTGGAAAGAAAATCATAAATTAAACTATGTTCGTGACATAATTTTTAGTTGTATCGATACTAACTCACTTATATTCACTTATTTTATGTGGAAGCAAAAGGTTAACATTTTTAATTAGTTAAGTTTTTATTCATTTGATCTCTTCATTCAGACCAGTGCACTGTGGTCCCAACGCGCAGAGAAAATTCGGAAGGTTGAATCAATAAAGTGTTTTCCGAACTCAATTTATTGTATTTGTTGCAAAAATAATTCGATATTGTAAAAATTGTAAACGTCAACGTATATTGTAAACGTCTTCCACCACTACTGTCATTGACTATATTATCGAAGAGTAATGTATTTTATGTCTGCAAAGAATCTTCGTTATTCTGTTTTAAGCTGAAAACACATTGCCGTTGAAGAATCAACGAGCGGCTTCAAGCTCAATACATTCTTTGGCAAAGCAAACGGAATCATTCCACGGATCGCAGCGAGCGGAGAAAAGCACGGGTAGGTATATCTATTTAATGTAATGTGTTTATTGATTAAATAAAATGAATCAGAAAGATATTTTTGTGTTTGTAATAGGTAGGTACAATAAGTTAAGAAAAAAGCAAACAAAAAAGACTGCTATTGAGCCAACAAATAACTCAATGTATAAAAGTGGTTGATTTAAAAGGAAGTTTTTCTTTTCAACAAATGACATTTTCGATTCAAACATCCAAGACTTTTTATTTTTGTCGAAAATCTTTACAGAACCTGTATAAAAAGTTGAGAGGGTTGAGTTATTTTCCTAAAATTCCTTTGTAATTTCTAATGCTTTGACAGTTACGCATATTTCGTATATTACTTACAGACCTCGCAAGTGCTTCATATTCAGTGGTGTCTGAGTACGAGGCACTGAGAAAGTCTACTCGATAAACAATTACAACGAAATAACTAAGCCCACTCAAAAGCTCTTCACATCCAAATTAAGCTAATAATAGTAAAATTAATGTATATTTGTGACACTGTTTGTGAATTTTGTTTTCTATAACTTGTTGATGAATGTCCCATATGCGTCCACCGGCAGTGAAGCGCCGGGGAAAATAAAGTAGTAGTGGGGCAAGGCGACCATGTTAACGTATCTCAAATAAAGTAACATGTTTGTGCATTTTACTATAAGCAAATAGAAGCTTCACAACATTCCTTGTCAAACGTTCGAGTGTGCAAGTTCATTTTTTGGTTAGCTCCGCAATCGAATTACTTTTTTGGTTTTTTTTTTTCCACGATAGTGGTTTTTTTTCTGCACTAAAGCTGGTGTAACAGCTGGTTTGATAGTGCCACAGTGCGACGTTCGGAACGAAGGAAGTGGCCTTTACAAGCGAGCCTTGTAAAGGACCATTCAACGACCCGTCATCGACACCGAAAGTGTGAAGAATTTCGTTCTCCCCCACAACCGCTATCATCATCATCATCATCATCATCACCATCATCATCATCACCGCACCATTCCATCGCGTCGGTCAAGGCTTTGTTCCACACGCACCCGGAGGCTTTTCAATAGCCTATCTACAGACCGACACGAGTAGCAGCCGCATCATACCAAATTGTGTAACAATAGGTAAACATTTTTTTTTTTTTTTAACTCTTTATTTGTTCCAAATTTATTCATATTTACATTTCATGTTAATCTAGGTGCTCCAGCTACTACCGTAACGTATCAACCTTAATTGTTAAAATATGTATCTAATTTTGTTTACATTGTTCATGCCTTAGCAGTTCAGTATTTTAAACAGGGTTTTATTCCTGCGTGTCAGTATAACAATAATAATCTTAAAACTAAAAACAAACTAAAATTAATCTTAACTAAGCATAAAGGGAATTAATCATTGCAATAGAAGATTGCAACGATTTTTGTCTGAAATTATTAATTATTTTGTTGGACATTTGTTCTAAAGTCTCAACATTCGAAATTCTATGTACTTCGTTAGTACTGTACCAAGAAGGAAGCTTCAAATTTTTTTCCTGGTAGCACAACAACTAGACCATATTGGAACAGCATAAAGCATGGCCGGTCTAAAAATTTGTTTAAATATTAGTAGTTTGTTCTTCAGACATAGTTTGGATTTTCTGTTTATAAGAGGATATAAACATTTTATATATTTATTACATTTGGCTTGAATGCCTTCAATGTGATTTTTAAAATTTAATTTTTGATCAAGTAATAGACCAAGGTATTTCACTTCGCTCGTAAACATTTCTTTTGATTTCTACTTTGCTCCACTACTGACTGAAGATAGAGGATAATCCCCCTTGCAGGCAGAAGTACTTTCCCGGTAAAATTTATTGCTGTTTTTTATAAAAATATTTTTTTTTTCTTTGGTTTGAAATTTCTTCGACGAAGAATATTGTTGATTAATCCTCCCGGATAACAGGAAACCTTTCTTAGTATTATATAAGTATTTTTTTTTATTATTATTATTTTTTTGGTTTGTTATTTTCCCTTATTTTTGTTTTTTTTTCTTTTTTCAAATTATTAATTAACCCACCTAGAAGTGGATATAATCTCATTTTTCTTTATTAATTTTTTTTTTTCTCTGTGATAGGAGCTGTGTATGTGGATTTTTTTTGAGCATGTTTTAGGTGAATTTAATCGCGGCAATAAAATAAATAATTAACCCACCTTTCAGTTACGAAAATCTTTATTGTGTCCTATATTTTTATATAAACACAATAAATATTATATTTTGTTTTTTATTTTGTTTTTCTCATATTGAATTGAACACAATTGTTTTATTCTCCTCGTGGGCGTTCTAAGTCCCCACGATGGATGAAAATAATCCGAGCCGGGGTTCGGAGGAGTTTGATAGTTCGGATGATGATATTCCTCCTATTCTACAACCTTTTCCTAATTTTTCTTCAATGGAGACAGAAAAAGCTTCGGAGCCAAATTCGACTGAAGCAACTCCTGGTACATCCTCCTCCGAGCTCACCAGCCGGAAAGCTTATCCAACCGGATCTAAAGGTCCTTTTCTGGTTTTTTTTTCGGCCCAAGAGTAAACCGTTGAATAAATTTCAAATTGAAAAAGATCTGGCAAAGTCGTTTCGGAGCATTCAGGAAATAACCTCTCCCAGCCGCAGTAAGCTTCGCATCACTCTAAGTGATCGCGAAGAAGCTAACAAGATTGTTGCCTCAGAGCTCTTTTCCTTAGAATACCATGTGTATCTTCTCTCGCACGTTGTTGAAATAGCCGGAGTGATCACCGAACCGTTTTTGACGTGCGCTGACATCAAGGCTCGTGGAACTGGTGGGTTTAAAAATCGTGCCGTTCCACCAGTTCAGGTTCTTGATGTCAGGCAAATGAACCATGTGTCCTCCGACGGCAAAAAAAGGCTTTCAAACTCGTATCGTGTGATCTTCTCTGGAGCTGCCCTCCCGAATTTCCTCGTGTTGGGGAAGCTTTGGTTACCTGTTCGCCTCTATATACCGACGGTCATGCACTGTGATAAGTGCCAGCAGTTTGGTCATACTGCACCTTACTGCTGTAACAAAGCACGGTGCGGCAAATGTGGTGAGCAACATGTGGAGGGTCCCTGCAGTACGGACCCCAAGTGTATATGCTGTGGGGAAGCTCCACATGATCTCTCTGCATGCCCGAAGTATATAGAGCGGGAGAAACATGAAATTCGTGCATTGCAGCAGCGGTCAAAGCGCTCTTATGCAGAAATACTTAAAAAGATCGCACCGGCCGCTGTTCCACCAGCCCAACCTGACAACAATATCTTTTCTTCCCTGCCCATTGATGATCATGGCTCAGACCTTGAGGATGCTGAGGAGTACTCTGTTGTTCAGACGGGAGCGAAGAGAAAGCGCGCTACAGCAAGACGTCAACGGCACCGTCAGCAAGCATCTCAAAACGCGCTGACTGTAGAACAGGCTCCCCACCCTCCTCTGAACAATCCAAGAAGTGGTGGTAATACAAAAAAAGTTTCTCCTCCAGGTTTTAAACCACTGGCTGGTGACTTTCCACCACTTCCGGGAACATCTAAAACCCCAGTTGTTCCAGTTTTTTGCCCAGAACGCCAACTACCAAGACATCTGGAATCTCGACCGTGTCAAGTCGAAGAATCCGAAAAAATGTCTCTTTCTGGGATTGTGGAATTCATCTTCACCATTTTCGAGGTCTCACTAACAACGAGAAACCTCATCAACATGATCCTTACATTTGTAAAACCTCTCCTAAAGAAACTGTCTTCAAAATGGCCTCTTCTTGACTCGATCATATCTTTCGATGGATAATTTATCCAATGAGGTCGGGGATATGATCGAAGCACTACAATGGAATAGTAGAAGTATTCTAAAAAATTTGGACGCTTTTAAGTTTTTAGTTCACAAATCTCACTGTGACGTATTTGCTCTCTGTGAAACATGGCTCTCTTCTGATAAAGATTTCTCTTTCCACGATTTTAACATTATTCGGCAGGATCGAGGGGACTCATATGGAGGGGTGCTATTGGGGATTAATAAGCTCCACTCCTTTTATAGAATTGATCTCCCCTCGATGACAGGCCCTGAAGTAGTTGCATGCCAAGTGACTATTCGAGGCAAAAGTTTTAGTATAGCCAGCATATACCTGCCGCCGAATACGGCAATATCCCGCAGGGACCTTTCAACTATTTGCCTTGCAATGCCAGAGCCACGGTTGATCTTAGGAGATTTTAATTCTCACGATACAGCCTGGGGGTCACCGTACGACGACAACCGTTCTGCATTGATACTAGACCTCATGGACTACTTCAACTTGACTATTTTGAATACTGGGGAAGTAACACGCGTGGCTCCACCTCCAAACCCTGGAAGCAAATTAGACCTCTCAATCTGTTCGAATTCATTATCATTGGATTGCACGTGGAAAGTGATTCAAGATCCCCATGGTAGTGATCACCTGCCTATCAAAATTTCTATCACCAATGGTTCGTGTCAATCTCGCTCGATCGACATTGCGTACGACCTCACGAAGTGCATCGACTGGGGTAAATACGCTGAAGCGATCATCGATGGCGAGCAATCGGTCGAAGTCCTTCCTCCGTTGGAAGAGTATCGGTTTTTATCCGGGTTAATCCTCAAATGTGCGATTGACGCACAGCGCAGACCGGTACCAGGATCAACAATTCGACGACGTTTTCCCCCTTTGTGGTGGGATGACGAATGTACTGAGGTCTACCGTGAAAAATCAGTCGCGTTTAAAGCATATCGGAAGCGCGGTTCGCGAGATAACTACGAGCGGTACATTGCTCTTGAGCGTAAGTTTAAGAGCCTCGCCAAGGCCAAGAAACGCGGATATTGGCGTCACTTCGTCGAAGGGCTATCGCGTGAAACGTCGATGAGAACTCTTTGGACCGTCGGGAGAATAATGCGAAATGCGTCGTCGGTGAATGAAGACAAGGAAAGCTCTTCCCGGTGGGTCTACGCGTTCGCCAAGAAAGTGTGCCCAGATTCGGTTCCGGTGCAACGAATTGCTCGCGATACTCAAACCAATCGTAACGAAATGGATGCGCCCTTTTCGATGCTCGAATTCTCACTTGCTCTTCTTTCATGCAACAATTCTGCACCAGGAATGGATAAAATCAAGTTTAACTTGTTGAAAAACCTCCCAGACGTCGTAATGAGGCGCTTGCTGAACTTATTTAATCAGTTCCTGGAAAGCAATATTGTTCCGGATGAATGGAGGCAGGTTAGAGTTATAGCTATACAAAAACCCGGGAAAGCCGCGTCGGATTACAACTCTTATCGTCCAATTGCGATGTTGTCGTGTATACGGAAGCTGCTAGAGAAGATGATTCTCCATCGGCTCGACAAATGGATTGAATCGAATGGCTTTCTATCTCATACACAATTTGGTTTCCGCAGAGGCAAAGGAACGAACGATTGTCTTGCGCTGCTCTCAACAGAAATACAGCTGGCCTATGCTCAAAATGAGCAAATGGGTTCAGTTTTCATGGACATTAAGGGGGCTTTTGATTCAGTTTGTGTAGACGTCCTTTCAGACAAATTCCACGAGTGTGGCCTTTCACCATTATTAAACAACTATTTGTACAATTTGTTGTCTGAGAAACATATGAGCTTTTCTCATGGGTCTTCGACAACTTCACGAATTAGCTACAAGGGTCTCCCCCAGGGCTCTTGTTTAAGCCCCCTTTTTTATAATTTTTATGTTAGAGACATCGATAGCTGCCTCATGGAAAATTGCACGCTAAGACAGCTTGCGGATGACGCCGTTGTTTCATTTGTAGGACCAGGGGCGAACAACCTGCAGGGACCGTTGCAGGATACCCTAGACAATTTGTCTACCTGGGCTGTAAAGCTGGGTATCGAATTCTCCCCGGAGAAAACAGAGTTAGTTGTTTTTTCTAGGAAGCGTGATCCAGCACAGATCACGCTTCAACTCATGGGTAAAATAATAACTCAAAGTTTGTCTTATAAATACCTAGGGGTCTGGTTCGATTCTAAATGCACCTGGGGAAAGCACATTAAGTATCTGCATCAGAAATGCCAGCAGCGAATAAACTTCATGCGTACTATCACCGGAACATGGTGGGGAGCCCACCCGGAAGATCTGATAAAGCTGTATCGTACAACGATTCTGTCGGTTCTCGAGTACGGTAGCTTCTGTTTTCAATCCGCCGCGAAAACTCATATTCTGAAGCTGCAGCGAATCCAGTACCGTTGTCTTCGTATCGCGTTAGGCTGCATGAACTCAACTCATACTATGAGTTTGGAGGTATTAGCAGGAGTTCTTCCTTTATCAGATCGTTTTGTGAAGCTATCGTTCCGGTTCCTCATCCGCTGTGAGGTGCTAAACCCATTGGTAATTGAAAATTTTGAAAAGCTAATCGAACGAAATCCTCAAACTAAATTCATGACACTGTACCATTGGTACATGACTCTGGAGGTGAGCCCTTCTTCGAACGTTCCTAATCGTGATTACTCCCAAGACTTCTCTAGTTCTACGGTAGTTTTTGATCTAACCATGAAGCAAGAAGCTCGTGGAATACCAGATCCACTCCGTTCGGAGTACATTCCATAAATTTTTGCAAGCAAGTTTGGCCATATCAGAAGTGACAGCAGGTTTTACACCGACGGGTCAAAAACAAATGATTCCACTGGATTTGGTGTTTTTAACGAAATTCATAGCGCCTCCTTCAAACTTCAAAATCCTTGCTCCGTATACGTCGCAGAATTGGCGGCTATACACTATGCATTAGAGCGAATTGCCTCTCTTCCCTCTGATCAATTTTTCATTTTTACGGATAGTCTCAGCTCACTTCAGGCTATTCGTTCAATGAGGCCGGCAAGGCACTCACCGTATTTCGTTAGCGAAATACGATCTCTTTTGAGTGCCCTATCAAACAATTCTTACACCATCACCTTGGTTTGGGTCCCTTCTCATTGCTCCATTCCGGGTAATGAGAAAGCGGACTCACTTGCCAAGGTGGGCGCTATGGCAGGCGATATTTATGATCGACAAATTGCCTTCAACGAATTTTTTGCTATTTTCCGTCAACAGGCCTTGATCAGCTGGCAACAAAAATGGGATGCAGGGGATTTGGGCAGATGGTTACATTCCATTCTCCCACAGGTATCGAAAAAATCGTGGTTCAGAGGGTTGGATATTAGCCGGGATTTTATCAAGGTAATGTGTCGTCTAATGTCCAATCACTACTCGTTAGGCTCTCATTTCTATCGAATAGGTCTCTCAGACACCAATCAATGCGGCTGTGGTGCAGGTTATCAGGACATCAACCACGTTGTCTGGCATTGCCTCGATTACGAAATTGCCAGATCTGATCTTTGCGCATCCCTACGGGCCCGAGGGAAACCAGAGAAGGAAGATATCAGAGACGTGCTGGGTAAGCTGGACTTGGACTATATGGGGCTAATTTACAAGTTCTTGAAACAAATAGATGTATTCGTTCGATCCTCTCTTAGCTGTCGCTAATATGTCCACCTCGTCCCCTCCCCCGTAATACCGCTTCTATTGTATCGTTACAGCTTAACGCAATGCAACATCTACGCCAGACCTACAGCAACAATACAGCATCGCCAATCTGCTGTTGAAAGCCAACGTTAAGATTCCTACTTCCCCATTCCTACCCGAATCATTGTAATCCCTAACCTCGACCAAGCCGCGAGTTTTTCGGCTTTCCAAACCTAGTAAGTAAGTTATTCTCGTTGTAAAAATGAAAAAGAACTCGGCTCCGTTATGCTTTCGGCACTTGAGCCTTATAAATAAACATTTAAGTAAAAAAAAAAAAAATAGAAGCTTCACAAGTTTTCCTAGATTTATGCTAAAGAAGAATCAAACAAATTTGTTTGAATTCACAAAAATAAAAAACACTCGAGTGAACTTTTTTCAGGCTACTTATGGCGTAAGATTGCCTGTCCTCTGGGCATTATTACCGTTCACCAACTTGCCAATTGTAATGTAAATTGTACTTTTGATAAACTATCATGACGAAAAATCTATCTATATATATAAAAATGAAATGCTGTCCGCTCGTGACAGCATAACTCACGAACGACACGATAGATTTACTTGATTTCTTTATTATTTGGTTTGTCTTGGTTTCCAACAGGTTTATATAAAGAAACAAATTAGTTTTTTTTAGTTCCTTGAATATCGAGATTTTCAGCCCTGGGCTGGTTCATCTCCCGTCGTAGCCACTCAAATACCTTTTTGGATATTTTCGTAGCTTGTCCGGGGGTGAGATTCGAACTCGTGACTTTGGCGTGAGAGTTATGGATGTTAACCTCTACGCCGGGGTCGCCCCCAGAAACAAATTAGAAAAATTGACTGGAAAATGAAAAAAAAAAAAAATCACAAAAACCCAAATTGTCATTTTGTATGGGAATATCATAATATGCTAGACAGTAAGACCATCTTTCGATTTGGTCCTAATTTACAAAAAAAAAGAGAGAGGAGAGAATCACTCATTGTAACTTAGGACCTTTTGAAAAGTAATGCGAAAAATGATAATACGCTGGAGTCGCTTTTTTCGCAATTTTCTACGGGGTTTTCGGAAACTGACGTGGTTTTCTGAAAAAATACGCTGAGGAGTTCACGCGAGTAGATACTGTTTGCTTAGATTTGATCAGAAACGCGTCTAAAACATAACTTTTATCGCTTTTAGCGGATTCAGGGATTAACTCGGATTTTTAAGTAGTTTTTTCTACATCGCACTCATTCCTGTGTAAAAAGCAACCTCAGTGTAAACGATTTATAACGTACAGATGCACGTATAAACTGGAACGTTCGTATTTGTGACACCTCGCAGCGAGATGTAAATTCTCGATCAACAATAGAATAACTTCGTTTGGCACATAATAATATTTAAAAGTTTTCTTGGACATTGAACCTTACAGAGTTTAAAAATTAGTAAATTGTGAAATTGTGAAACCGTCTACGTTACAGGTTCTATGTCAAATTTACCACAAAGCGAGTTCATTGTTGCCACCGACGGACGCAGACCATACATTTCTAGAGATTTTTTCTAGAGATTCGCTCAGCAGCATTATTTCACCATGAAGCGAAACATTCAAGAGCACAATGGATTGATTCAAATGTTCAAGACGGCTCTATATCGAATGCCATCTAACAACTATAAGATTGTAATTCAAGCTAATTCCTTTTCCGATTTTCCAATAAGTAGTTTAATTACAAGCAGGACAACGTCTGCCGGGTCTGCTAGTCTTCTTCTTCTATATATATATATATAAAATGAAATGCTGTCCGTTCGTGACAGCATAACTCACGAGCAATACGATGGATTTACTTGATTTCTTTTTCATTTGATTCGTCTTGAATCCCAACAGGATTTTATAACGAAAAAAGTACGAAAAATGTACTGGAAAGTGAAAAAAAATCATGTTAACCAAACTGTCATTTTTTATGGGAATATCATAATAGACAGCAAGACCATTCATCGATTTGAAAGGATAAACGGTTGGTAAATTTTAACATGGCGTCGTAATTAGCAAAAAAGAACGAGAGAGGAGCGAATCTGTCATTGTTATTTAGGACGTTTTGCAAATTTATGCGAAAAATGATAATACACTAGAGTCGTTTATTTCGCAATTTTTAACGGGGTTTTCGGAATTTGACGTGGTATTCGGAAATAATACATGGTTTTCGGAATTCACGCGAGTAGATACCGTTCGCTAAAATTTGCTAAGGAACCCGTCCAAAACATAACTTTTCTCCCTTTTAACGAGGTTTTCGTAAATTATGGGTTTTAACGCGGATTCAGGGATTTACTCGTTTTTTTAAAGTCGTTTTTTTCTACATCGCACTCATTCCTGTCTAGCTACATCGCACTCATTCCTGTGTAAAAAGCAACCTCAGAGTAAACGATTTATAACGTGTAGATGCATACGTAAAAACTAGAACGTTTGTATTGGTCACACCTCACAGTGAGTTGTAAATTCTCAAGCAACAATAGAATAGGACCTAGCAACATTTGTAAACAAACACTTCTGAGCCCTTTTTCTCGCAAGCCATAGGCCACCAACGCAAACCGATTCCCCTACACGATGATGCTATATGTTTGCGTGTGTAGCCTACAACCCCCGTGTGTAACCTACAATCCTAAACACCTCTGATGAACTGTAACTGCACTCGTATCAATCTGATTGAGTAGCTGCTTGTTTCTGGATGCTAGATTCGTCTAAGAGAATTTTTTTTTCAGGAGTATCTCCGACTTAAGGTATCGCATATAATTCTCGAGACAAATCGATTTTCAGATGTAGATTTTCCAGATTTATATCTTGTTTATATTTTATATCTTGTTTATAAATACCTAGTTCGAAGAAGAATGAATGGGGAGCTTTGCAACACTTAATGAAAAACCATCGATATGACTTAATCTGTTACATGGAATATCTATGAATGACGTTAAATTTTAAAAAAAATTAAAATTTGCTCTACACAAAGAACTTTAGATCACTGGTTTGGCAAACAAACTAACAATCGCTTTTGTCTCTAAGACGTTATTTCGCTTTCAAAAATATTCACACGGCTAACAAACAAATATTCAAAAATAATGGACTTCATGTTTGAACGATCCCTTGAAACTCTTGCGCAAATGATGATTGACCGCTCCCCTTAGGAAACGCTAATCGGCTCCCTCTTCCCCTTTGCGTTCTATATGAAGCAGTTCAAAATTGTGTACCAATTGTCACACTTAATACCTCTTCCTCCCTTCAGTGCGTGATGTAATCATATACGACACACTTTTATGTTTCCACTGATTCCGTGTTCATTGCAAGCGTAAAAGGTAACAAACTTGACATTAACATTTTTTATCGCACACAATATCGCATGTCATATCCGCATTCCGACCTTTTTAGAAGATAAGCTAGATTTTTTTCGGTTTGACAGTACCACCGGATCAAATTTTTGAGTTTCAGTGGCAATGTACTAGAAGTGTCAAGTTGTTCCCGGGTTGGTAGCCTATGGCTTGCGAGAAAAAGGGCTCAGAAGGCTGGGTTCTTCTTATTTTCTTGGCTCAGAAGTGTTTGTTTACAAATGTTGATAGGCCTTATTCTATTGTTGGTCGAAAATTGGAGTGAAGGTCAATGGAATGTGAAAGTATTAGTTTATGTCTTCTGTGTTGAACTGACAGGTGTGTAATTACGTTTTTGTTTAGATTAGTATCGTTCGCCATGTGATTAATAGTGCATCAAGAAGGTGAAAACGACGATATTACTAGAAATCAAAAAGAAACTTATTATGTTGCGACTTCAGTTAATTTCAATTAGTATTGTAGTGCAATGCCTCCAAATAGACGGAGTAATATCGGTCGCCGCAGCCACACGGCTGCTAGCTCAGCAAATTCTCGAATGAGACAAAGCGCCGATCAGCGTGCAACTTAAACTGAATTGGATCGACAACGGATGGCACGGGCTCGAGTGATGTTGAGTGAAGAAGAGAGAGTAGGTGACAATCGTACCCAAAATAACCTTATTAATTGACTACGAAGGCAAGCCTACGTTACTCAATATCTTCAACGTTCTGCATTTCAATACTACCCTTTGATTGATTACAATGCGAATATATCAGTCGCTATTGGATCAATGAATGTATTTTTTTTTATGAATTCATTTATTTGTACCGGCTCAATCGAATCAACTTTACAGAGCCAAGTTTTCATTTTTATATACATCAGTTATCTTAGAACTAAGGTTAAGGCGGTGGAACCGATTACTCGCGGCCGTCTCGAGGTTAATAGGAATTACAATTTTATGGATGGGTAAATTGCGGTGAAAATTTTAAACAAAGCATAAGGAACAATGGTTTACTTAAATCTAGAATTTCAAATTACAATTTTTTAATTGAACGTTTTCAATTAAAAAAAAATCACTCACTCACACACACAACCACAATCACACACCGATGCACACAATCCTCAAAAATTTCTCCTAAACAAGTAAGTTAATCAAACTACAATTTAAGGCTAATATTAGTCAAAAACACATAAATGAGTTTCATAAACTCCAGATCGCGTGCAGCCAAAATGTCTCGAATCGGTACATTGGGTTGTCTACCTCGAGCCCGAAGGGAATCATAAAGTTCAGATCTGACTCCACAATGCTCAGCACAAAACCAAATAACGTGATCTGCGTCCTGGTAACCTTGTCCGCATTCACAGAGATTGCTGTCTCCCAGCCCAACACGGAACAAATGAGCGTTTAAAGAATAATGATTGGACATGAGGCGAATGAAGTCACACGAATGAAGTCTTGACCCACATCCAATCCCCTGAACCAACATTTCTTAGACACCTTAGGAGTGATAGAATGTAGCCATCGCCCCAAATCTCCTTTACTCCATTTATACTGCCAGCTATCGAGTGATATCTGACGAAAAATATAGAAAAATTCGTTGAAGGCGATTTGTCGGTCATAAATATCGCCTTCCATAGCGCCCACCCTTGCAAGCGAGTCCGTTTTCTCATTGTCAGGAATCAATCAAACAATGAGAAGGGACCCACACAAAGGTGATAATAAAAGAAAGTGAAGATAAAGCACTTAGAAGACCTCGTATTTTCATAAGAAAATAAGAGGTGCTTTACCGGTCTCAAGGAGCGAATAGCCTCTATAGAACTAAGACTATCCGTGAAAATTAAGTATTGATCCGGTGTAAAAGAGGCAACAGTTTCTAAAGAAAAATGAATTGCTGCCAATTCCGCGACAAAAACAGAACAAGGTGCTTGAAGTTTACGAGCGACACTATAATTTTCATTGTATACACCAAAGCCAGCGGAGTCCTCTATCAAAGACCCGTCAGTGAAAAACGTTTTGGTGGAATCAACTAGGCCATACTTTGCAGCAAATATCACCGGAGCAATCATAGGACGATGATGCTCTGGGATTCCACGAAGCTCCTGTTTCATACATAAATCAAAATGAATCGAATTTCCGAAGTCGGAGAAGCAAAAACGATTGGGAATATTCAGCAAAGGGCTGACATCCTGTGTTCTGTACACATGGTACAAAGTCATGAAGCGAGTTTGAGGTTTCAACTCAAGGAGCTTCTCAAAATTTTCGATCACCTGTGGGTTCATAACTTCACACCTGGTGAGGAGCCGGAGAGATAATTCTGAAAACCGATCCGAGAGTGGCAACATGCCAGCCAGCACTTCAAGACTCATGGTATGAGTCGAGTGCATACAACCTAACGCGATACGAAGACATCGATACTGAATACGTTCCAGTTTTATGATGTGCGACCGAGCCGCTGACTGAAAACAAAAACTACCGTATTCTATAATCGACAAAATCGTTGTCCGGTACAACGTTAGAAGAACTTGCGGATGCGCTCCCCACCAGGTCCCGGTAATTGTGCAGAGAAAGTTGATTCTTTGTTGGCACTTTCGCTTCAGATACTCAATGTGGGATCTCCAGGTGCACTTTGAATCGAACCAGACCCCAAGATATTTAAATGACATAGAATGAGTTATCGGTGTACTCAAAATTTGAAGCTTCGATGGTGCAGGGTTATGCTTCTTAGAAAAAACTACCAACTCAGTTTTCTCCGTAGAGAATTCGATACCTAGCTCGAGAGCCCAAGTAGACAAATTGTCTAAGGTATCCTGTAAGGGTCCTTATAGATCGACCCTATTGTGTCCCGTGACAGACACTACACCGTCATCTGCAAGTTGTCTCAACGTACAATTCTCACTCAGACATCCGTCAATGTCTTTGACATAAAAATTATACAAAAGGGGGCTTAAACATGATCCCTGGAGGAGACCCATGTAGCTAAATCGAAAAGCTGTAGAGTTTCCATGAGAAAAGCGCATATGTTTCTCTGACAGCAAATTGTACAAAAAATTGTTCATTAATGGTGAAAAACCACAAGCGTGGAGTTTATCTGAGAGAACTTCAACAGATACTGAATCAAAAGCCCCCTTGATATCCAAGAAAACAGAAGCCATTTGTTCATTTTTAGCAAAAGCTAACTGAATCTCTGTGGAAAGCAACGCGAGGCAGTCGTTCGTTCCCTTACCCCTACGGAAACCATATTGAGTATCTGAAAGCAGGTTGTTCGTCTCAACCCATTTGTCCAGACGGAAAAGGATCATTTTCTCTAACAACTTTCGAATACAAGATAACATCGCGATGGGTCGATGAGTTGTGGTCGGACGCGGGCTTACCAGGTTTTTGAATGGCAATAACTCTCACCCGTCTCCAGTCATCCGGTACAATGTTGAGAGCCAGAAACTGATTAAACAAGTGCAACATGCGCCTATTAGCGACGTCTGGAAGGTTCTTAAGCAAGTTGAACTTGATTCTATCAGCCCCTGAGAGAGTTCTACCATTGAAAAAGGTTGGCTGATCTCATCTATCGAATTCGTGGTTTCGCGAGGAAACATTTGTGCTGGCACAGAATCTGGACAAACTTTTCGCGCGAACTTGAGGATCCATTGGTCCGAATACTCCTCGTTCTCGTTGTTCGTAGTTCTGTTACGCAATCTTCGCGCCGTATTCCAAAGGGTATTCATCGACGTTTCACGCGATAGCCCGTCCACGAATTGTCGCCAGTAACCGCGTTTCTTGGCCTTGATGAGGCTCTTAAATTCTCGTACGAGAGCCGTGTACCTTTCGGAGTGCTCAGGTGTTCCACGTCTACGAAAAACTTTGAACGCGTCGGACTTTTTGCGGTAAACCTCGGTGCATTGCTGATCCCACCATGGGGAAGGAGGTTTCCTGCGAAATGACGTTCCTGGAACTGGTCGAGTTTGAGCTTGAAAAGCGCTTTCCAAAATCAGGTTGGAGAGGAAGTTATATTCCTCCAGCGGTGGAAGCCCTTCTACCGTTGTTACGGCTTCATCTATTGCTGTCTTGAACCTTGTCCAATCGATATCACGAGTTAGATCATACGTGACGTTGATTGATTCCGGCGGAGTGAGCCCGGTGGCAACCGAAATTTTAATAGGCAAAGGATCACTACCGTGGGGATCCTGGATCACATTCCACGTGCAGTCCAACGATAATGAATTCGAGCAAAGTGTGAGGTCCAACCTACTGCCAAGTGAGGATGGACCAGCCAAGCGTGTAATTTCTCCATTGTTGAGAACGGCCATATTGAAGTTGTCACAGAGGTCATATATCAAAGAAGACCGGTTGTCATCGTACAGTTCTCCCCAGCCTGTACTGTGAGAGTTAAAATCTCCCATGACCGAACGCGGAGCAGGAAGAACTGAACAAATATCTAAAAGTTGTTTCTGGTTTATTGAGGCTCTAGGAGGAATATAAACGGAAGCAATGCAAAGGCTTTTATTTTTAATAACAGCCTGACATGCGACAACTTCAATACCTGGAATAGGAGGAAAAGTCACTCTATAGAAGGAGTAGCACTTTTTGATCCCCAAAAGTACACCTCCTCCACGTGAATCCTCACGATCAAGCCGAATAATGTTGAAATCGTGAATCGGAAGATCGATTTCGGGTGAGAGCCATGTTTCACAAAGAGCAAATGCATCACAACGGATATTGTGAGCTAAAAATTTAAATGATTCCAATTTAGGAGAAGACTTCGACAATTCCACTGCAGAACAGTGATCAAATCCCCGACCTCTTTTGGCAAATTATCCATCGAAGGAAATGATAGCTGCAAGGAGGGGACACTTTAATGTTAATTTCTTCAAAAAAGTTTTCACAGTGGGAAGCATTGCCATATCAATGCTTTTAAGAGGGTCAGACATTTCGAGGTACTTGAAAATACCTTCCACAATATCATCAAATGAGAACAGTCCAGATGAAGAGGGGGCTTCTGTTCTTAAAATCGGGGCATCAGGGGTTTTGGATGTCCCCGGGAGAGATGGGAAATCCTGTGTGTAGTTGGCACTTCGGAAACCAGGAGGATTTGGATTATCCTTATTTCCAATGCTCTTTGAATTGGGCATGTTGATTTGGGGCTTCTGTTCAGCTACTTTCCCTGCTCGGATGCTTCTTCGCTTCCGTGAAGCACCTTCCGGAAAACTGAAAGATGTCCCCTCCTCAACCAAGTCCGAATCAGACTCGTCATCTGACAGAGGAGCAAAAGGATTTGTATTGATATCGGGTGGCGAGGCTTTCTTAAGCATTTCTGCAAAAGATTGCCTTGAACGTTGTTTCAGAGAACGTTCCAATTTTTCCCCGCGTTGTTTGTACGCCGGGCATGACGAGAGAGCATGGGGAGGAGTTCCCTGGTAGAAAACGCATGTTTATCTGCACAGGGACCAGCCTCATGTTTCTCCCCGCAAGTTGAACAGCGTGCCTTATTGACGCAATGGGAGGCCGTATGCCCCATCTGCTGGCAGTTTTGGCGGATCATTACCCGGGGTACAAATAACCGCTTCTTCTTCTTCTTTAGCATTTCAAGCTTATTGCTTTCACAATTAGCTTATTGCTTGCTCTTAATTTAGTGTTCTAAATGCACTTCCACAGTTATTAATTGAGAGCTTTCGATGCCAAGTGCCATTTTTGCATTAGAATGATTGTGTGGCAAGTACAATCATACGCTATGGGGGTCGAGAAATTTTACTTAACGAAAAATTCCTAGACCAGACCGGGAATCGAACCCAGCCACCTCCAGTATGGTATTGCTTTGTAGCTGCGCCTTTACCGACTGAGCTAAGGGAGGACAAATAACCGCACAGGTAGCCGAAGTTTGTTCAGTTCTAAGTAGTGAGGAAGGGCAGAGCCAGAAAAGGTCACCCGAAACGAGTCTGTGGGGGTAACTTTTTTCTTACCCTCGCTGTGCGATATTTTAACTAATTTTCTTACTTCCAGTATCTGAACTGGGGGGAGCAGAGGGTTCTTGAATCGGCCAACCGCCCGCTTCTTCAAAATTTCAGGGCACAGACGACTCGCCTCTGTGACCACTCCTACAATCTCCACATCACGAGCTGGAATATAAACTCTATATTCCAGTGTAAAATGCTGGGAGGAAGCAATCTCATTAGCCTGCTTCAGGTTAGAGACGACAACACGGAGTTTATTAAATTTTACTTTCGTGATCTCTGTCACGGCTGAGAATCGCTTCGTCAAATCAGTAGTTATTTGGTACACATTCAGAGGTTTAATTTTGGGCTGAAAGTAGACAACCCATGGACCGACCGAGTCCATTGGATACGATCGCGGTCGGAATATTGTTTGTACCTCCCCATCATTAGGTGGCAAAGGCACTTTTTCAGCCAAACCGTCCATGTCGAAGAAACCTCTTCAACATGCACGATTTGCCTTACTCGTGGGAGCGTTGAACGCCCCCAAAAATTTAAATCACACACAAACACAAAATATGAGCACACAGAAATTAACGCTAAACTCTAGTGGGATGAGAGACAGGGGAAAAAACTTAACTAATATTACTGATCTGTTGCTGCTGCTGCTGCTGCTACTGCTGCTGACGCACCGTATGCCTGAACGGTGCACTTCTATGCGGGCAGCGGGGAGCGGTGCGCTGCGTGGGTGTACGGGTGAATCCGATCGCCTTCGGGTGCACTCGCTCGACGATGTCGGATGACCGTTGGAGATGTAGTAGTGTATCGCTGGTTAGCGTCACCACGCGGAGATGAAGCGAAAATGAGCGGGATGATAATTCGCTAGCAAGCACTGCTTGATTTTCTTATTTCACTGGAAAACCACACTGCCTTCTTAGAAAAAAAAAACTCACTTTCACTCCTTTCACTGAAGTGAATAGATTTTGAGAAAAAAAAACTAATTATTTCCAAGGATCGCACTCGAATAAATCTTCCAAAATAACGGAACGCTGGATCGAACGAACTTTCTTCTTTCGCTGAACGAAGTGAGATGAATCAATGAGTGTAGTTTGTTCTCATTGTAATGCATTGAAGTTCCCAAATGAAACACCAGAGCCTTTGCGCATTGTCTGCAAAACATGCAGAGCTATAATGGTTGTTTTCAAATGACTTCCTTTGGCACAACGCACATAATTATATTCAAAAGCTTTTTTGGACATTGAACCTTACTGAGTTTAAAAAATAGTAAATTGTGATATTGTGAAACCGTCTACGTTACAGGTTCAAGGTCAGATTTACCACAAAATGGGTTTATTGTTGCTACCGACGGACGCAGACCATAAATTTCTACAGATTAATTTTATGCTAGATTTGCTCAGCAACATCATTCCACTACGAAGCGGGACATTGAACAATAATTGAAAGCAATGCTTCAACAGCACAATGGATTGATTCAAATGTTCAAGACTGCTCTATATCGAATGCCATTTAAAAACCATAAGATTGTGGTTTGAGCTAATTTCTTCTCCAATTTTCCAATAAGAAGTTAAATTATAAGCAGGACAACGTCTGCCAGGTCAGCTAGTAGACTATATTATTCAATTCCGTTTTTTAAATTACTGTGTTTGGAGCGATTATTAGCATTGTTATCATTCTTGACATCATCCCAATCGGTATTAGAATTTTTAAATGCTAACAGATAAGCTCTCAAGAATTGTGATATAGTCAACATAATCGTCTTGCCCAATGATGGAATAGTGCACAAGATTAATTCCACAACTTGCACTATCTTCTCTAACTCTAATATCTAAGGCATGTGAGCGTATAAGTTGACGCGAGAAATTGACTCTAACACCATGGATATTAAAGTTAGCACAGTGCAATTTTAAACAACGTTTATTGAATTATCTAGCGCTACGGAGTTGTAAAATATTTTGCCAATTTATTAAAGGATTAATTTGTTTTAAACGTTTGAATACATTAGTTTATCAGATAACCTTTTGCCTCTAGGAAGTGGAGAATAGATTCATTTTCAGGAAAATAAATGATGCATATGCTTTACATACCGTGGACTTCTTGATCTTGATCTGGAGTACGAACTAGATGATCTAGATCTCGAATACGATTTTCTTTTACGTTGCTTACTGTCCGATTGTTTCAAATTTTTGGGTTTGTCTTCTGTATCAGATCCCCAAAGATCATATTTAGACAGATCTCCACTGTCGTCATCGTCTTCCTCATCATCATTATCTTCTTGTTCATCATCATTGCGTGATTTATAATGTATTTTTTTAGATAAATTCTCACTAGCAGACCTCAACCTAGAATTGCTGCTCGATTTTTTCTTTTTTCTGCGACCAAACTCATCAAAATCATCATCTGATTCAGAACGATCTTTGTATTCTACAATTCCTCGATCATTGTAACCACCACCGTATCCTACAAAGGAATAAAATAGTTATATTAGTTGCGTAGTGTCATTCCACTTTCTAGGCATTTTGTAATTCGTAGGATTGTATGTATTATACGACAAGTCGATTTTAACTTAAAATGTTTAATCATATTGGAGACATCTTATTGTTGGTCCTCACCTTAGTGCTCTAGATGCACTTCATCCGCAGTTGATTTGAAGCTTAACTAATCCTCTATGCCGAGAATCCGATGATTTCTTTTCTATTCGAAAAATTAATCGAACCTAGTCAAGTTAAACTTAGTCTTGCTTAATAGTTGGGCCTTTATCGACTTAGCTATGTGACACTTTAGGGACACCTTTAAATATTTAATGTTTGAACTGAATCAGAAAAGTTTAATTTATATTTTTCCCAACACTTCATTACCGTTCTAAGCATAACTGTCCCATGTATTATAGGATTTCCTATATACAAGGAATATCTATGCTTATGAATGACTGACCAGACCTTATTCGCAAGATTGATCAAAAACCATCGAAACAAAGATTGATACAGTAATCATTCTCCCCCTTCTAAATAGCGTTGAATATCATCCGTATTTCTTAAGAATATATTGCTTGTTACCTATATCCGCTGCATCGTATACTTTACATATCTCTTTCAAGTGGCATATTTCCTTTCTGCTGAAAATTCGCATAAATGTTCCCGGTCCACCAACGAGGGACTATGGACAGCTGTGACAACGCATCGAGTAATTACGTCGTCTTGTGCTTGTTCGGGAAATTGAGGAGCAGCTTGAAATATTTATTTATTTTTTTATGAGGACCCAACACACATTTTAGAATATGCAGTCTAATCAACTCACCCAATTTTTAACTATATTGACTACTTAGCACATAACCTTAAAAAGAAAATTAAAATAAAAAGTAATCCTAACCTTTATCCAAACGTCTTAAGAACATGCAAAGCAGTTTCTGTAAGAGTTGATACTGCGAGAAGCCCAGAAGACCACAGCAACATTTTTATGAAGTTGATTGAAAGGGGAGAACCGATATGATTATTTTCATAAAAGGTAAAAATCAAGGGATATCCGTCACGAGACAAACCTACTCTTGTAACCAACAGCTCGAATCATATAAATACCAAAGTTACACCTTTGAATCACCAAGTAAGATTCCTGCCGTCGGTCATCGTTGTGAAGAGAGAAAAAGCCTCTATGAAATATTGATACTGCGCAATTGGCGATATAAAATGAGGTTAGGTTTCGAAAATTTGAATGGATGAGAATGTCCTGATTTTTATAGGCTCTTTCAATAGAAACTAAGCGAACGTTTAGCCTCTAGTGTTGGGTTAGGTTGTACGCCATTTCCCGGAATGTTATTTCCCGTTTCCAGATAATGAAACCATTTTTCGAAAACGGAAATAGTACAAGTAGTACAGTTTTGACACTTGTAACTGGAACACCTCTACTGCCAATTAAGGAACAAGTCGAAACTGGTGCTAGCACAATAAGATATTATAATGTTTTAAATTGGAAATATCCTTCTTATCAACATGCAACCCTAGGAGTGGACAGCAATATCTGCTAGAACCAAAGATGTGAAGAGAAAGTAAAGGTCTGTAAGAGCACGGCAGGTTGTGAAATTGAATAGAAGTAGTTGAAATTGAGCGTAGGGCATGTTTGAAAGGCGGCATCCGATCGAGCACACAATCTCTTACCTAGCTACCCCAGTGCGGGGTAGGCAAGGGGAAGGGTACTCCCTTGACATGCAAAAGAGTGCGCGCTTGATCGTGCTCATATACCACGAACGGCACAGAGCAGTTTTAGCGACGTGAAATTTCTGTTTTACACTTCCTAAGGGCTACATGTGACAGAAATTAATTTCAAATTAAAGGTTTTGAAAGACACAACTTCTAATGTTACCGGTTATGTTTCTCTCGTCGTCGTTTACATTAACAATCTCAGAGAGAAACCCGGTAAGGTGTTGTATACTGATCCTCTTAACAGCATGTTTTGATGGAGTCCATGCGGGCCCCGTCCACCACAGAGGATGGTTGATAAGCTCCAACGGTGAGATCCCGCGGGAAGCGCAGTCAGCAGGATTTTCGTTTGACACGACGTGTGCCCAGAGCTTTCTCGGCATGATGCCCAGAATCGAAGAAGTTCTATTCGCTATGTAGGTGCTCCACTTGCGGGGATGGCTGGATAGCCACTGCAGAACTATCGTGGAATCCGGCGTACTGCTCAAACTGGAATTGCTTGTGTGGCTCTGCTACTTGCTTCATTAGTTTCGCCAATGGTCTGCTACATTTAGCTCTAGACTAGGAATGGAGACTTGTCGTACAGGAGCGACTTAGATCTTCGCTGCCAGCCAGGTAACATGGACCTCACCGTTGTTGTCCACAGATCGGAGATACACCACAGCAGCATACGCTTTCTCTGATGCATCCGAGAACCCGTGTAGTTCTATGCGGCCGTTGTAGTTTGCCACCCATCGAGGTATTTTGACTTGCTTCAGATAATGCAAATTCTCCTTCGTTTCAGTCAACACCTCCTCGATGACGGGGGGCAGCGGATCGTGCCAGTTAAGATCGTACAGCCAACATTGTTGTTAAAGGATTTTGACTCGTACAATCACCGGTGCGAGCCATCCAAATGGATCGAATAGTTACATCTTCTGCTGGAAGCCAGTGCGTTCAGAGTGCCTTCACGATGTTCCGCTCGTCGGGGAATTGAATGGGCATTATTGTGTACAACACCACTGGGCAGCTGCAACAATACAGACTTTTTAACCTTAGGTCGTGGTGTCTGTCAAGCTGACAACGTCATGCAGGTAAATAGCAAAAGAAGCATGTCACGAGTGAAAAGATACAATTTGTTTTTCTCTTGAATTCTAAAACTAATTTCTACAACTATTCTCAAATCTCAAAGTTATCAAAGTTTGGAATATAAAGTAGTGAACTATTTTTAAAACCGATGATGCATTGGACAAAGTACGTCAATGGATAGATTTTGCAGCAAAGGATCCGAGAGGGGCCGTCTAAAAGTGAAAAAACCTCGGGATGAGTCTCTTATGAAGAAGCAAGAAGCGAAGCAATTTTTGACGTATGCTGTCGGAAAAGGATCAGCTGTCGGGCGAGAAGGGGCAGAGTCAGAAAGACTTCAAGACAGTCTGCGGGGCCTGGGTAAGGAAGCTGTCCAAGGTCATCGCTGATCTACGTAAACTCTTTGACAATCCCGAAAAGCTGCTCAAGACGCTTGTAACAAAAGTTCGAAAGGCACAAGCACCGAGACTAGACAAATTCTTAACCTTCCTATACTTCTGAATCATCGTTAAGCAACTCTGCGACCACCTCGAGGCAGCTGGACTGCAAGATTAAGATCACTTATATACTATGCTGGTACAAAATCTGGTCAGCAAACTTCCGTCGGAGTATAAATTAGACTGGGTACGCTTTAAGCGGGGAAAAATTGGAACTCCACTCAGAATATTCACTTTACCAACGAAAACGTATCAGGAGTCTCAGAGGTGACATCATCGGCGCTGAGACTGCGACTGAACCTGCAAGAAGTAAAGTTTAAGAAGAAGGAGTACGTGCACACTTATGATGAGCAAAGTATGCGGCCAAAAGAAAGACAGTCTCCATCACAACAGAAAGCGAGACTGCCATGCGTGGCCAGCAAGAGAACCGATCACAAGGTGAGAATTTGCGACGATTTTGCCAAGCTTGGTTCTCAAAATTGGATGAAGCTAGTGGAGAAACACAATCTCTGTACAATATGTCTAAATGATCACGGAAAATCGCGGTGCACGTTCAATATCTGGTGCAACATCGATAACTGCAAAGGCGGACACCATCCATTACTCCGTCGAGCTGAAGAAGTTGTTCAAGCTGCTCATATCGAATGCAACGCTCACCTTCGCACAGGATCTGTTATTTTTCGAATGATCCCTAGCACGCTATACTACGGTATATACGCAGTTGATTCCATTGCCTTTTTGGACGAGGGTGCATATGCTACGCTGGTGGAGAACGCTTTAGTGGACGAACTCAACGCGAAAGGTGTACCGGAACCGTTGCTGGTAGTGTGGACAGCGAACATGAAGCGGTACGAAGATCAGTTAATGCGATTGAACTCATCGATATCCGCCAGAAGAAGTTCTACTAAGCATCAACTTTCACATGCGCGTACCGTTAGAGAGCTGGTACAACCTCAACAAAGCATTCGATTCGACGAGATCGCAGAACGTCATGAGTACCTACAGAACCTACCAGTTGTAGACTATCATGGAGAAACACCGGGGGTGTTGATAGAATTGAATAATTTGCACCTCTTCGCACCTTTGGAGTCTAGAGTTGGTGGACCTGGCGAGCCGATTGCGGTCCGTTCCATTCTGGGTTGGACTGTGTATGGTTCAGATCAACAAAATTTCTCAGCGAAGGCCTTTGTCAACCACCATGGAATCGAAACTGTAAGAAATAAAGAGCTGCATGAAATGCTGGGTACACAATATGTACTGGAGGAGTCCTGTAGGCCAATCGCACCAATCTTGGAGTCGGACAAAGGCCAAATTTTGCAGAATACCACAGTACGAGTAGGAGAGCGCTTCGAGACAATCCTACATTTCCAGACAGCTTCCCTATGGCAACGAAGCGTTAGAAAGGAGACTTTCCAAAAATGCAGACTCGTGTGTGTGTGTGTGTGTGTGTGTGTGTGTGTGTGTGTGTGTGTGTGTGTGTGTGTGTGTGTGTGTGTGGGACAATCCAAAGCCCACCGTCCGGCAATGTTTTTATGGAAGAAAAAAAATGTCAGTTAAACGAACTGTTGTCGACTCATTTTTAGCCCGGAAGTTGGAAAGTGATAGCTCTGTTGGGTTCCAGTGACCCATTTCAGAATGCCTGGTTACTCACGTTCATTCCGAGGTCACTTTCATTTACAACAAGCCCCGCATAGACACAGTCCAAACATCAAATGGATATAGGCACTGTGCATACACTTCCATAATCAAATCATATTGTTTTGAGGATGGCACGTATTTAGCAGTATCGTTCAAATTTAGTTATAATCAGATAGATCTCACCGGATTTTGTTGCTGATTTACAGTCTTCATTTGGACGGCTTCCATGTGATGCTTAATGATGCATTTATGTCTCTACAGAAGTAGCACTCCGCTATTCAGCAAATATTTTCACATCATCCTTTTCGAATGGTACAGCCCGAATACAATTAGTACTTCGCGCACAAATGCAATACAATGAAAATCACAGGTAAAAAAAGCACTTCCGAGAAGAAATTTAACGTGAAAATCACAATCATTGTGCAACAAAAGAAAACAAAACATCACAGCTCTCCATCTGTACTCCACGTGATAAGTGCATCTGCGATTATATGCCAGCCACTCACGCGCGCATCCGCGTTAGCTTCGTTTTTTGCTTCTGTCTAGCAAATGGCCGTTTTCTACATCGCACTGGTTTTCTTTTTTCTCTCTCCTCACTGTGTCAATAATCAAAATCCAACGCTATGAGGCGACTCTATATCGACTTCTGAACTGCTCATAATCATCAATTCACTCACGACAAAGCGGACAAATATTCTAATTCGATCATTTATGTCCGCGTGGCACAATACTACCAGCACTAACAAACAAAACTAAGCTGATATTAACTCTTCCCCCGGGTGCGGGGGCGAAGCACAAAAAACAAAAACAAAACGGGAAAAAATACCGATCATCACAAATTTCGGGAGGGAATCGATTATATTCACGACATCTTACACAAAACACGTGGAGATTTTATGATTTCGCTGTTCACTTAGGTTGAATTACGAATATATTTTTGATTTTATGTTTCGCGAAAAGGACGCAGCAAAAACAAAACACGTCAGTTTCCAAGCACGGCTTGCTGCGATCAGCGACTTTCCAAAAATGCAGACTTGCGTCGAAATGTCTTTCAGCAGATGGAGGAATACCAGAATAAGGGATATTGCCATAAGGTAACGGATGCTGAGCTGGCAAACACAGATTATTCAAAATTTGAATTTGCCGTTGAACGTGGTTTTAAATCCCAAAGAGCCGGGAAAAGTGCGCCTGATATGGGATGCTGCGGCGACAGTTAATGGAGTGTCGTTGAATTCCTATTTGCTCAAGGGTCCCGACATGTTAGCTTCACTCCCTGCTGTTATGTGTAAGTTCCGTAAAAATCCGATTGGCTTTGGTGGTGATGTGCGAGAAATGTACCATCAAATGCTTATCGGAATGGTGGATAGATCAGCACAGTGGTTTCTTTTCCGTTTCGATACGAATCAGCCGCCTGATGTATATGTGATGGACGTCGCTACGTTCGGGTCTACCCTATGTGCATCAGAATATATAAAGAATCTCAACGCCCTGAAGTTTGCAGATCACTTTCTGGAAGCATCGAAGGAAGGAAGGAATCGTCGAGCATCATTATGTCGACGATTATTATGGCAGCGTAGATACGGAAGAAGAAGCTTTATAGCGGGCAAAGGAGGTTTGGTTCGTCCACTCGAAGGCCGGTTTCGAAATTCGGAGCTAGGTGGGTCAAGGTCAAATAAAAGACAAGTCCGTCGATCAAGAACGCGTGGTTGGAGTACTTTGGGACACGCAAGAAGATGTGCTCTCTTGCTCGGTTCCACCAAATAATGGAATGAGTTGTAGTGGGGTAGTTCGTCCAACCAAAAGAGTAGTTCTCAGTACGGTAATGTATCTATTTGACCCGTTGGGTCTATTGGCACCTATTACGGTGCAAAGGAAAATGCTAATCCAAGACCTCTGGCGTACTGGATGCGAATGGGATGAAGCTATCGACGATCAATCGATGGTCAAATGGAATCAGTGGATAGGCATGTTACCGGAAATAAAGCAGGTAAAGATCCCTAGGTCTTATTTTGGGAATATCCATTCGGATCGTTTCAAACCGATCCAGCTACACCTTTTTTGTGACGCAGGTGAAAATGCATTCAGTTGTGCAGGATTTCTACGGATTAGTGTTGATGGGAAGTACGATGTTCTTTGGTGATGGCCCGATCCAAGGTAGCCCCACTGAAACAGTTATCGATTCCCCGCTTAGAATTGCAAGCAGCGGTGCTGGCAGCCCTAATGTCGAGAAGTATTCGTCAAAACCATTCCCTTGAGATTCAACAAGTTTTCTTCTGGAGTGATTCGCAAACTGTATTCTCCTGGATCCGTTCAGACCAGCGAAAATATAAGCAATTTGTCGGCTTCGGAATCGGTGAAATATTAAGTCTGTCCAATCTGTTAGATTGGCATTGGCTACCCTCCAAAGTCAACATTTCTGATTGCCTCACGAAGTGGAGCCGTTACTCTGGGTTCCATTCCACAAGTCCATGGTTAACGGGACCAGAATTTTTGTACACTTCTCCTCAAACATGGCTCCAGCAAGCGCCTCCTCCGCCAAACACGAAAACAGAAATGAGAGCCATGTTCTTGTTCCATGAAAATGCTCTTGTAAAACCATCCATCAACGCTAATAGCATTTCAAAATGGAATGTACTAGTACGAACAGTAGCCTGTCTTTTTCTATTTGTGTCGAATTGTCGACTAAAGATTCATGGTCAACCTATCGAAACCTTACAACCCACGGCGTTTCAATAAAGGTGGATTATGAGCAACACTCCTTCGGTAAGAGTCGCTTTAAGGCAACAAGAGCTCCAAAAGGCAGCTGAGTTGTTGTTCAAGATGGCACAAGGAGAATCGTTCAGTGATGAAATCAAGACACTACAGAAGAATCAACAAATGGACCGAACATGTTGGATCCTGCTAGAGAGGTGAAGTAAGCTCTACGAATACACAACACTGATAGATGCGGCTGGTGTGCTTCGATTGGAAGGGCGAAGTGCCAATGCCGACCACTTGCCGTTCGATTTACGATTCCCGATAATATTGCCAAGAGATAGCACAATCACGGAGAATCTATTGCGTAGTTACCACGAGAGGTTCGGCCATTCTTTCTGGGAGACTGTTAAGAACAAGCGCAATCAGCGATTCTTAATCCCGAAGCTTAGTTCACCCATCGCTAAAGTGGAGAAAGGATGTGTATGGTGCAAGATAAAAAAGAATCGACCAAGTGTTCCTCGAATGGCTGCACTGCCGTTACAACGGTTGACTCCATATCAGCGACTGTTTACATATGTCGGAATAGATTATCTTGGCCGGTGGAAGTTACGGTTGGGCGACGCTCGGAGTGTCCGTGCCATTCACCTGGAGGTGGCACATAGTCTTACTGGCCAATCGTGTATTATGGCTATTCGTCTCTTCGTATGTCGTCGGGGTCCTGCAGCGGAGGACTTTTCCGATAACGGCACAAATTTGAAAGCAGCCAGCAAAGAAATTCTTCAAAAGATTCCGGAACTGAATAAGGTATGTGCACAAGAGTTCACCACATCTAGGACATGCTACACCTCCCCTTCCGCACCTCATATGGGTGATTTTGTTGGGAAATAATGGTACGTACTGTAAAGCAGGCTATGGCAGCATTGAATGACGGGCGCAAACTGTCCGATGAGATTCTTCTAACAACACGTCGCTCAAGCTCTTCGAGACTCGTACAAACGTTCCCAGCAATTAGCAGATGATATGTGACAGCGCTGGATACGCGAATACGTTTCCTACCATCAATAAGCGAACGAAATGGTTTGGAGAATCACAACCGTTGAAGAAGGGCGACTTGGTGTACGTCATCGAAGGTGATCGTCGAAAGGCTTAGGTACGTGTAGTCGTTGAAGAACCGATCATGTCTAGTGACGGCCGAATTCATCAGGCTATGGTGCAAACCAACAGCGGATTATTTAAGCGTGCAACTGCCAAGCTAGCGGTACTAGAGATTCAGGATGGTAATCCAGATCCAGCCTACGATTCCGGATCAGGTTTACAGGTCGGGGATTTGTTGTGTACAACACCACTGGGCAGCTGCAACAATACAGACGTCCACGGAGGATCGCCGGCTTTTTAACCTTAGGTCGTGGTGTATGTCAAGCTGACAACGTCATGCAGGTGAATAGAAATAGAAGCAAGTCACGAGTGAAAAGATACAATTTGTTTTTCTCTTGAATTCTAAAACCAATTTCTGCAACTATTCTTAAATCTAAAGTTATCAAAGTTTGGAATATAAAGTAGTGAACTATTTTTAAAACTATTGGAAGTGAGTAAAGCAACATTTGTACCTAAAATTTATATTTGGGCGACACTTATTTAATAAAATTACGCTAATTTTGGGAACTGTCCACATTGGTTAAAATTAGACAAAACAGACAGACACCACGTTGAAATTGATTAATTGGAATATTCAAGCTAGGTTAGCACTGAATTAACTTAACAAAAAAAACCATACACGTATTAATCTAAAACAAAATTTAGTACCCTTTGATTGTTGTTTTGTTGTATTCTCCCAATGCGCGGAGTAACGATATCTAATGATGAAATTTGTCAGAAGCAGATAATTTCCCATCAACATGAGAGGCTCTAGGAGTGCACAGAAATTTATTGCTAGAACTAAGAGAATTGAAGAAAAAGCATTGATAGTTCCGTTTAGAGTAACGGCAGGTTATGACAATTGAAAGATAAGAGTTGAAAACGAGCGGAGGGCATATGAAGGTAGTATACAATCGGGCGCATAATCTTTTACCAAGCTACCCCACATGTGGAGCTACCGCATTGAGCTGAGGAAGCTTCACGTTTAGTGGATAGTCCAGATTCTACACCTGTCCGGCAGCATGTACTGCATTGTTCCGCAATTGATTCAGGATCATCGCTTGCTGCGTCTCGACGGGAAACCTGATTGTATCCCGTAAGTTGTTGTTCGATTCATCCGTCCTGTCGCTAAAGTCGCCCGATCCGATGTCCGATCCTGCTGGTCCACCAGTTACCTTGAGTAGATTGTCTTCACCTTGAAGTAAATTTCCTCGAATTGGAGCCGATAGTTGAAAATCGATGCCACGTCGTCCAGATGACTAGTGTTCTCTTCGATCACGGTTTGAACGGTCGATGCGTTGATGATTATGAACACTTTAATTTGAACGAACTTCAATTTGAAAGCTGTTTATCAAACAAGTTATACGAGTATTATACTGCCGTGAAACGCATATCAGTCCCATATGAATAGGAAAGCAAGCAAAAAGCCGACCAATCATGCGCAATGACAGATTTATAATGTAGGTTATTGTTACGATTTTTTTTTTAACATAAACGGAAAAAAACTTTCCATAGTCCACAATCTCATAATAAGGACGATTCAATCTAGATTGGAAATAAGCGCAAATAGGGTCCCCAGATAGCTCAGTCGGTAAGATCATTGTCTACCAAGTTCGAGGTGGCGGGTTCAATAGCCGATCCTATTGAACCCGCCATCTCCACCTTGAGGAGATCTTCCAACTCCGCCACCTCGAGGAGATCTTCCCTGGGCACAATAGAGTATCATTGCTTGCCACACAATATAAAACAATCACGTGTTGTCTTAGAAAGCTATCAAGTAATCTTCTGAAGAATATGAAAGGTTGCGGTATCTGAGTTGAATGCTTAAAGACGATTCCCCAGGATTGAGTGAACAAAATGTATGTCCTGTTTTTATTCTGCTCTTAGAGGTCCTAAAATACATCCAATACTTTAGTGGTAGCCGTCAATTTAAGGTTCTTGATCTAGCCGAATAACTACATTACTATTTAATTAATTTAAATAGCAGTTAACTGTAATTTATGAGGTATCCTAAAACATTTTTCAATTTTTTTTAAATAGATACGGCAAAGGGTTTACAGGTGAGGTGAATTGAAACCAAGGAGTGTAAGTGACACAATGGTCAACATGGAATAAATATTGCCAAAGCTTCAATCTATATGCTATGCAAATTTGGTAATGATTTGTTTACACTGAGCCATCTCGATTTTTATAGTCCATCCAATTTATTGACATAGGATCGAAAAACACTCATTAAATTCAACACAAAGTCCATATTAAACACAAAGTTTGTTTTGTCAAAATAAGTTTTTTGTCGCTTACACTTCTAGTATATTTCGTGGACAAATAAAAATCAATTTCAATACAACCATGTAAAATAATATATCTCGAAGCGGTAACAAATCTGATACGTACAAAAAAAAAGTAATAATTAGCTGTGACGTTAATGAAAACAATTGTAACTATTTTCCCCGTTCAGAGTTGACAATACAGTGGAATGTTTATGTTTTCACTGAACTTCGAGAAGGGCAATTTAAAATGAACTTTCTAAAAAAAACTCAACCTATAATTTTGATATAGATCAACTTTTAATAACTGATCCATCGAAAATCAAATTGTTAGAAAACCTAATAAACAACCAGAGAGTAGCGGCTCTAGTTTTAATAGTTTCTTTATCTATCTTAGCATTCCTACATTATTGCTTTCAAAAACTTAGTGTTCTTAATGCACTGCCACAATTATTGAGAGCTTTTAATACCAGATATTATTTCGTGCGGCAAGTACAATTAGGGAGATATTATCCTTTACGAAAAAAATCTAGACCAGACCGGGATTCGAGCCTTCTGCATGGTGTTGCGTTGTAGATGTGCCTTTGCCGACTGAGCTAAGGGAGGACCCATAACATCTCTTAATTAATCGGTTTCCCCAATTGTATGCTTACCTGTTCTTTCTTCGACCTCACAAAATCTCGGAGCATTGCATAGATTACAAGTATGACGTCGAGCCCAATTCACATTTGCACATTTACTACATTGCCAGTCTTCAGCGCTAAATAATCCTCTAGATTTTTCCGCAGCAACTTTCCCAATTTCAATGCCAACCTTCTTCTTGCTACCAGTGCATGGAATGGCGTCATTACCGGTTCCGGTACTGCAACTTTTTTCGGAACCATAGAGACGATCAGCACCACACCGATTGCATTGGCTGCGACGGGCGAAGTTCAGATTTTTGCAACTGAGGTAGTCCAATGAAATATTCAGGTGACGAAAAAAAAAAAAAAAAAAAAAAAAATTTTTTCCCCCACCACCCACTTCCCCAAAAAAAAAAAAAATTTTTTTTTTTCCCACCCCCGGAACAAACAAATCCCCACCCTTTTTAGACCCCCCCACCCCCCCCCTCCCCCCCCCCCCCCCAATTTTTAGCCGGCTAAAAAAAATAAATTAATTTTGTAATATTATATTTTTTAAAAAAATATCTACCCCACAAAAAACGATTTTCAAAAAAATCCGCCACAAAGGTCACAACTTGCACTCCCGTTTCATTTTGGTCAGTTTTTGAGTACAATTGTATACACAGAGAAACCAAACTTCCAAAATTGAGTGATTTTCACTCAACTTGGTTTTCACTCAACTTGACAGCAAAGTAAAACCAGTCATAATTAAGTTATTTGCAAAGTATCCAATTTTGAGTATTTCGAAAAGACTCAGTGCTGAGTGAAATGAACTGTTTGTGTAACAGTGAATCTACAGTAAAAATAATCCAAAATTGAGTTTTATTTTTTCTGGAAAATATTATTCGAGAATTTGATTTAGTGAACTTTCTTTAGCTAAATTCAATAAACGAAATCTAAAAATGCAAATCAAACAAAATGTATTTTATTTATTGGTACATTCTCGGGTACATTGAAACATTCCATTGGAAATTTGATCAAATCCACTAAAGGTTCATATTGAAACGAGTACTTTTCGTTTGTCATGAAACGATTTACTAGGGACATGGCATGCCGTTGACTCTAAAGAATTATAGAGGAAAGCCATGAAAGAAACTTCTGGACCTTCTTTTCAGGAAGTGACTCATCATATCGAAGTTCCGTGATCATCTCCATGAACTTTGCTGAAATACTGGGTTTTCACTAATAAAGTTCTCCATCCCTCCAAAGCCACTAGAATTAGAAAAAGCAATCGAATAAGTGAACTAATTACACTTACCGGTAAATTTTTTGTAACGGGGTTTCCAACTCCAGAATTTTACTAAATTGATCCATATCCATATCCATAAACGCGTAAAATTTTAAACTGAAACACGAATTTGCTTCCGCCTCACAGCACCATTGTTCATTAAATGGCGATCAAAAATTTTCAGCCAAAGCAAAGTGGCAGCCCAACACTCCGATTTGGATTGTTTCATGGAAGGCGCCTCGCACGTATACTGAAAACATACTACTCTTAAAATACCTTGCTTTGCGTAAAATTGACTTTTTCAATTTAACTTTAAGATTGAGTTAAAACTACCTACCGGTGAGAACAAAATTATATCCAAAATAGTAGTCCTATCAGAGTACTTAGTTTTGAGTACTATCACACTTCATTTTGGATAGTTTGGTTTCTCCGTGTATTCTCCTCTCTTTACCACACCAACACAAAACCAAACAAACATAACACTATCTACAAATCAAAATACAACAAGAAAAAAAAAAAAAAAACAAAAAAAAAAAAAAAAAAAAACAAGAAACACACAAAACACATAGAATATTATTATTGTCCTCCCTCTCCCCCCACATAATTTCAACCACACACACCTCACACAACAAAATTTCCAAAAAGGACTACACAAAAAATAAAAAGCTCCCCTTTTCCAAAAAAAAAATTCCCGTGAAAAAAAAAGAAGTATACAATTGTACTCAAAAAATGAATAAAATGAAACGGGAGTGTAAATAGGTTCATATGCTACTATGAGATTACCGAAAATTACACTCAAAAAAATCGACACGTTGTTTTCACGTGAAATTTCACGTAACTTCCACCTGAACACGTAACCAAATCTTCTTCAGTAAAATCAGGTGAACATTACGTGTCCAGTGAATTTTACGTGAAAAATCACGTAAAATTTATGTGATTATCACGTAGAATGTTAATTTACGCGGAAATCACGTAGCTCTTACGTGAATTCCACGTGTTTTTTACTGGTTTTGGCAGTGGACGAAAATTACGTGCGTTTCACGTGGAAGTAACGTGTCGATTTTTTTGAGTGTAGGTTTTAATTTTACCGAAAATAAGGTTTTTTTAACCTATTTTTTTTTGCTGAAACTAACTACATAGCTGCTTCGGTAAAATTTCGATATACTTAATTTTACTACGACTAGTGTTAAGTGCCTTGGTCTTTTACGAAAAGTTATTTTAATGTCTTACCAATTAAGTCATACTTGAATAAATCCATCACCGGCTTGACCGCTATTCTGAAATTCAGCAACATTACCGCCAACGGTCAGACTATGAACTGGTGCTGTGGAACAGGAAAGAAAAGAAAAGATCAGCCCGTGCAGTCCGACTGAAGCTTTAAGCTTTTATGTCGTTTTCGGTTTTAAACCTGAGTCAGGTTTGACTCTGACTTGTAATTACCGAACGAAAACGGATCCAGAGTCGAGTCAGTATGATGGTATTAGAACAAAACATAAATATAAACAAACGTGAACATTTTGTTTTGACAGGTATGGTTGTGCGTGTTGGTAAACAAACATTGGACCTCGAAAATCCTTGATTTCTAGCAAGCTCATATGTTGAGTCATCCAGAGCGGATCCAGGTCCGAGCAAAATGATACAATTCGATAGAGGAACTGTTTTTCTACCAGATTGTCCTATTCGTTTTTCAAATTCAGCTTTTTAAAACGGAGTTTTTGAAATTCATGAAAATTCGACGTTTAGAATGTTTGTTTCAAACGCAGAACTGCCTTTGCAAATTTCTCCAGAATTAAAATATTAACCTAAGTCCAATGAAAAATTGTTTTTACTCTTCAATTCTAGATTACTGAAAATATGGAGGAATTAAAATTAAGGAGACAGAAGCACCAGAAGACTCTGAGGAAGTCATTGCAAGTTAAGCCTGAAATGGAATCCGTTGATTTTTGTTGAACTCTGTCGTTCAACTGATACACAAGTGTGCTCCGCTTAACTACTCTTTTCATTTGTTGTTTGTTTTTTTTTAATTGTTCAGTAGTGCTTAAGAGTTGGAAATAAAATACCTAATCAAAGCATGTATAAAAGACAAATTTTTCAAAATCGTTTCAGAAATCTTCCCTGGTGTATCTTGTGGGACCAAAATCTTGATTGCGATATATTTTAGTTTGGCTTAATTTGATCTCACGTGATTCCGGCGGTGTTTTGAATATGATAGTGAATTCACATTTTTATGATTTGTTGGAAAAAACCCCGAAAAAATGAACTTGAAACCATTCCAATCTTTAATCTTTAACCATTTATAGTATAGCAGTTCAATAACCTTATTGAGAAATAAAAAACCTAATCTTCGGTAAAAAAAAAAACGATTAAAATAGGTAATTTGGCTTGTCATCAACAATACCGCATTCTCGGTAATCCATGTTTAACGATAATAGGGGTTTTAATTAAAAAAAAAAACATGTTTTTTTTATCCGTATGGGCGTTCTTCCTAGCCCAAAAATGATTTTTAAGAATTTCAACTATTTTTTCTCGATTAAAACAAGCAAAATCTCTCTCTGTAACGGCACTTCTTCTTCTTCTTCTCTTGTTTAGATGTGACCGGTGACAGCGACCATATGCCCAGTTGTTTTGAGGTTTTGAGGTTGTTTGATGCCACGCAGTCGGGCACTAGTGCTTTAGGTGCAGACCGTCAAGCACTCTCGTTTGTTTGTTTTGATTACAATTCCAACTTTATTTTTTTTAAGAAGTGCACCACATCTCGAAATAAGCTTAAATTGTTTGTTTGGAATATGTCTAACAACGTCCAGTATTTGCCGTCGAAATCATGTTCGGAGCGGGTTATAGTGTATTTATTACAGTGAAGTACTGCATGGTCCGCCGTGTCCTCTGTCAGGCAGACGTCGCATTCTGAATTCTCCACAATTTTCATTTTCGCTAACCAGTTGTTTGCATAGGTGTGCCCAGCCATTAAACGGTTTAGTGTTCTAACTTCTCTACTGCCGAGGTTTTTGCCCTTATACCACGGGGTGTCACTATAGTTTGGTTGGATGGCGAAGAAATGCTTACCCTTTTCCTCAGCGTAAGTGTTATACCATTTGTTTGTGCTGTTTATTCTTAGTTGGACAAATGCGTTTAGTGCATCCTTAATAAAGATTCCGTTCTCCAATAGTCGATCTGATTCTGTGCCAGCCTTAGCAAGCTGGTCTGCTATATCGTTACCTTTGATTGTAGTGTGGCTCGGGATCCACTGGATCGTAACTTTAAGGAACGACGCCTTTGCAATGATATCTTGAATCATTGAGTTGCGGTTTTGTTCAGCAAGTTCTGCTTCAATTGTCTGGCAAGATGATAGCGAATCTGTGAATAGGACTGCTCCAAAAATTTGTTCTTCTTGCAGGTGCTGCAATGCAACTTGGATGGCATACATCTCAGCGGTCATTATGCAGGTCTCCATACGCAATTTTAAACTAATTCTGTGACATGTAGAGGGGCAGTATACTCCAATGCCGCATAAGTCCCCTATTTTTTATGCATCGGTGTAGATGTTCGGACGGTGTTTATATTTAGAGTTTTGTAGGTAAAGAAAAGCTTGTTTCAGAACTCGTGGGTCGCAGTTACGTTTGGTAGGAGCTGCGTCCATAAGTGTTGTTTGAATATCCAACGGCTGGTGATGGTACACTTTGACATTAGGGATAACCGCCTCAAGGATGCTCCGGTGTTTCAAAAAGATACGTTCTATTAACGTTAGCTTGTCGTTTGAGATTTCGAGTTCTCTTAGCTGCGTTAATTGCTCTTTAACTACGCTGTCATTCAAGAAATGCTTCGCTATCTCTCTACAGGCTACTTGTTCTATTCGTATATCAAGAGGGCTATCTCCTGCAAGTGCTGCCAGCGTATTCCTCGGTGTAGTTTTTGAACATCCTGTTGTTTTGCGCCAACATTGGTTGATGATCGTTTGAAGAGATTCTATATTAGTCTTGCTGGCATTCCCGAACGTTGAACATCCATACTCGATGACACTTCTTATGAGAGCTATGTATATCAGTCTCATGGTCTCTGGATGTCCACCGTGCTTTATTTTTGATATGACCTTCATCATGTTTATCCTTTCCTGAATTTTGTGCTTCAACTCTCGGATGTGTTTCCCGTAGCTGTTTGTCCTGTCTATGTATATTCCTAGGTATCTGTACCATGGTACTGTTTCAATAGCTGTATTTCCAACTTTTATTTTCAGTGCAACGTTAGTTGCTTTGAAAATAATAGCCTTTGTCTTGTCAGGGCTGATTTGTAGACTTAGTTCTGCTGATTTTTTTTCTACACGATCGATGGCAGCTTGTGCCTTTGACGTGACGCAGTCAAGCTTGTCTCCAGAAACTAGTATGAAAAAATCATCGGCATACTGGACCAGGATAGTGTCTTCATCTGCGATCTCATGTAAGCCAGCCGTATACAAGTTGAACAAGACCGGTGATAGTACATCACCCTGCGGTAATCCGTTGCTGATGGTTCTTTTAATCTCATCTGTTCCGCTTCTGATGGTCGCTGTTCTATTTCGCAAAAAAGCTGTGATCCATCGGATGTATTCTTGAGGTACGTTGAATCCACACATTATTTCTTCCAGTTTGTCTGTGCGAACAGCGTTGAAGGCATTGCTCAAATCCAAGAACACTCCAACGGTAATTATGCCGCTTCTCCGGTTGGCTTGGATTAAATTCGTGACGAAGGTAATGCAAGTGCTCGTTGATTGTCCTCTACGAAAACCGAAAGATAGCTTGGGTAGTATTTGTCGGTTGTCAATGAACTGGTTTAGTCCATCTAGAACAGCCGAGTTCAGAGTTTTTGTCAGTGTAGGTACTAGGGATATAGGCCTGTTTCCGGCTGGAGTGGTGTTATCTTTTCCGGGTTTTGGTACGACAACGATACGAATTTCTTTTAAATGTAGTGGGAGACTTCCCTGTCTCCAGTAGTTGTTCAAATCAATTAAGATGAGCCTTGTCACCTGGGGACTAAGGGACTTTAGCATGTCGTATGTGATTCTATCAACTCCAGGAGCCGACGATTTCTTCCGGTTGAGAATGTTATCCCATTTGTCCTGGTCCAAGATATCGTAATTGCTATTCGATGAGAAGCTGTCGTGGTCTGGATAAACATCGGTAGGGCCGATGTGTAGGTCTATGAATTCATTTAATAGAACCGGATCATCTTGTACTACGTTGTTGCGTGAGTACATCCTCTTTCCAGTTAGCAGTCGTATCTTGTTCCACAGTTCCGATGAATTTGTTTGTGGGTCCACTTCTTCGGCGAATCGATTAATATTTTCTTTGATGTTTGCCTTCTTTAGACGCAGAAAGAGAGCAGAACTTCTTTTCAGGTGGATCAGGTTTTCTGGGGTGCTGTGGTGATTGAAATTTGCCAGCGCTTGCTGTTTGGCTTTCCAAGCTGCTTCCACTTCGTCGCTCCACCAATATTTGGGGTTGAACTGGTTAGGCAGTCGGTTTTGCTTTACAATTGCTCCTATTTCTCTGGTGAGGTCGTTAATTCCGCCAACTGTGTTGGTATCTATCCGGGATATGTCCGTGCGTATCTGCTTCCTATTGAAAACGAATTTTTCCTTGTGCGGTAGGTGGGTGTTCCATCCGATCTCGATTATGAGGTGATGACTTCCGACTGATTCGTCTCGTACCGTCCAGGAGCAGTCCAACACTAGGTTGCTAGAAACTAATGTTAGATCGATGGCGGTGGCTTTCTTGTTAAGTTGTTGTGGCTTGTAGGTGGGATGTCCATCATTCATGATAATTAGATCTGATGCGTTGATTGCTTGTATAGCTGCTGCTCCTCTTGGAGACGTTTTTTCGTTACCCCAAAGCGTGTGATGGGAGTTAAAATCGCCACCAAAAATCACGTTAGGATATTTCGTCAGGGTTGCTAAAATCTGGTTTATATCCTGTTGAAAATCGTTTAGGGATATTGAGGGAGAAAAGTATACCGCTGCAAGTACTACTTTTATGTTTGGGACGTATATTGCCACACATTGACATTCGTCGCTGGTCGTAGGTATATCTAAGGGTTTGAAACCGTAGTCTTTATGGATATATATGGCCACGCCACCATATCCATCATGTCTAGAGTTAAATATTTTGTTGTATCCACTGATGTTATATATTCTGGAGTTTTCGTTCTCTACTTTTGACCAAGTTTCGCTAAGAAGGGTCGCTGTATACGACAAAGTCGTCAATGTTCTGTGCAATTCTTCTTTGTGTTTAGAGACGCTTTGTATGTTGCACTGTAATATTTTTATCTCTTTTTTCCTATTATCCATATTGACATAGGGAATTGTGATTTAGTCTAATTCTTATGGATTATATCAAAACTAAGATATTTTTTGCTTGTTTCAATAATGTTTTCTCTAGCTTGTCCTTTCAAATTCGTATCTGCGATTATAGCGCTGTAGTAGCGCTGTAGTGCCTCTTGTATGGCATGGTTGATGGTTGCATTTGAAACTGTCTCTTGTTGGTTCTTTGCATCCTGCAATCTTTGTCTCCAAAGTTCATGATCGTCTGCTCTGTGCGGATTGTTTAATGCTGTTCCGTACACTTCGGTAGATGGTTCCTTTCGTTTACGCTTTCTTATTTCTTCGGCACAGCCTGGGTCCCAAAACGATTTATTGACTTCTGGTTTTCTATTTCGAGTTTCCTTAGATGGTACCTTGATCTGGGTTCTGTCGTTGCTTTTTCCGGCTATCGATGCGTAATTTTGAAGTACGTTTTCACCTGGCGTCGGTTCGTCGATGAACTCCGCGAGTGCATTGAAACTATTCGATGTCGTGATCGGGAAATGTTCCTTAGCTTCGAAAAACGTCAAAGCTTTCTTTGCCATGATGGACTTAATATTATTCTGGCGTTGTCGTTCGGGACAGTTTTCGCTGGTGGTACTGTGGTCTTTTTTGCAGTAAACACAACGATGAGGTTTGTTGCATTCTTCGTATTCTTTATCGGATTCATGACGTTCTCCACAACCGTGGCAGCGTCGAGCACTTCGGCAGTTAGCTGCTTTGTGATTATAACGCAGACCTCTGAGGCAAAGAAAGGCTTTTCTGTAGAACGGTTCGACCTTAATAGAGCAGTTGTACAACTTAACGAATTCGGGCAGCTTGTTTGATCGGAATGTAACACTGACGCGAGTTGAGAGAACTTTAGCGTTGTTAACAAAGCGTTGGAAGCGATATACATCCATAACTGGTACGGAGCTGTGTATATCCTGCATAATTTCTTCGTTCGTTAAGTCGGTTGGGATCCCGGCGATTACTCCTGTTACCGATAGTAGATGCTTAGCTACGTAGGCTTTGTATCCATATGCTCCAACTACATTGTTAAGTACAAGTCTGTTCGCTGCTAGGTAGTTATTAAGATAAACTAATACCTTCCTTTTTCCTGCGTTTTTTATTTCCGTGACGTGGGTGGATGTTCCGAATATTTTTCTAAGCATTCTTCCGACAGATATTTTGTTGATATTTCCTTGGTGGTCTGTGTTGATGAGCTCTACATAGACACGATAGGGTCCGCCATCTTTGTCGGTGTAGGTGTAGTCCTGCTTGGGCTTTTCTTTTATATTTTGGGGTGTTGAATTTGGGGTCGTTCCATTTCCTGTCGATTTCGATGGTCCAGATAGTATTTGGGAGGGTTTTTTTTGTTTTTTTTTTTCGTATGGGCGTTCTTCCTAGCCCAAAAATGATTTTTAAGAATTTCAACTATTTTTTCTCGATTAAAACAAGCAAAATCTCTCTCTGTAACGGCACAGATCTATTGCCACATAATGCACATGAAAAAACTATTCATTTTTATTTTCACAAACTGACATGCAGTTTCACAAAGTGACATTTATACAAAGCGACAGCAATTAATTTTCAGTAACGGGGGCTCCCATTATGACATATATGTCAACTTATCTACTTACGCGGTCCGCGTAAAAAAAACCGCGTTATTTCAAAAAACGACGTAAAAAAAAACCGCGTTATTTCAAAATACGCCGTAAAAAAAACCGCGTTATTTCAAAAAACGTAAACGACGTAAAAAAAGTCAAGGAAATAAAAATTATATTTCATATTTGTATTGAAGGTATGTATATGGTCATAAAAATGTATTGGTGGTGGAAAAACATGGTTACAGTTACATTGGCCATCGGGAATCTGCTACAAATGGATAGAGGTTGTTAATTCAATGTGTGAGCAAAACAGTCCAGATTAGTTATAGAGAGTTTTCGTCTTCGGCAAAATTACTCAGGGTGTCATTCGTCGTCTTTTGACATAATCATATTAGTTCCACATCATGCCGCAGAGATGGTGCTGCAGTCTATCTTTTATAAATGAGGCGCTAGAGAAATGCCGTCTTCGGCAAAGTTTCTCAGTATGTTGTTTGTCGTCGTTTGGCATTGTCATATTAGTTCCACATCATGCCGCATAGATGGCACTGCAGTCTATCTTTTCTAAATTAAACGCTGTAGAGTTGCTGTCTTGGGCAACGTTTCTCAGTATGTTATTTGTAGTATTTTAATATTATCATATTAGTTCCACATTACGCTGCATAGATGGCGCTGCAGTACACTGAAGTATTTTTTCATTACGGTAGTGGTACCGCGTAAAAAAACCTGTGTAAAAAAACCGCGTAAAATAACACGTTATTTTAAAAAACGACGAAGAAGTAAAAAAAATAAAATTTCATTTTGATTCGCAGTACATATGAAGTAATTCAATAGCAACAGAGAAAAATAAAAAATTGCATGCCATCAGCATAACTAAACAAACAAATGCAGATTCTTCAAAAATCTTACGGTATGTGAAAACAGCAGTTTGAACAGTCATGCTGATATATATATGTATATATATATATATATATATATATATATATATATATATATATATATATATATATATATATATATATATATATATATATATATATATATATATATATATATATATATATATATTTTTTATATATATAGATTTTAATGTAAATATATATATATATATATCTATATATATTTATATTAAAATCTATATATATTTATATATATATAAATATATAAATATATATATATATATATATATATATATATATATATATATATATATATATATATATATATATATATATATATATATATATATATATATATATATATATATATATATATATATATATATATATATATATATATATATATATATATATATATATATATATATATATATATATATATATATATATATATATATATATATATATATATATATATATATATATATATATATATATATATATATATATATATATATATATATATATATATATATATATATATATATATATATATATATATATATATATATATATATATATATATATATATATATATATATATATATATATATATATATATATATATATATATATATATATATATATATATATATATATATATATATATATATATATATATATATATATATATATATATATATATATATATATATATATATATATATATATATATATATATATATATATATATATATATATATATATATATATATATATATATATATATATATATATATATATATATATATATATATATATATATATATATATATATATATATATATATATATATATATATATATATATATATATATATATATATATATATATATATGTATAAATATATAATGTTATAATGCACATACTCCTAAAATACTCTATTAAGCACTCAACTACCGTGATAGCTTTTAACCACCCCCCGCCCCCCCTGACGAATCGCCGTTGTGCACTTATGGAATGTTGTTAGCCCTAGCTTACCGGTAGCATTAACTCGTTACACGAAGTAGGAATTTGCAGCCTGTACGTCCCTCGCGATGCACAGGAACAAGTTTCGACTCATGCGGAAACGTCTGCGAAATTGGTCCTCATTGTATTTTAATTTAATTGATAATCCGAAAAATTATAGTCTACCAGACGTTGCCCTCCTTCTTGCGCCAACCTGTCAATATTAGGTCGTCTCGTGCCTCTTCCCTCGTTTTCACGAATGCATTCCGCTTCAGGTAGCATTGCGTGAGTCTGGACCAGCATCTGACTAACCAATTCAAGTTCATCGTCACTGGAATCTGTTGTTTTCGACTCGAAGCAAGTTACCGCGCGAAGGTTTCGGTTTGTACTTGTTCCAGTCGTAGCAACGGCAATTCGTAAAAGTTCAACTAATCAGAAGACGAAGAGAATAAATCTCGGCAATATACCGTGTATTTCGGCCCTATCCTTCAGGTCAGACACCTCTCTCAAGCGAAGGGCTGATTTTCTGTCAGATATGAAATACAATTGTACCAAACCTCAATGTATAAATCTTTATCCACTTCTGTAGTCTAGTTCGATTTTCTACTCCAAAGCTAGATTCCCATCTCAGGCGAAGGACTAGTTGTTCTGAAGGGAAGATTTGAAATTGCAAGTGAAAACTTCAAGAACGTTTTCTTTCACAAATAAGATGAGTACGACTGCTTGGAACACACTAACTTTATTTCTTACAACTATGGGCTTATATAGCCGAAATTATTTACAAAACAAATACCTGTAAAGAAATGATGCACATTTCTCCTTTCCCTTATCCTCGTGATGCTTCCTGCATATGCTATTTTCTTCTATTACTATTTCCTTGCTCCTACTCTACGCATGCAGGCTTCAGATCACGTGATTTGCTTATCTGCTACGACGGATAGGCATCGGAACGATTTATCGTTTTATTGCTTTATGACGGTTATCAAACATTTTTGCGTCCTGTCTATGCTCCTTTCATGGTTGAGGTAACAGATATGTAAAAATGAGAAAATACATTCCTTCTCCGTTCATGAATGATTAACAATAATGATATCGCGTGGTAACAGAATCCGAGAATAACACAGAAAACTTCTCCATTTCTTCTTTTCGACTTTCACTTGAAGGCGACGATGTTGATGACGTTCAAGAACCAATGTTGTCAAAATGTTTACTTCTACTCTGAAAAAAATTCTATTGTTATACCGACAATTATATCATGGTCAGGATGACTATCGCATATAATGGTTACAATAACCATGAAAATGGTCGAATTCACTACGTTCATGGAATTCTTGACTATGATCATGGTAACAAGGACTATTACGACATTATGGCAAATGTTGGATCAACTATTTTTAATGGTCGTTTTGAACATGATCATAGTCGGTTCAAAGTCACTATACTGCAATAGTCATCCTAACCCCCAATAATGGTAAACATTACTATCAAATTTGTCTCTGTGTACCCTTCAACCGGTACGGAATAGGGTAACTAAATTGATCACCGCTATAGCAACGACCGATGTGGAGAAGGGTGGCTAAACTAAAATGAGAGCGCTGCAGCGCTTCTGAAATAGCAGCGCTACTGTTGCCCACCGTTAATGATGCTCTTAATCCGTTGGATTATTCGATTTGGACATGTGTTGAAGCACGAGCCTGCAAAACATCACACCCTAGTGTGAAAACCCTGAAGTCAACCATAACACGCACATGGCAGTCACTACGTCCAAAAGGCATGCTCTGGCTTCCGGCGTCGGCTCGAGGATGTTATTAATAAAAATGGAGGACACATTGAATAAATTTGTTTAAAAGGGCTTTATTAAGATAACTGCACTAGAAAATGTTGATATTATTGCTTGAATTTGTTGAAAATGGGATTTGAAAGAAATAGAACAAATTTTCGCATTATTTTCTGCCGCCTTTTATCAAATTGATTACTCACATTAATTTGATTTGCAGACGAAGCAATAGATTGCCCTTTTCGTTTACGCTTATTTGCCATAGTGGCAGAATAAATTGCTCCAAATCGACGACCAAGCAGATAGCTATAAGAATCCGAGGGACCGAAGAGGAATTTTCCAATGCGATATCCAAGCCGGGTTACCCGAAGGGCCTAACAAGGATCGAAAAGGAATAAGAGGAAATCTAAAAATTGTAGGTATTATTTAGCACTGAAAAGTTAGGTCGCAATAGCACTCCCTTCAGCATATAGAAAATAGAACCGCACGGCATGAGAGCGCAATGCAGAATATGTCGCAACAACATCTTTCTTCGAACACCATTTCGTCGAACAAACTATGGCGCCAACGGAGCTCTTGTTGATATTCAACGTGCATTCAATCGAGTGTCATCTGGGATTTACTTTCACCTGCCTCGCCAAAGATGTATACATAAAACTAAGTTTTTGAATATTCTCAGGAACTATCATTAGGACCACATTGTGTCTGTTGATAATAACAAATAAACAAATAAACAAGCAATTTGATGGAGAAATTCAAATATTTCCAACGTTACAAGATGGAAATGTAGAAAACACGAAGAGTGCTGACGTTCGACCGCAAAAAAAAAAAACAAAAAAAAAAAAAAAAAAAATATTTTTTAATTTTAATAAAAAAAAAAAAAAAAAAAAAAATACACAAAAAAAAAAAAAAAAAAAAAAAAAAAAAAAAAAAAAAAAAAAAAAAAAAAATAAAAAAAAAAAAAAATTTAAAAAAAAACAAAACAATAACAAAAAAACCTCCCCTCAAATCTCCCACACCCCCCTCGCCCACTATAGTTCTGTCTTCCTTTTATATCTCGCTCGTTCCAAACATTCAGCAATTGATAACCGTGGTGAACAATCGTTTGAAAGAGTGGGCTTCAAAGGTAGGGTAACGGGATGTAATGTCAGCCTAGCTCCTTCATTCGGCCTATGTACCAAAAATGTCATTAATTCGCCGATAATCAACAAAATTATATTCCTATCAGGATGGCCGATTTATTTCAAAGCAGTTGATACATTATTAATCAATTAATAGTTGCTCACTTCCGCGTAATTTTCGATTTCCTCAACTTTTTAGACAATATAACTTTACTGGTTAAGCTGAACAGATTATCTACACGATCTTCGAATGATCTTAATTTGCAAAAATTGAACCTATAAACCGAATAATACAGCCAAGATGTACAGAAAATAGTCACACGTTATAAACTAACAGGTCACATAGGTAAAATAACAATGATTTAACAAGAAAACCATAGACCCAATGTTAGGAACATATTTTTTTCCACGTTCCCAACTATGGCCTGTTATATGGAAGCGTAGTAAAAATGTTATTATTGGTAAAATTTACAATAAAAATGTCTGAGTTTCGATTGAAAGTTTTCCATATGGGTCATCTTAACACAAACTAAAGGAACAAAATCTGTGTAGGGTGAATTATAATGTTTTGATTATCAAATGGTCGCTAAATCATATGTGAAAATCACTTAAGTGTTTCTTAGCAGTTTTAGTATAGTTTGATTCATGAAATTGGTTGTTGGGTAGAGCGAATACAGTTGGAAACGCATTGAATCAGGAAATCAGAAAAAAAATCGTACGAAGACAACATTTAATAACAAATCTGTCGAATGGGACGAACTTGCATCCACGAATAGACCCAATTTGGCGCTTATAGATCGACATTACATCCACATCCCTCAAAAGTTTCTGACTTTATAAAATGAGTTGTGTAACTTTTCGTGATACATACTACCAAATGGCATATTGAACATATCTAAGCAAGTGTATAACTAGTTAAATATCGCTTCCAGCTCAAATACTTTACGAGTTATAGTAAAAAATGTAATCGATTGTTGCATATTAGGCTGAGTCAAGGGACACATACCCTATATAAAAGTTTGAGTTCGACCTCGTCTCCCATTCCCCCCTCCCCCCCCCCCCCGGGCGGTGGGGGGGAAAAACCCCCCCCCCCACAAAAAAAGAGGGGCCCCCAACCCCCAGCGCCCCCCCCCCCCCCCCCAACATTGTTGGGGCGAAGAAAACTGGGGCACCCCCACCACATTGTGACAATGGAAGAAAATAAGTACGTCAGAATACCCGGCCACAAAGCCGGAAATCACGACACTTATCACGAGAAGACCACAGTTACGTCGCGAGTGTCGCTACTGGAAAAGTTTGTTGTGTAGTTTGAACCTGTCGGAGGGTGGTGATTTGGAAAATCACCTGATCGAAATCGAAGGCCTGTTCGATAGGCTGACAGTGGCCGGTCAAGAGCTGCAAGAGTCACTGCGTATCGCGATGATTTGCGGAATCAAGCGGATTTCTACGGTGGGCTGGTGACGGCCTTGGAGAGTCGTCCCAATGCGGATCTCACGATGCAGTTGGTGAAATCCAAGTTGCTCGATGAATTCGAGCGAAGAAAAGAACGATGTGGTAACAGTAATGCAAAAGCAATGAAAAGTGCGACAAGGCGATGGGCAAAGCCGAGTGGATCTAAAAGTGATTCCGAAAAAGTGTGCTGTCATTGCAAAAAGCCAGCGAAATTGCCGCTTGCTTTGCAAGCAACACAGTTAAGAGAAAAAGAAAACTCGCGAAGTGAATCCAAATGCTAAGCAAGCTAACGATGAACGTGGTGGCGTGTGTTGGCGGTGACTGTAGTGGTTCGTGGTTTATCGACAGTGGTGCCAGTTGACATATGACGAACGATAAATGTGTTTTCTGCACAATTGCGATGAGAGTTGGTGCGAACGTTGTGCTGGCCGATGGCAAGATTGCAGAAACGGCTGGATGTGGTGACGGAGCAGTGCATGGTGTCGATGGCACTGGTAACTTGATTGATGTGAAGCTGGAGAAATTGATTTATGTTTCATCGTTAACGAGTGGATTGGTTTCGGTGGATCAATTGACCTCCAACGGACTCACGGCCGTTTTTCGTGCATATGGCTGTGATATTCGAGGAGCAACCGGTAAAATACTGGTCTTTGGTGAGCGATCCGGTTGTTTGTACCGACTGAAACAAGCGGGGACAACGAATCAAGTACAAGGTTAGGCACACGATTTTAATTGTCAGCTTCAATAGCACCAACGTTTAGGGCACAGAGATACGGCAGTAATTTCGAGAATCAGCAACGAGCGTTTCCCCGTGGGTATGAAAATTTTTTTTTTTTTTTTTTTTAACTCTTTATTTATTCCAAATTTTACATTATTTTACATTCATATATTAACCTAGGTGATCCTGCTAAGTAATTAACATTTCAACCTTATATGCTATCATTTATATCTAATTGTGTTAATATTATTTTTACTTTGTCTATTCAGTATTTTTAACAGGGTTCCTTTTGCCTGCGTGTAAGAATAATTATTGATTTCTTAAAACTAGTTCTTATCTATAGAGAGAATTGATCATTGCAATTGAAGACTGCAATGATTTTTGTCTAAAATTATGAATTATTTTGTTGGACATTTCTTCTAGAGTCTCAACGTTTGAAATTCTATGTAATTCAATAGTACTGAACCAGGGAGGCAGCTTCAAAATCATTTTCAGAACTTTGTTCTGAATCCTTTGAAGTGTTTTTTTCCTAGTAGCACAACAACTAGACCATATTGGCACAGCATAAAGCATGGCCGGTCTAAAGATTTGTTTAAATATTAGAAGTTTGTTCTTCAAACAAAGTTTGGATTTTCTGTTTATAAGAGGATATAAACATTTTATATATTTATTACATTTGGCTTGAATGCCCTCAATGTGATCTTTAAAAGTTAATTTTTGATCAAGTATCAGTCCAAGATATTTTACTTGATTTGACCAAGAAATTGGAACTCCGTTCATAGTGACCATATGACTATTACTTGGTTTCAAAAATGCAGCTCTAGGCTTGTGTGGGAATATTATAAGTTGAGTTTTGGAAGCATTAGGAGAAATCTTCCATTTTTGAAAATAATCTGTAAAAATGTCCAAGCTTTTTTGTAGCCTCCTGGATATAACACGAAGACTTTTTCCTTTAGCGGAAATGCCTGTGTCATCAGCAAAGCAAGATTTTTGACAGCCCTGAGGTAAATCAGGGAGATCTGAAGTGAAAATGTTATAAAGTATTGGCCCAAGAATGCTACCTTGAGGAACACCAGCTCTGACAGGCAATTGATCAGATTTAGAATTCTGATAATTTACTTGCAAAGTTCTATCAGTTAAGTAGTTTTGAATTAATTTCATGATATAAAGCGGAAAATTGAACTTTTTCAGTTTCGCAATCAAACCTTCATGCCAAACACTGTCGAATGCTTTTTCTATGTCTAGAAGAGCAACTCCAGTGGAGCAGCCTTCAGCTTTGTTTGAACGAATTAAATTTGTAACTCTCAAAAGTTGATGCGTAGTTGAATGCCCATGGCGGAATCCAAACTGTTCATCAGCAAAAATTGAGTTTGTATTGATGTGAAGCATCATTCTATTCAAAATTATTTTTTCAAAAAGCTTACTTATTGAAGAAAGCAAACTGATTGGTCGGTAGCTAGAAGCTTCAGCCGGATTTTTGTCTGGCTTCAAGATAGGTACGACTTTTGCATTTTTCCATTTATCTGGAAAGTATGCCAGATGAAAACATCTGTTAAATAGTTTCACCAAGAAAGACAAAGTACTCTCGGGAGTTTTTTGATTAGGATATAGAAAATTCCATCATCACCTGGTGCTTTCATATTTTGAAATTTTTTAGTTATAGTTTTTACTTCATCCAAATCAGTTCCCCAAGAATCATCAAAAATATTTTCTTGTGAGAAAATATTCAGATACTCCCTGGAAACTTGATCCTCAATAGGACTTGTAAGACCCAAACTGAAATTATGGGAGCTCTCAAACTGCTTAACAAGTTTTTGAGCTTTTTCCGCATTTGTGAGCAAAATTTTATCACCTTCCTTAAGCGCTGGTATAGGCTTTTGAGGTTTTTTCAATATTTTAGAGAGTTTCCAGAAAGGTTTGGAACTCGGATCTAATTTTGACAAATTATTTTCAAAATGTTTGTTCCTCAGGGCAGAGAAGCGTTTTTTAATTTGTTTTTGTAAATCTCGCCATATGACTTTCATAGCGGGATCACGTGTTCTTTGATATTGACGCCTACGTACATTTTTCAGACGAATCAAGAGCTGAAGATCGTCATCAATTATAACTGGATCGAATTTAACCTCGCATTTTGGCACTGAAGCAGCTCTTGCTCTATTTATTGAGAAAGCCAGAGATTCAAGAGCATTATTAATTTCATTTTTTGTTTGCAATGGAACATTAGGATCAAAGTTGTATTCCATAAATGTTCGATATTGATCCCAATTAGCTCTATGGTAGTTGAAAGTAGAACTGATGGAATTAGAAATGATTTCTTGAGATATTTCAAATGTAACTGGAAGGTGATCAGAACCAAAGTCAGCATGGGTAATCAATTGACTACAAAGTTGACATGAATCAGTTAGGACCAAATCAATAGTTGAGGGATTTCTGGCTGAAGAAAAGCAAGTTGGACTGTTTGGGTATTGAATAGTGTAGTAGCCTGCAGAACAATGATCAAAAAGTATATTACCATTGGCATTGCTTTGCGAATTATTCCATGAGCGGTGTTTTGCATTGAAATCACCAATAACAAAGAATTTAGACCTATGACGGGTAAGTTTCTGGAGGTCACCCTTGAGCCAGTTCTTTTGCTGACCAGTGCATTGGAAAGGCAAATAGGCAGCTATAAAAGTAAATTGGCCAAATTTTGTTTCAACTGAAACCCCCAAAGTTTCAAAAACTTTGGTTTCAAATGAAGAAAGAATGTGATGTTTGATACGCCTATGGACAATGATGGCAACGCCACCACCAGCTCCATTAATGCGATCATTTCGGTAGACAAAATAATTTGGATCTCTTTTGACCTTATGGGCAGGTTTGAGATAAGTCTCAGTTATAACAGCAATATGCACGTTATGAACTCTTAAAAAATTAAATAGCTCATCCTCGTTATCTCTGATGGATCGAGCATTCCAATTCAAAATATTTAATGACTTAAAATCCATTACTGAACTTCAATGTCATGACAATATTATTGGCAAATTTAATACCAGTTTGGATAGCTTCAAACATGGAATTAGTTTTTAGCATATCGGTTATCATATCGATTAACGATTGCTGTAAAAATTCTAATTTAGGAGCGGATATGTTACCTAAATCAAATTCATCAGAAGTCCCGTGGGAATTTTGGTTTTGGTTTCTACCCGCTGCAACGGCAGCGTAGGTAGGTCCATTTACATGTTGAACATTGTTAACAACACGGTTGGGTAAGAATGTAGGGTTTGAAGATTGAACCCTGTTGGTACCTGCAGGTATCGAAATAGTATTTACTCCTCGTTGAGCGTTTGAAGTTACAGTTGCGGATGGAAAAACCTGTCCGCTGTTTCTACCGACGGTTTGGTAGGAATTTGTTCTTTGCTGATCGTTGTTAACAGCTGCAGAATGGGTAGTAGCTGGTCGGGAACGTTTTTCGTTTCCTACCTGGCGCTTAGTGCGCGACTGCAAAATTGCTTTGCGAGTCTTGCACTCCCAAAAATTTGATTTATGGTTTTCACCACAATTTGAACATTTGAATTTTTGAGGATCTTCCTTCACAGGACAGTCGTCCTTAGTGTGTGAGGAATCACCACAATTCATGCATTTACCAACCATATGGCAATGCTTTGTTCCGTGACCCCATCCCTGGCACTTACGGCATTGGGTGAGGCTTTGGAAATTGGCTCCAGTCTTCCTGAAATGTTCCCACTTCACACGGACATGGAGCAAAAGGCTTGCTTTTTCTAAAGCCTTAAGGTTATTAAGTTCACTTGACTTGAAGTGAACTAAGTAGAAATCGTTTGAAATCCCTTTGCGAGCATCGCCAGGCCGGGATTTCATTTTCATCTTAATTACTTGGACTGGGCTAAATCCAAGTAATTTTGTTAACTCGTTTTTTATTTCATCGAGAGATTCACCACTGGGCAGTCCTTTCAAGACAACCTTGAAAAGACGCTCAGCTTTGGTGTCATAGGTGAAGAAATTGTGGTTCTTCTGAGTAAGATACTCAAGAAGACGTTTGAATCCGTCCAAGGTTTCTGCATGCAAACGGCATTCACCTCGTCTGGAAATTTGAAGGGAATATTTCACACCTTCAACAAATGTTAAGATTTCCTTGCGAAAAGCATGGAAATCCGAAATTGTCACCACAATAGGGGGAACTTTTTCCTTTCTCAATCGAGAAAGTTTTTTCAAATTTTGATTAGATGATGGATCACTCTCATCATCTGTGAGCATATCAAATTGATTACTCACATTAATTTGATTTGCAGGCGAATCAATAGATTGCCCTTTTCGTTTGCGCTTATTTGCCATAGTGGCAGAGTAATTTGCTCCAAATCGACGTCCAAGCAGATAACTATAAGAATCCGAGGGACCGAAGAGGAATTTTCCAATGCGATATCCAAGCCGGGTTACCCGAAGGGCCTAACAAGGATCGAAAAGGAATAAGAGGAAATCTAAAAATTGTAGGTATTATTTAGCACTGAAAAGTGCTGTTTAAGATTTGGTGTAGCGTTAGGTAGCAATAGCACTTCCTTCAGCAAATAGAAAATAGAACCGCACGGCATGAGAGCACAATGCAGACTGTTATATAAGAGATGTTTTGATACTATTATCTTATTTTTTTTATTTTTCTATAAAATGGACCACCCTAATGCAAAACAAGTGAACCACCCTAATGAAATATCACATAATATGCTAGCAGTTGCCAACGATGATATAAGACATGTTTCAGTACTATTGCCATGGATATCTCAGCAATTGAATTCAAATCCTCCATATCAAATTCATTTCACTCCTCCACCTCAAAAAATTTCTAAGTCCCAAAAAGTCAATTTTTTTCAAAAATTTTTTTTTTCGAGATAACACCAGATCTCGACGTTTCATGCATTTCTAAGACATTTGGCATCAAAAACAAAAAATCGATTTCGGAATTTTCACGTACCCCCCCCCCCCCCCCCCCCCTTGGAAATTTTTCGTGTTTCAAAAAAGTCAAACTTTGACCGCTTTGGTCCAACACTTAACGAAGTCCGATTGAGCTCAAATTTTGCATGGGGACTTTTTTTGAGGAGACGAAACTTTTGAGCACTACCCGTTTTTGAAATTCGAAAAGTCGATTTTTTTTTGGCACCCTAATGTACATCTAATTTGGTTAAGGGTACGCAGAGTTACAGATAAATTAGAAAAGGAGTTTTTCAACATAAAAATTATCGAGAGCAATTTAGGTAAAAAACTACATTTTACGGAAATCAACCATATCTCCGTTGTTTATGGGCCGATTCACGATCGTTAACCACTGATAGACTTGTTATGAATTCGTGTTTCTGAGAAAAATATAATATTTTTGATTTTCAAGTAACATAAAAAATAACGAGCTGCAGAAAATTAGCCCTTGTTGACATAACCTCAAAGTATCCGTGATATCTCCGGTGTCGGAAGTCAAATCCAATTTTGATTAAAGATGTGCTAAAACTAAAATAAATTCCACGTCGAACGTTTCTAATTTGAATCAAAATCGGATAATTATTCGCCGAACTGTATCACTTTGAATCTGGACCAAATTTTGCTAGTCTTCTCACTTTTTTTATCATCCTATGTACATTAAGAGTTTTCGTTTTGGTCTGAAAATAGAAAACCTATAGGCCAGCTGAACTATCTGGATAAACGCGTGATCGGGTAACTTTATGAGCTGCCCCATCATTCTGCGCCATGGATGATTCATCTTCCGATAAGTCATCCATGGCTCGTTCGTGGGAGCTTATGATGCTCAATCACTAACGCAATTATATGCAATCAATCACAGATAAACAAACTAAACCTAAGCACACTCTCTCACACACTCACACACACAATACAATTAAAATGTATTCAGGAGAAACAAAAACTTAGCTTATATGTATCACTGATCTGCTGCAGCCGGTCAACGAATGTGCTGCTGCTGCCGAGCGACTATGATATTATGTGGCCGCTTGTACGGGCTAGACGTGGAGCTCAGCGATAATGAGAATGATGACGATGATGAAGACGTTGTCGGTGGTGGTTGGCAGATGAACGATTGTTCGCTACACACGATGGACGAGCCGTCAATAGATGCGGAGCAGACATACCGCTATTCGATTGCTAATTGCAATTAATGGCGTCATTGCACTGATTAACACACGTTTGCTTATTCAGAAAAAGTAAAACTCGATATCAACTGCGATGAGGACACTTTCGAGAAAAAAAAACTGCACTTGGAAACAACGCGTGACAAACTTCCAAAGCAATGGAGAGCGGACACCGCGGCCTGCACCGTACGCTTGTTCACTGGACAATGACTAACAACACTGTCTTTTCATATGAAAAGTGACTCTTCACTCAGAGAGCCTCATTTTGTCTTCTTTCCTTAACATCTTCAACACTGTGGGTTCTTTTGACATAAAGTGTACCACAGTATTTTACCATAGAATGACGCTTATATACAGTAGCGCCAAAAGCATGCTGTGGTGGATACAATGCGAAACATTCTGATTGATCCACTTAAACATATTTTCATGATTCAACTTCATTATGATATGACTATGGGAATTCCTAGAACACCGGCAAAATCTTGAGGTGTTTTAACTTCAACTACTAGGTCCAAGGCCTGGATTTTGGAAAGAAACACACTAGTGTTGCCAGATCGAGTGGTAATGCAGCCTAAAAGTGCTTCTGAAGTTTCTCTAATGGTTAGCATAACGATGAACATTATAATTTGGAGATGGTGATCAATGGTCAAGTACAGTTTTTGCAAATAGTTATTGAAATGTTGTATTTGATCATATAAACTCAGTTAAAAAGCTGAAACAGTTTAGCATCACAAATCAGCACACATTTGGAAGACATTCCCACCACACCTAGGGGAGCCTGATACATTATTCATCTCATGATTAATTGTACATACTGATTGATGAAATGTGGGTTTGATGCCCGCCTGAATCAATCGATTCCTTCTGTTATTGAGTAAGCTTGGTTTCTTAACAACAAATAAGAAAAAAATTAAATTAACACGAAACCAAAAATAAGAAATCAGATGGTTATGTGTTAATATTTTGTTTTCGATTAGCACTTAAAAGAATCGAAGGGTGTAGAGATGAAAATGGGATTGGTAACCCCAGATACTGTACTTGTATCGAGGTGTTTTATGGTGAAGCGATTTTGCTTATATATACACACACACACAAGAACAATGTTGTTAGGTTATCTATCAACATGCACTCGTCTGGGAACATATTGATCCGGAATACCTCATATCAGCTTGTCGAAATTATACAGATTGAAGAAAGTACGTATTGACCAATTGGACATGTAAACGTAACACTGACTGGAGAGAAATTTTCAAATAACATAAAGACTATGCAACTGACCTCTCAAAAACTCTTACACAGGAAACTTCTTCTCATAAGGAGTCACATCAGTAAACCATAAAAAATATACTTTTGGAACTTCTGAATACTTTTAATATCAGACATTACTAAAACTGGTAGAATTCAAATATCTTCTCGACATAGATAGCTACAACCTTATTTTCGATTCGAGAAAACTGCTTAAAAAGACTTTCGCAGCAACTAAATGACGAACTAAACTACAAAAGATTGAAGAAAACACACTAACAAACTAAATAACAAAAAGACGAAACGACACCATACAAAACAGTAGACATGAACATGACTGAGAGAAAGGTGAAGCAAACTTGAATATGTAACACCTTTTGAGGCAGTGTCAACAGGGTCTCTATGGAAGACATGATCCTTGCACGGCTGGTGAAATGCTTCAAAAGGAATTAAGTTGTATCATTCTAACGCACAAGAAACAATAGGTACAATAGCTTCTTACTTTTGGTTCGAAAAAACTGCTTTGGGAGACTCTCATAGCACATAATTGATACTCTTCACGAACTAAACTACAAAACACTGGGAAAATTACGAAACGTCGTATTAAACTTGCTAACGTAACACTGACTAACAAAATAACAAAAAGACAATTGAAAAAACAGACGAAACGACTCAAAATTCTCAACGTGGCTCCTTCCGAGTCATTTGCAACAGCGTCTTCTTGGACGACATGTTCCGTGTACGGCTGACAAAATGATTCGAAAGAATTTACGCAACGATATCATCAAAGGCCTGGCCAAGAGGTTTCTACTCTATTCAGATTCCCGCCAGTAAACCTTCATAAAAAAAATATATATATCACTATGGGACTTCAGTGCTTGTTCCTTACCAGTTTCTTAAGATGGTCAGGTTGCGTTACGAAAACGTATTATTATCCTCCATTAGCGTTGTACATAATGGAACAGTAATGAGTATGGGCCTTGCTAAATCTTTGACATTAGATTAGGATTTCTTAGGTGTTTAAGTGGCGAACCAGCCCAGGAGGCTGAAAGCCACTCTAATAAAGAAATAAAAAAAAAATTCTTAGATGTCATCAGCACAACAAGGTCACACGGGGGATATTATGCTGCTCAATTGTCTCTTTTCAGCACATTATATTCGTGTTGGTTATCAATTAGTGCCTTAGTCTTTTGCCTTCCAAACGTATTACTATATTTGGTTGGATCAATGTTTGTAGTCGAAAATTTTCTCTTCATAAAATTGTTTAAAAGCGAACTGTTGCCTCATAGTAATGGGGCTAAAGTTTGCACTAGCCCAGCAACGCATTTGTGACAACTTACGAATATAGTATGTGAATATTTTAACCTCCATCCCTATTTTCGGGACACTAGATGTCACACGACAAGTCTAAACGTTATGGAAACACGACATGACTAAACGTTATGGAATGGAGTAAACTAGTGGAAACTCATCGAGAATGGTATCTCACATGTATCCGTCGAACCATTCTGAACGGCCGTTGTGAGAATATCACCATGAAAAGTTCACATGCGCATGTCATGTTACCAATTTTTAATGCTTCTCTCCTTTCTCCAATTCTCCTCCCTATCCCATGGCCGCGAGCGGTACATTGTGAGTCTCGATATGCGCTACTGAAGTCAGCTCTTCAAAAGCAGAAACATCGAGACGACCCTGCAGCAAAGTGGGGTTGAAGCAGTAAGAGGGGAATGGTATATAAGCCTAACCAATTTGACCAGCCAAACTTTCTAACACAAGCTTCAAGGTAAGATGATTTCAAAATCAAGGTAAGAAAATCATATAATTTCTCTAAATTTTGCATATATTTATATAGCACCATATGCTGGGATAGGGACCATCAGAGCACCCGATTGAAGCGATTTGGATAGGAAGAGTGGGACTGCCAACTTCATGTTGTTAACGTTTCGTGAATAAAGGGCGGGCTCTTCTCCCCCATCTATTTAGTGGGACTTTTTACTAGGCGGGGCTCGGTTTTGTTGTGGTTTCTGCGAACTTGTTTCTGGACGGAGATTCTCTTTAGACCCCTGTAGCTCTGGGATGCTGCGTTAGTGTATCTGCTTACGGGCTCACAATACGTTTTTGGCCCTTCATACAGGGATACGATGAAACATTTACCACAATGCAACCTTGATCAAACCGTTTAATTAAAACAGTCCAGTGCTGTAGGTAATTGCCTTGCTACATTAGATAGTAGTTCACATCATCATCATCACTAGATGTCACATGACAAGTCACTGATTAGTCATGAAATTGATTCATGCTTATTTTTATATACTGATTTTCAGAAGCATTTTCAACACTAATAAAACACCAGAAGATATAAGAATTTTTCATCAACCCAAACAACATAAAGATGATGAGAAGACATAAGTCATAATATTAAATTGTTGTTTTATAAATATTTTTTTACTGTAAATAGTTATTATATTGCTATATACAATCATCGGCAATATAAAGTGCCCACCTAATTCTTTCAACTTCTCTAAAAAACTTGATGGTTAAATGAATAAAAACATCGAAATATTGTCAGGAGTTTTAGTTATTCTGTTCATTTTATTGTCATCCATAAAACACTTAGAAAAAGGAGAATAAATTACTAAGCGTATAATTGTGTTAAATTTAAAAAAAATCATTGTCAAAAAAAAGTGCCCGCTTCTGTAACTTTCCTATCGAAGATCAATCCAACGCGTTATCAAAAGGCGTTCAGTAATTTATGTGTCCTTCTTTTGCTTTTAGTACCATCTGCAGACGTTTCGGCATACTATCCACTAGGCTTTGCAGGTGCTGCGGATCAAGGTCGTTCCAGGCTTTCTCAAGGACATCGAAATAGTTGTGTTTGTTTGTTAATCTGGTTTTATCAACGCGGGCATCGAGAATGGCCCACACATCCGGGCTTAGTGGAGCCCATTCCATGGACTTGATTCGGCATGGACGAAAGAGAGACTTAGTTTTCTTTGCTGTATGCTTCGGGCCGTTCTCTTGCTGGAACACGAACTGATTTTCCAGCCCTGTTTGAATCAACAATACCTCAAGATTTTCTCGCAGAATGTTGATGTAGAAGTCTCCAGTTATAATCCCATCGATTTTCACATGAGCCCCCACTCCAGCCCAAGAAAATACCCCCAAACCATAACATAACCTCCCCATGCTTCACCGTGCCTTGAATATGTCGTTCCTAAAGCTCCTCTCCTGGTCTGCGCAATGCACGGTCACATTTTTTCTTATTGAAGAGTTCAAACTTGGAATCATCAGTCCACAGAACCTTCGTCCAGTACTCTATGGGCTTAGCTGCATGCTCTCGAGCAAATTTTAGCCTTTTGGCTTTATTAGCTTTGCTGATGAATGGCAACTTCCGGGCAAACTTGTTTTTCAAATCATGCGATTCTCCGGCGGATTATTCGATCGGTTATTGGTGGCTGAAGAGTTTCCTGTATCTCCCTGACAGTATTTTTGGTTTTTTTTAATTTCCCGAATGATTTTGGTGTCCATTCTTTTATCCGTTTTACGTTTTCCGCCACTGATCAAAACGTTCTGCACTTCAACCAATTTTTTCCGACAGCTGCTTTGTTGATACCGTACTTTCCTGCGATAACCCGCTGCGATTCTCCATTTTTCACATCTCGAAACACCAGTTTACGGATACTCAAAGAAATTGATTTTGAAAGCACTGTGTTTTCCACAATTTCAACGAAAATTATATCAAAATAACGTGAACGTATTACAGAAGCTGAACGAATAAAATATTTATTTTGAACCCAAATGTCAAAACTCAACAAATCGAGGAGTCTCCTGATGAGCATGCGAAAGATATACAAGGTTTTTATAAAAAGGGAACTTTTAAGTTAACCGCAACAATATGTTTTTTTTTTTTGTAAAATCGAGGTTTGCTTGTTATAAATTTCTAGTGAATGTTTTCAATAAAGTATGATTAAATCACCCATTTGAAAATATATCATGTGTTTCATTTGAGAAGTTGAAGTTTTTAGGAAGTGTTTGTTGAAATCATGAAGGGTATGCACTTTATTTTGCTGATAACTGTAACATATCATATTACATTGCAAACATACTGGGTTGGGAGAGGGCATCAGGGTATCACTCAAGCTGAAATTGGGCGATGGAGTGGTATGACAACCGGAGTCTAGGAGGGAATGAACAGTATCATTTTCTTTATCCTACAATTCGATTGTGATGCTGTGAGTTCTACTCCAACAGTTTCAGCAAGAATGCCGTGCTCTTCTTAACGAGCCATCCTGTAGAAAGCTTATTAAGTAATGCGAATTGGGTTATTCGATTTGTTGGATCGTATCGTTGGAAGAAGATTCTTATGTTTCCGCGGGTTTCGTGTAAGCGTCTCTGTTTACGGGTCCGCTCCCCAGTTTTTGGACCTTCATACAACGTTACTGTGAATTCAGACCGGTAACTCAAATCGATCTTGCTATTATATATATAAAAATGGATTTCTGTCTGTCTGTCTGTCTGTCTGTCTGACCCTAATAGGCTCGGAGACTACTGAACCGATCGGCGTGAAAATTTGTATGCAGGGGTTTTTGGGGCCGGGGAAGGTTCTTAAGATAATAAGAGACCCCTCCCTCCTCTGTAAAGGGGGGTTCCCATACAAATGAAACACATATTTCTGCATAACTCGACAACTGATCAAGCAAAAGAATCCAAATTTAGCATGCGGAAGTTTTAGGAGGCAATAAATGTTTCTACGGTGGTTCGAGACCCCTCCTCTCTCTGGTAGGGGGGCGGGGCTCCCATACAAATGAAACACAAGTTTCTGCATAACTCGAGAACTAATCAAGTAAATGGAACCAAATTTGGCATGTGGAGGTTTTCGAAGGCAAAAAATGATTCTATTGTGGTTTGAGACTCCTCCACTCACTGAAAGAGGGGTCTCTCATACAAATGAAACACGAATTTCTGCATAACTCGATAAAAATTAAGCAAATGGAACCAAATTTGGCATGTGGAGGTTTTTGGAGAGAAATAAATGTTTCTAATGTGGTTTGAGACCCCTCCGCCTTCTAGAAGGGGAGACTCCCATAAAAATGAAACATAATTTTTAGCATAACTTGAGAGCCAATAAAGCAAATGAAACCAAATTTGGCATTTGGCATGTTGAGGTTTTAGGAGGCAAGAAATGTTTCTATGGCAGTTCAATACCCCTCCCCCTTTTGAGGGGGGGGCTCTCATACAAATAAAAAGCAAATTTCTGCATAACTCTAAAGAACTAATCAAGTAAATGAAACCACTTTTAGCATATGGGGGTTTTTGGAGGCTAGATTTCTATATACATAAAAATGAATTTCTGTCTGTCTGTCTGTCAGACCCTTATAGACTCGGAAAGTTCTGAACCGACCAACGTGAAAATTTATATGAAGGGGTTTTAGGGGCTGGGAAAAAATTTTTATGATTGTTTGAGACCCCTTCTCTGTGAGCAGGGCGCTCTCCGCTACAAATGAGACACAAATTTCATCATAACTTGAGAACTAATCAAGCAAATTGAATCAAATTTGGCATGTGGGGAGTTTTGAAGGCAAGAATGTTTCTATGGTAGTTCAAGACCCCTCCCCTCTCGGAAAAGAGAGTTTTTTTTTTTTTTTTTTTTTCTTCAAACAAATGAAACTCAAATTTTTATTATAATCGATGAGCCCAATGTGATGGTTCGAGAACTAATCAAGCAAATGGAACCAGAGCATTTGGTATGTGGGGGGGTTTTGAAGACAATGATTGTATGGTGGTTTGAGAAACCACCTCCTCTGGAAGGAGGGCTCCCATACAAATGAAACACAAATTTCTACCAAAAATGAGAATTATCCAGATTACTTAAACACAAAACGTGTATTTCTCGGGTAAGAAGCATGTTTTGATAGAAGTTTGAACCCCTGTTTATTCAAGAAAAAAAAAACTCATTCCGAAAAAAAAAAAACATAAACGTGCCAGTTATATTAAATTTCCCATCATTAAGTTGCAAGCGTAGCAGCGCACGCACCGGGTTCAGCTAGTCTATATATATAAAAATGGATTTCTGTCTGTCTGTCTGTCTGTCTGACCCTAATAGGCTCGGAAACTACTGAGCCGATCGGCGTGAACATTTGTATGCAGGGGTTTTTGGGGCCAGAGAAGGTTCTTATGATGGTTTGAGACCTCTACAACCTCTGAAAGGGGGGGCTCCCACACAAATGAAGCACAAATTTCTGCTAAACTCGAGAGCTGATCAAGCAAAAGAACCCAAATTTAGCATGAGGAAGTTTTTGGAGGCAAGAAATGTTTCTATGGTAGTTTGAGACCCCTCCTCTCTCTAGAAAGGCAGGCTCACATACAAATGAAACAGAAGTTTCTGCATATCTCAAGAACTAATCAAGCAAATGGAACCAAATTTGGCAACTTGTACTAAAAGACTGCTCACTTGATGCACCCTCGGGGGTGCTTACTACAGCAGATCCTACTGCATTTAGGCGAAAACGACTGCTCGCCAGTGCACCCTCCAGGGTGCTTGCTACCCCCTATGCATACCTACAGCAGATCCAACTCTGCACAGCTCCCCGACTGCCGAAAAACTAAATCAAAATGCGAAGGTGTACCTCTTATATAACATTCATGGCTGCCTAGGAGACGTTCCTTACTTAAATACCAAGTCTATGCTAGGAAATTATTGTGTATTTGGTAAACTTACTCTGAAAAATCTACATTATAAGACATCACCCTTGCACTTTCCGTTATTTACAATAGCTATTAAACACTGATGCGTAGAAATATTCCAGATAGATTGGTGCAAGGATTTCGAAAATCGGTCATGAAATGAATTAGTTATTAACGTTCAAAACCTAAGCATATTTCGTGACGCTCCAAATTCTCGTACTCACAACGTGTACCCCTGTATTGAAAACAAAGACGTAGTCCTACGTCAAAATCTGGTCGTAAAACGGGCCCTGTGTACCAAAACTTGGACCGTAAAATCACGCAAGCTTTCGCTCGTAAAAAGAGTACTTCCGTTCGAGATGTGGCCAAAAAGCTGGGAACTTCGAAGAAAAAACGGGTTATGTTGAGAAACCGCTCTATAAATAAAATTTGTACAAAAAAAATCTGTTGTACATTGCTGTACAACATATCAAGCCAAACACTGAATTAGGTCCTTAGTAACAATATAAAAAAAAATCGAGTTGAATATCGATTTGGATAGAAAGCCATTACTTTTCTATGAATCATTTTGAAATTATGCTTTAAGATAAAAAAAATTAAAAATACGACCCGATAACAAAACGACCCATGTACCTTCCGTCTGATATCGCACAGCTCTGTACATGGGACTTATGTCAGCCGCTTGTCCAATGTACAATGTTTGTCTAAAATTTTGACAGATGTACATAGGACCTACATTTTGTCTTCTAAAAACGCTTGTTCTGATTGTTCGAAGAATGAAAACAAGCAAAAATTCTTCGTTCGGATGAATAATATTCAACTACTTCAAGCAACATTTGTGTTAAATCGAAAAAAAAGGATTGAAAATTTTAATATTTTTTTTTAATTGTTATTGCAACTCAATCGGTAATCTTTAATTTGTGTATGGTTTTCAACGTAAAACGTCGTCAGTATTAAAACGAAAATGTTGCCTTTGGTGTTTACGGTGATTATAGGCGTATAATTGATACATTTATTACTTAGGACCTATTGCATTTGCATTTGTAGATTGGACCTGTTAGATTGGTCTTTTGTCAAATTAGAATGTACATTGGAGTATTGTGACCTTCAGCCGTACTAATTCGGAGATCGCAGCAAGCCGTGTTTTGAAGCTGACGTGTTTTGCTTTTGCTGCGTTGTTTTGTTTTCGCGAAAAAAAAATTTATTCAACAAGAATAAAAAGTTAAATTATAAATATCCGAGTGCTATGCGTGAGACGTTGTGAATTTAATCGCAGGGTGGCCACAGAACCGGGAAAACCGGGAATTAACCGGGAATTTATGTTCACATGATTATTCATAATGTTTAGGTTGTGTGTGATTATCATCGACCTCTAGTTATTCCTATTTGAGCGTGTCCATAACGATCTGTGAAATTTTTGAGTGTGTCATTGATTTAAAAACCTTCTATAAATATCTTGGCTCATTCGTCTACGTGGTAAATCTGAAGTATGCAATTATGACTTCAAAGTAGGCACTTTGCTTGAAGACTGGAATTATGCATAAAATGCCTAAAACGGTTATATGCAAAAATGCCTAAAGAGGTTGTACGTCAAAAAGTGTATACATTTTAGGCATTTTGCAGCATGTGAAAGAGATTAGAAACTATGCATTTTAAGAATATGATTGTGTGTAGAAACTAGTCACTTTTTGAAATGAAGATGAGATAAGTAATTCAGCGCCAATATTTCAAAATTTCAGATCTGCTTTTTTTTGTAATCAACGACATTCTCTATCGATTTATCTCAAAATCCCAGACAGGCAAATGAAATACAACATAAGGTGAGAAAAATGTGTCGTCTTGCAGTTGGTATTGGTAATTTGCAGGAGAAAGTTTTCACTTCCGAAAAAGCGACCACTTACAGCAGATCCGCCATTTTGAAATGTTGGCACTGAACTGATCCTAGAAAATTGCTCTATAGATACAAATTTGAATTTATCTAGAAATTAAAAATACATTTCGCAAAATATAACAAAATGGCACCACCCTTAGCTTAGCTTAGCTTGACTGACTGCTTTACTCCGTATCAATGGCTGCTACTCCGTGATTGATCAGAGTCAGTGAAATTGCACAATGAATAAACTTAATGAGGCTGGGAGTAACCGGCCATTCTCACTATACACGTTTCAAATAATATAACAAAATGGCACCACGATCTTCAAACTTGTATTAAATTTGTGCCACGGTTTGTGCTTACTTTTGACATGAAGTTTAAGCTCCTGCACATAATCATCAATTTGGGCACCGCAGCCGCTGATAGGACACTGGATAGTAATTATAATCTTTATTTTTTGTTAAAATATAACAATAATAAATTAAAGATACTTGCCTTGTAGCTTGTCTCAAGTTTTGCTTGCAAGAACTCCATTTGTTTTATTTTCATTTTCTCTATCAGGCAAAGCCAGTCAACCAGCACAAATCAATTTTTCACTTTGTTGATAGCGTTATTTTTATGCATTTGATCTATCACACTTGATTAAAAAAAAGTTTTAAAACTATTCATTTTTTGGGATTAAAAAGTAGGCACGTATAGAGGCTTTTCATAAAAATGCATAGAATGTAGTCAAAAATGAATACTAACCGTGTAGTGTGTAGCAACGTGTGTTCTGACGTCTCCAGAGTTGAAAAAACTCAAATTCACTTTACTGACGCAACACGAACCGAATCAATAAAAAAATCATTGTCCATCTTTCTACAACTTCAACCTACTGAACAACTATTACGGTAATGATTTTTGCTTTATCTTCTTCTGCTCTTGCCATTTCACGCAATCGTTCCACACTCATTCGTTTTGCGATACAATGACAATGAACAAGAACAAAATTCAAATTCATCTTGCCATATCACAGGGAATGAAAAGTTCATTCATTTCACTGAAGATGGGTGAAAGGAATTTTAAAAACGTATACAAAGCCTCTCTTAAATGCTTCTTGGCTTCTTTGCCGTTGTATCGTTGGATTCAACAGGCCATTTGCGGTTGCCAACTCATCGTGTCGAAGTCAGAAATGACGGGGTGAGATTCCCTACATCGAACCTGACTTAAACGTAGTTGCAGTTGCTTGCCGCCTTTGGGATCGATGTGGCAGAGCAATGAAGCTCCATCCCTCAAGAAAAAACGTGGGACGCTATATCGATGGCGTTTTCCTTTCTGCTGTTTTGTCCAAAAGTCGAGGCCATTGTAAGGTGATGATGGAGCAGATGAGTAATATAGGATTAATAATCAAGGTTACACGGATTCTAAGAAACTGTGCAGCACATTCGAAACTGAGTAAATTCATTTTCAAAGACACATTTCTACATAGCGTTGGGGGAGTACCGATGTAAGCCTATCCACTTCCACTTTACATTTCGCCAAAAATGTTGAGTGACGTAGATCCGCTTTTCCTTTCGCACACGGCCACGCTGAAACTGGTGAAAAAAATCAGTGAACCTAAATGAATCAGAGTTTTCTTAAATTCGTATTCACTGATTGCTAAATGAACTGATTATTCTGTTTAGAGAATGAATAAGAGAGAGAGCTAAAACTGAGAATCATCGACGAACAGCAAGAACTCACGCATACTGAATGAAAAGAATAACAACAAAGCAAATCAATAAAATGAATTCTGACGATACGTCAACTCGAAGTGACGTACATCAGAATAAAAGGAAATGAATACCATTTACATTTTTGCACTGAGATGTATCTCGAAGTGATATTCAAAATATAAGTTCAACAATTTTTAACTCTGGATACTGAGCTCATATTCGTCGGCCAATTCCAACAGTTTTATTTGCGAATTGACACTGATCGTATTTCGACAACCTTTTTTCTTAGATTATAAGAAGCGCTATACCAGTGTAGCATAACCACAATAAGCGAAAACGGCTTTAAATCAAATAGTACTACTGATTTGTTGCCAAATGGCATATTTAGCTATCTTGTTGGATTTCTCCTTGCTTGTTATTTGGTACAAACAAGGATGTTTCGATATTTCTTCGCAAAGCGTAAGTGTCAATCTCCTTATCCCGTTTTGTTGTTTTGGCTACGCGTTTCTTTTCTTTTTTATTGCAAAAGCTCTCTTCCTGTGTTGCTGTTCATACTGACTGTCAAAACCATCAAATCTTCGAGCACATCAATATCGAAAAAAAAACTGTTTCGAACTCGGCTCTCCTTTTGACATTTTATTTTTATTTTTTATTCGAATTCAAACTTGCAAAACCCGCACAAAAACAAATGGAAATGTTTTGTTCCCGCCGAAGAAGTAGTTTGTAGAGATGAATTTTATTTTCCAGAGTAAATCCCGTGGTTGGGTTAACACTTCAAGAAGACTGTATTTTTTGTGTAGACTTAATAGCCGCCACGGGAAATTAAAATCCCGGGCTTCACTTAAAACACACAGGCGCGCATATACCGTGACGTTTTTCGCGACCTGTAAATCAGTCTTAAACAGGGAAATTTTTAACATTTGGTCCGAGAAAACCGGGAAAAACCGGGAATTTGAAAATGAAAATTGAGTAGCCACACTGTAATCGATTCCCACTCAAAGTGTTTTGTGACCGTGTTTCTTGAGATATATTGTGCATCGGTAGTTTTTTTTTTTCTTGTTTATTGGTGCTTCGCCCCGCACCTGGACGAGCTTTTCTGCATTGGATAAGGAACTTGGTGAGGTCATTTTGTATTACAGAAAATATACCTTAGCTATATACACGCCAGGATTGATTCTGGAAGTGTAAAAATTCTTCACGTATCCATTTGATATGTGAGGATTTTCATGCGAGGCTTATTGTATATGATGATGACCTCAGAATGTATGAACTTGTATAAACAGGCATTCTTGAAATGGGTCGTTGGATTTTCAATAGAGCTGTCACCTTCAATCTCCAGGGCTAACGTCGTGATAACATATAAATCAACGAAGAAATGCAGACAAGTTTCTTCCATAAAAGCACTGCCGGTCAGTGGGAGATTGATTGCATATACACAAACCTTCAGCCGTACTAATTATATATATTTCCATTTTTGTTTCCAGGGCGCCGGACGCGTCAGACCAACACTGGCAGTCAACTACTGTGTGGATCTACTGCTATTGACGACACGGCTAGTCCAAAACGCAAAGATTTCAAATACGACAACAACATTACCCACTTTATAAACAATAATTTAAATAATGACAATAGGCAGGTCAATACAAGTGCAAAAAAGGATTCAGCGGCGCCGATGGTGTTACGTGGTGGTCGCACCAAGTTGAACAAAATTGCAAAATATTTAACGACTGGCAAACCTTCAGCCCAGATAGCCAATGACAATAAAGCAGCTGGAATAATACAGAGCTTCATCGATCTTACAGATGAAAACACGTGCGATTCGTTTGAAGATGTTGCCGGTGGTAGTGGTAACCCTCCAGCTCTCGCCACTCTCGGTTTCAACGCGATTCAAAGCAATTCTGCGAGTAACATTTTCCTTCAGGAGCCAGTGCTTAGTTTAAACTTTGACAAAACTCCCACGGACAAATCTCGAGTGATCATAAAAAACTCTTTTCTTTTCCCTGCTGAAATTCAAACTAAATTTTCGCCGCCAAAATGTGATCCGATGTGGGGTAGTGCTGCAGCGTCACTTTCAATGAAAATGGAACCATCAGAGTATGCACTTGATCTCTCAAAGCCAACACAGAGTTACAGAAATAGATTCGACAACGTTCCTAAGCCAGGATAGCAATTCATGTGATAGCGGTGACAGCGGAGTATTTATCCAATCTTCAGGGGCACTCGATTTAGTAGCTTCAGCCGATGGGAAACGGCGCAAACCAGCTACTCCGCATCGCATTTTGTGTCCGTCTCCTGTTAAGATTCCCATCGTTGCTAGTCCTTCAACGGCACTGGCACACATTTGAACATTCAAGGCAAACGTTCTACAAGAAGGAATGTAAAATCAAAACGGAGAGTAAAAGTAAACTATTTGCCTTGATAAATTGCCCATCTGAAGTATGAGTAGTATAAAATTACATTTATTTGCAAAGTCGAAGTTATTGGAAACCACGTATACCTGACACAAAATCACAACAGACATTATACACTCATTAGGAATAAGACATTAGTACTGCCAGACCTCAACTTCGTTTTCTAGCTTCACACTTAAGGAATGAAGCCTTTTATTCGATAAATATGCTTGCATTAATGACTATTATTATAAACATAAACCAGTGCATCCACCGCCCAATTTATTGATTCGGTGTATATTCAATACAGGAAAAACAACATTTTTTTTAACTTCATTGTTTATTTATTAGGCTCAAGTGCCATAGGCATAACGGAGCCGAGTTCTTTTTCATTTTTACAACGATAATAACTTATTAACTAGGTTAGTTTTGGAAAGCCGAAAAACTCGCGGCTTGGTCGAGGTTAGGGATTACAATGATTCGGGTAGGAATGGAGAAGTAGGAATCTTAACGTTGGCTTTCAACAGCAGATGGCGATGCGATATTGTTGCTGTTGGTCTGGCGAAGATGTTGCATTGTGTTAAGCTGTAACGATACAATAGAAGCGGTATTACGGGGGAGGGGACGAGGTGGACATGTTAAAGCGACAGCTAAGAGAGGGTCAAACGAATACATCTATTTGTTTCAAGAACTTGTAAATTAGCCCCATATAGTCCAAGTCCAGCTTACCCAGCACGTCTCTGATATCTTCCTTCTCTGGTTTCCCTCGGGCCCGTAGGGATACGCAAAGATCAGATCTGGCAATTTCGTAATCGAGGCAATGCCAGACAACGTGGTTGATGTCCTGATAACCTGCACCACAGCCGCATTGATTGGTGTCTGAGAGACCTATTCGATAGAAATGAGAGCCTAACGAGTAGTGATTGGACATTAGACGACACATTACCTTGATAAAATCCCGGCTAATATCCAACCCTCTGAACCACGATTTTTTCGATACCTGTGGGAGAATAGAATGTAACCATCTGCCCAAATCCCCTGCATCGCATTTTTGTTGCCAGCTGATCAAGGCCTGTTGACGAAAAATAGCAAAAAATTCGTTGAAGGCGATTTGTCGATCATAAATATCGCCTGCCATAGCGCCCACCTTGGCAAGTGAGTCAGCTTTCTCATTACCCGGAATGGAGCAATGGGAAGGGACCCAGACCAAGGTGATGGTGTAGGAATTGTTTGATAGCGCACTCAAAAGAGATCGTATTTCGCTAACGAAAAACGGTGAGTGCTTTGCTGGCCTCATTGAACGAATAGCCTGAAGTGAGCTGAGACTATCCGTAAAAATGAAAAATTGACCAGAGGGAAGAGAGGCAATTCGCTCTAATGCATAGTGTATAGCCGCCAATTCTGCGACGTATACGGAGCAAGGATTTTGAAGTTTGAAGGAGGCGCTATGAATTTCGTTAAAAACACCAAAGCCAGTGGAATCATTTGTTTTTGACCCGTCGGTGTAAAACTTTCTGTCACAAACCCTCTGATATGGCCAAACTTGCTTGCAAAAATTGATGGAATGTACTCCGAACGGAGTGGATCTGGTATTCCACGAGCTTCTTGCTTCATGGTTAGATCAAAAACTACAGTAGAACTAGAGAAGTCTTGGGAGTAATCACGATTAGGAATATTCGAAGCAGGGCTCACCTCCAGAGTCATGTACCAATGGTACAGTGTCATGAACTTAGTTTGAGGATTTCGTTCGATTAGCTTTTCAAAATTTTCAATTACCAATGGATTTAGCACCTCACAGCGGATGAGGAACCGGAACGATAGCTCCACAAAACGATCTGATAAAGGAAGAACTCCTGCTAATACCTCCAAACTCATAGTATGAGTTGAGTTCATGCAGCCTAACGCGATACGAAGACAACGGTACTGGATTCGCTGCAGCTTCAGAATATGAGTTTTCGCGGCGGATTGAAAACAGAAGCTACCGTACTCGAGAACCGACAGAATCGTTGTACGATACAGCTTTATCAGATCTTCCGGGTGGGCTCCCCACCATGTTCCGGTGATAGTACGCATGAAGTTTATTCGCTGCTGGCATTTCTGATGCAGATACTTAATGTGCTTTCCCCAGGTGCATTTAGAATCGAACCAGACCCCTAGGTATTTATAAGACAAACTTTGAGTTATTATTTTACCCGTGAGTTGAAGCGGTATCTGTGCTGGATCACGCTTCCTAGAAAAAACAACTAACTCTGTTTTCTCCGGGGAGAATTCGATACCCAGCTTTACAGCCCAGGTAGACAAATTGTCTAGGGTATCCTGCAACGGTCCCTGCAGGTTGTTCGCCTCTGGTCCTACAATTGAAACAACGGCGTCATCCGCAAGCTGTCTTAGCGTGCAATTTTCCATGAGGCAGCTATCGATGTCTCTGACATAAAAATTATAAAAAGGGGGCTTAAACAAGAGCCCTGGGGGAGACCCTTGTAGCTAATTCGTGAAGTTGTCGAAGACCCATGAGAAAAGCTCATATGTTTCTCAGACAACAAATTGTACAAATAGTTGTTTAATAATGGTGAAAGGCCACACTCGTGGAGTTTGTCTGAAAGGACGTCTACACAAACTGAATCAAAAGCCCCCTTAATGTCCATGAAAACTGAACCCATTTGCTCATTTTGAGCATAGGCCAGCTGTATTTCTGTTGATAGCAGCGCAAGACAATCGTTCGTTCCTTTGCCTCTGCGGAAACCAAATTGTGTATGAGATAGAAAGCCATTAGATTCAATCCATTTGTCGAGCCGATGAAGAATCATCTTCTCTAGCAGCTTCCGTATACACGACAACATCGCAATTGGGCGATAAGAGTTGTAATCCGACGCGGGTTTCCCGGGTTTTTGTATAGCTATAACTCTAACCTGCCTCCATTCATCCGGAACAATATTGCTTTCCAGGAACTGATTAAATAAGTTCAGCAAGCGCCTCTTTACGACGTCTGGGAGGTTTTTCAACAAGTTAAACTTGATTTTATCCATTCCTGATGCAGAATTGTTGCATGAAAGAAGAGCAAGTGAGAATTCGAGCATCGAAAAGGGCGCATCCATTTCGTTACGATTGGTTTGAGTATCGCGAGCAATTCGTTGCACCGGGACCGAATCTGGGCACACTTTCTTGGCGAACGCGAAGACCCACCGGGAAGAGCTTTCCTTGTCTTCATTCACCGACGACGCATTTCGCATTCTTCTCCCGACGGTCCAAAGAGTTCTCATCGACGTTTCACGCGATAGCCCTTCGACGAAGTGACGCCAATATCCGCGTTTCTTGGCCTTGGCGAGGCTCTTAAACTTACGCTCAAGAGCAATGTACCGCTCGTAGTTATCTCGCGAACCGCGCTTCCGATATGCTTTAAACGCGACTGATTTTTCACGGTAGACCTCAGTACATTCGTCATCCCACCACGGAGTGGGCGAACGTCGGCGAATTGTTGATCCTGGTACCGGTCTGCGCTGTGCGTCGATCGCACATTTGAGGATTAACCCGGATACAAACCGATACTCTTCCAACGGAGGAAGGACTTCGACCGATTGCTCGCCATCGATGATCGCTTCAGCGTATTTACCCCAGTCGATGCACTTCGTGAGGTCGTACGCGATGTCGATCGAGCGAGATGGACACGAACCATTGGTGATTGAAATTTTGATAGGCAGGTGATCACTACCATGGGGATCTTGAATCACTTTCCACGTGCAATCCAATGATAATGAATTCGAACAGATTGAGAGGTCTAATTTGCTTCCAGGGTTTGGAGGTGGAGCCACGCGTGTTACTTCCCCAGTATTCAAAATAGTCAAGTTGAAGTAGTCCATGAGGTCTAGTATCAATGCAGAACGGTTGTCGTCGTACGGTGACCCCCAGGCTGTACCGTGAGAATTAAAATCTCCTAAGATCAACCGTGGCTCTGGCATTGCGAGGCAAATAGTTGAAAGGTCCCTGTGGGATATTGCCGTATTCGGCGGCAGGTATATGCTGGCTATACTAAAACTTTTGCCTCGAATAGTCACTTCGCATGCAACTACTTCAGGGCCTGTCATCGAGGGGAGGTCAATTCTATAAAAGGAGTGGAGCTTATTAATCCCCAACAGCACCCCTCCATATGAGTCCCCTCGATCCTGCCGAATAATGTTAAAATCGTGGAAAGAGAAATCTTTATCAGAAGAGAGCCATGTTTTACAGAGAGCAAATACGTCACAAGGCGATTTGTGAACTAAAAACTTAAAAGCGTCCAATTTTTTTAGAATACTTCTACTGTTCCATTGTAGTGCTTCGATCATATCCCCGACCTCATTGGGTAAATTATCCATCGAAAGATATGATCGAATCAAGAAGAGGCCATTTTGAAGACAGTTTCTTTAGAAGAGGTTTTACAAATGTAAGGATCATGTTGATGAGGTTTCTCGTTGTTAGTGAGACCTCGAAAATGGTGAAGATGAATTCCACAATCCCAGAAAGAGACATTTTTTTCGGATTCTTCGACTTGACACGGTCGAGATTCCGGATGTCTTGGTAGTTGGCGTTCTGGGCAAAAAACTGGAACAACTGGGGTTTTAGATGTTCCCGGAAGTGGTGGAAAGTCACCAGCCAGTGGTTTAAAACCTGGAGGAGGAACTTTTTTTGCATTGCCACCACTTCTTGAATTGTTCAGAGGAAGGTGGGGAGCCTGTTCTACAGTCAGCGCGTTTTGAGATGCTTGCTGACGGTGCCGTTGACGTCTTGCGGTTGCGCGCTTTCTCTTCGCTCCCGTCTGAACAACAGAGTACTCCTCAGCATCCTCAAAGTCTGAGCCATGATCATCAATGGGCAGGGAAGAAAAGATATTGTTGTCAGGTTGGGCTGGTGGAACAGCGGCCGGTGCGATCTTTTTAAGTATTTCGGCATAAGAGCGCTTTGACCGCTGCTGCAATGAACGTTTTTGATGTTTCTCCCGCTCTATATACTTCGGACACGTAGAGAGATCATGTGGAGCTTCCCCACAGCATATACACTTGGGGTCCGTACTGCAGGGACCCTCCACATGTTGCTCACCGCATTTGCCGCATCGTGCTTTGTTACAGCAGTAAGGTGCAGTATGACCAAACTGCTGGCACTTATCACAGTGCATGACCGTCGGTATATAGAGGCGAACAGGTAACCAAACCTTCCCCAACACGAGGAAATTCGGAAGGGCAGATCCAGAGAAGATCACACGATACGAATTTGAAGGCCTTTTTTTGCCGTCGGAGGACACATGGTTCATTTGCCTGACATCAAGAACCTGAACTGATGGAACGGCACGATTTTTAAACCCACCAGTTCCATGAGCCTTGATGTCAGCGCACGTCAAAAACGGTTCGGTGATCACTCCGGCTATTTCAACTACGTGCGAGGGAAGATACACATGGTATTCTAAAGAAAAGAGCTCTGAGGCAACAATCCTGTTAGCTTCTTCGCGATCACTTAGAGTGATGCGAAGCTTACTGCGACTGGGAGAGGTTATTTCCTGGATGCTCCGAAACGACTTTGCCAGATTGACAAAAAGTCAATTTTTGCGTGACGTAATTAATGGACGTTCCCTTATATAATACTAATAAATATTAAGAAAGGTTTCATGTTACCCAGGAGGATTAATCAACAATATTCTTCGTCGGAGAAAAATTTCAAACCAAAAAAAATAAATAATAATATTTATAAAAAAAAACAAATGAAATAAATTTTTCCGGAAAAGTAATTCTGCCTGCAAGGGGGATTATCCTCTATCTTCAGTCAGTAGTGGAGCAAAGTGGAAATCAAAAGAAATGTTTACCTATTAGGTCATATGAATAAAGTGAGTAAAAGCTTTTACTTTGCTCAAATGCGTACGTCAAACCATTTACTTGAGCATTTACTCACGTCGATATGACAAAAGCAAGAATTTGAGTATATACTTTTCGAACATACAAATCCATATGAATAAAAAGAATCTGAGTAAATGCTCACAAAATTTTGAGTCACCTGTACAGCATACTCAGTTGAAATCGAACTAAAAGAATCGTGTGTTGCGTGGAAGGAACAACATAAAATGTACGTGGGCGGTTTTGTAAATTTATCATTTCCAATGGTAGTTGACGTAAACAGTGTTTATCGAAGCTTTGATCGTTCAGTGATGACATGACGAGAAGGAGACGATAATAACTTCAAGCAACTCTACCGTTTTTTTTTTCGAGAAAATGTGATTGCACAAACATTTTTAGAAGATGATTCTGAAACCCGAGGAGGAGCATTATCATATAAACAAAGGATGAAGTGTTTTTGGTGATCCCGAAATCCAAGTAACAAATAAATATTTTTGTGGAAACGATGTATTTGCATTGTTTGATTAACATCACAATAATCACCATATTGTTTAAATTCTCATCACAACAGAAAATCCAATTTGAAAAATATTCCTACAACTTACTAAGTTCCTAGCGATTCTACTAACACAACGCCTCCCATCAACTGGAAAAACATTCTTTCCAATTCGTTCAGAACAATTTTTCGGTTTTCAGTCTGATTCTGGTCCGACTTTACTTTGACTTTTTGCCTCATGTTGTTTATTTTCTTCGTCACTTGCTGAACGGACATGTCTTTTTCTGCTTCGCTGACGGCGTTTGAGATTTTCCCAGCAGAGCTTTTCCAAAGGATGCCAGAATATCCACAAACTTCGCACTATCAGCAGTTTTTTTGCCGGTAGTTTTGCTGCCTGTTGGATTCTGATTTCCATTTTCACTATCCTCACATGAAAAGAAAGAAAATAAGATATAATTAGCCCATTTGTTATATTGGTAAATAGAATAGACTTACTGTGATTCAGTTCATCCTCCAGATACTCCTCGTTGAAGGAATCGTTAGACATCTTCCCGTGTTGATATTTCATACATTTTTTTGTGTGTACCAACAATGCTTTTTTCTAAGAAAAACAAGAAATTTTTTTTTGACAGAGCAAATGCTAAGTTCGAAATTCGAACTTACTCCGAGTAAAGTACAACTTTATTCATACGAATTTTAGCAAATGCTCAAACAGTTTACTTTAACTGGTTAGCTTGTGAGTAATTACTCGTTTTTATTCATATGGCCTATTGTTACACAATTTGGTATGATGCGGCTGCTACTCGTGTCGATCTGTTGACAGGCTATTGAAAGCCTCCGGGTGCGTGTGGAACAAAGCCTTGACCAACGCGATGGAATGGTGCGGTGATGATGATGATGATGATGATGATGGTGATAGCCGTCGTGGGGGAGATCGAACTTCTTCACACTTTCGGTGTCGATGACGGGTCGTTGGATGGTCCTTTACAAGGCTCGCTTGTAAAGGCCGCTTCCTTCGTTCCGAACGTCGCACTGTGGCACTTCTAATCCAGCTGTTACACCAGCTTTAGTGCCGAAAAAAAAACCACGATCGTGGAAAAAAAACCAAAAACTTAATTCGATTGCGGAGCTTACAAGAAATGAACTTGCACACTCGAACGTTCGACAAGGAATGATTTCACCTGCTTTTATTAAATTTTCACAGCCTGCCATACTCTAACGGAACTATCAATACTCTCTCTTCATATCTTTGGTTCTAGCAGAAATTGCTGTCCACTCCTAGGGTCTCATGTTGATGAGAAGATATTTCCTTCAAAACATTATAATTTATCTAATCAGTACGCGTACATACTGAGATTTGTTTAATATGTATTACAATTCTTAATATTTAAATATATTTCTCAGAAAGATTTACAGGGTATCATCATCTCAATGATGTTTAAAAACAAACAACAAAAAGTTCATTATAGGATTTCAGAATGTTCTCCAGTGTACAGCGTGAAATATAAGACATTCTGAGAAAAAAAATACAAAGTTTCAAAATAGGTTGTATACAGAATTGTAAACATATGTTTCATGCAATTACAGACATTTTAGTAGATAATTTCAAACTCTGGCATCCGTATTTGTAGTACTAAGATCCATATCCTGGATTCACGGTACCATGTGTTAGGCGTAACTAATAATAGCTCACTCGTATTATATTGAATACATTTCGATATTGGTTCACTGCCTAAAAAAGGAGAATATTATTATTGAATACATCAAATGAGGAACTGCTGTGAGCGGTGGTGTCTCAACAGTAAATGTATTCATGATCAGGTCACACCAAATACCTTCTTGTTTTTCTTACTATTTTTGTGATTCTAATTAAAAGATCAAAGTCTAATGTGTATAATTTTTTGTCCCACCAGACTTCATACAAAAGAATCAGAAAATGCACTGGAGGAAGCGGAAGTTACAAACTCTACCGGTGCCAACAATTTACCAAACGTGACAACTTCCAGTACAGGAACACTAATCAAACCAGATTTGGACAAGAAGAAACCTGTTTTGAATGATTCTGTTAATCCAACTGCGCAACAAAACACCAACAACAATAACCAAAGTAGTAAACAGAGTGAGGTTCCTACGGCTGTGCCGACAAATGCTCCTAAACATAACGAAGCCGGCGCCAATAAGAAACTTACCGATTTCTTCCAAGTAAGGAGAAGCGTAAGGAAAACTAAAAAAGAAGTCCAATGGGAGCGTGAACGTGACATTGAAAAAGCTATCCGTGAAGAACGCGAAACGGGATTGAAGGTAAAATACTTGAAGATTGGTTGAAGTGTAGTTTTAAAATAAAATGTCTGTCAACTAACGTTATTGCAGATCGCCCATTTTGATGGTAAAGGACGTGGTATAATCACTACCAAACCCTTCATGAAAGGCGAATTTGTTGTGGAATATATCGGAGATCTTATCACTGTTGCCGAAGCAAAAGAGCGGGAACAGATCTACGCCGAAGATGATAATACTGGCTGTTATATGTACTATTTTAAACACAAAAATGTACAGCATTGGTAAGTGTGAGGTGGCGTCGATGTTCAACTTAAATACTTATTTTCTTTCCATTTTCTCTATTTCAGCATCGACGCAACAGCCGAAAGCGGCAAACTAGGACGATTAGTAAACCACTCGCGTAATGGAAATCTTATGACCAAGACAGTAACACTCAATAATCGACCGCATCTGGTGCTAATAGCCAAAGAAGACATATTCGAGGGAGTGGAAGTCACATATGACTATGGAGACCGTTCTAAAGAAGCATTGCAACACTATCCTTGGTTAGCATTCTAGAGGTGATTTCGTTAAATGGAAATCAAAAATAAGCTTTTTAAATTTAATTCAACCAAAATTTGAGCGTAATGATGATGCTTTTACATCACTTTGGCTATAGCACAGAGCATGCTTTTCAAGCCAAGTACCGCCATATTTTGTGCTGGGGAGGCTGCAGGAAACAACTGAATGTAAGCATTTTGAAGTTCCTTTTCAATTCCCAATTTTCACATAAAAATAGACTACATCTTGCATTGGTAGTCTTCAAATGTCACGGGAGTATCTTGGACCGTAGTGAACACATACCTACACTATCCATTTTGTACCGCATATCTTGTGGCCAAAGTAAACACTTGCTTAGAAATCGGCAGTATATCAGGAACACAACTAGCTATTTATTGTTTATTTACTACTTTCCCGATAGTTTAAAGTTTAGAAATACCGGTAAGGAAAAATTTAATGCTGTAGTGATAATATTATTGATCATTTTTAAACTCTATTATGAATAACATACAGTTTACTTTCTGGAGGTGTTAAGAATGTTGCAACGCATAGACAAATGTCCTATTTTTATTTATTGCATGAGTTTATGGTGCTCAAAACAACCACTATCCCTAATTTTATGTTTGCATTGAACTTTAACAATTTTCTGAAATTTCATTCGCGTTTATTTTTTTCTGTAAAATAAGTCATACTTCTATTTATAAATTGCGTTATATAGTACAGAACTATTAGCATACTTGGTGGTCGAGCAGAGCGATAACAATCAATTAAATCTTCAGATGGAAGCTCAGGTTGAAGATGGAATTCTGTACGAGTTTCTTCTTACAATCAGTCGAATATATGAATAGTTACAGAACAGACAAACAGATATAACACTCATAGTTTAATTATCGAACACTCGGTCACGGTCAATTTGAATGTTTTTCAGATTGTAGTACTGTCACCTGTGGTGCGGTGACCTGTGTTTGACATTTACACACTACCCCCATCTGGACAGTTTATCACCCATCATAGATAGTGTTCACTTTTTTGCAACGATGTTTTGCTCTGCGAAATATTCAATGTGTTATGTCTGTTTGTCTATGGTTATAGTTTTATATTGAGGATTCCATTTATCGTGTACAGCAACTGTTCGCTAACTAGGTGCTGTTTAACTGGGCGTTCGCAAACTGGGCTATAGCCCAGTTAAAAAGCAAAAGCATTTGACATTTTGTTTTCAAAATCTGCAAGGTGCATCTAAAAGGCATATAAGGTTCGCGGAGGAGTGAAAAATTGTTCAATTGCACGAAATTGTAGTGGATGAGTAAAAGCTTTCTTTGAGCTGTCGATAGGTTTAGCTACTAGGTAATAGCGTTTGATCAGTGATCCGAATCCTTTAAAGGTATCCTGGTTACTGATGCTCCTCGGCTGGTGGTCTTTGCCCAATAAGGCCAAATATGGTGATGTCGAGATCATCAATATTGTTCCATGGACCATAGCCTGGTGGTGGGAACATGGAGTTGAGGGCTGCACATTACGTTAGCATCGTGGATGCAGGTGGTAGTTCTCGCTCGGTGGTGAAGTGTTGGATGTTAAGAGGGGGTTGAAGGCATGACGATTGCGGTCTGCGGTGTTGTTGAAGGTAGAAAGTAACTAATAGTAGGCGTATTAATTAGCGAGTCCAATTAGCATTGGGATGTTCGGCAAGATTAGCTACGATGCATGATCAGCATCGTACTCGATCAGAGTTCTGGCATTAGCAGGGCCGACGGTCAACGGAATGAACGGGGTCACTGTTGTCTCTAAAGTTGATTGGGGTCTTGTGGGAGAAAGGGCAACGTTCCCCAATGGTGTGCAAGGATAAGGAATGAAAACATGCTTAGAACAATAATCAAATACTCTTCTAAACATATTTCCAAGGACATTATCAGACAGCTTAAAATCAAACTCATTGGCCACTCTTGCATGCCCATTAATTTCCCAACTTATATTGTTACGAGGCGATCGAGCTTGAACATTCAGGTTGATCTGCATGAGGATAGCCTCGCAATCTTTTACCCTTGTAGAATGTCGGCGACGGTCAATGCTCTGCTAGTGTCGCTAAATTATCCGGAGAGGCTGCAAGTTAATCAATTGACAACGGCTTTCGTAGCTGGGCAGCCGAAACGGATCTAGCTAAGGCAGTCTTCGAAAGACAAAACGAAGAAAGCGACGTTGAACCGTTTCGATTCTCGGCACCATTGTTGTAAAGAAGGTTGCAAACCACAACAGTTTTCGAATGTCGGTCGTACTAGGGAGCAGTAAAGCGATTTCAGGCGATAGTTATCGATGAAGTTTTTGGCTGTCCTGAATATGAACCCTAATGTCAACAACATGCAATGAGTTGTCTGAAAGATAGCTGCAAATCCAAGATTACACCCAGGTCTTTCATCTGATTCACGTCTTCGATTTTTGAGCCGAGCAGATCGAAGTCGAATATGAGCGGCCTTTTTTCTTCGAGAAAACGTAATAACGGAACACTGGGCCGGGTTCACTACCATTCGGTTCAAGCTGCACCAAATGGCGACCTCATTCAGTTGGCTTTAAAGGAAATGGCAATTGGTTTTCAAAACAGAAATTTTTGAGGTAATCTGCATACGGATCTTTGATGACCAGATGCACGTTGAAGTAGAGAAGAAAAAAATAGGGGGCCTAAGTGACTTTCCTAAGGTATACCTGATATGGCAAATAAACTATCCGATCTGCAGTCTCCAATGGCAACGATTACTACACGGCCAGTGTTAAACGAGCGAAACCAATTCAAGAGATTGCCGTTTATCAGCCAAGGTGAACAAAGGTTTCTGTGCGCCAATTCTAAAACAACTCGTGGCCTTGAAAAAGACCGTTCGTGGCGTAACTCAACACGTGGTCAAGATAGAACAGTTATTTCTTTGCTAGTCTACTATCGTTTATTCCACTCCGCTTCCGTTAATTTCACGAGTTCGATATTTATAAGCTCGCGAACTGACCGAACGACAATCGCACACGCTGACCTAAAGACGACTTTTGTCTTCTTCTTCTTATGTCTAGAATGCTAGAACACTAGAACAAGCTAACCAACAATCAATGTGAAACTAGTGATTTGAAATTGGTTCACCTTGCAATACATTCTCGCGCTCTTCGGTACTAGAATTTTTGCCTTTGTTTTGATTCTCTGTGTTATTTTGACAGAATATTTGAGAGTGTGTTCGTGTGAGTTACGTTATTAGGGGCAACCGAGCTTAGGCCGATATGCTGGTACTTCCTGAGCCAAAAACTATATCCATTTTCTTCTTGACTATCCAGCCGCAGCCACTGAGCTAACTTCGTCGCAGAAAATTTCTCCTCCGGTTGGAAGCGTTTGTTCGCTGACATCCTAATCCTGCTTTGAATTCCATAGACGAAGGAAGGCCGAACTCTTTCCGTTGCTCTTTAACGTAGTTTTAGTTGTTTACAAATGGCTTTTAGGCCCTAATCATGAATTACCCGAAAAACATGCACTTCAATTAACAATCAATATGAAACTAGCGATTTGGAATTGGTTCACTGTTGTAGAACCCCTAGGTCCGAAGAACACCTGGCAGTTTGCACCTTGCACCTTGCACCTTGCAATACACTCTTGCGCTTTTCGGTACCTTTCGGTACTAGTATCTTTGTTTTGTTTTGATTCGCTATGTTATTTTGACAGAATGTTTGAGGGTGTGTTAGTGGGAGTTACGTTATTAGGGGCGAATCATCAAGCTTGGGACCGATGTGCTAGTACTTCCTGAGCCAAAAAATATATTCATTTTCTTCATTACTCCAGCCGCTGCTCTAAATGCGTTTGATTTTACCGTGCCTGCGATTGAAGTCAACCATGGTGGGGTTGATATTAACATGAGGTCTGTCAAATGTTGAAGGCTGTACCATAAACATAGTAAATTTGACTAAAATTTCATGGTGGTTTTGAAAATGGGCATAGTCGGGTATGGTAGTTTTTACTGCAAATTTTTTTTTTAGTGTGCGGATGTAAACAAGCGAGATTCGGGACAACGTTTCGTCTAGTACTAACTATGGTTGTTCCACAACACATTTTTTATTGAATCTCTTAAAGTAATTGAGCTGTAAATTATATTCGACTATTTATAGGCTTGCTTAAATGGCCTAATAAGGCGTTTGTTATTCTGAACCACGAAATGTAAAAACAATTTTTTTTAGGGATATCTTAATAAAAATTACATTGAAAAAACGCTGTAATACCAACAATCAATATGCAACTAGCGATTTGAGATTGGTTCACTGTTGTAGAACCCCTTGGTCCGAAGTACACCTTGAAGCCAGCACCTAACTATACATATTTGCGCCTTTGTTTTGATTTGCTGTGTTATTTTGACAGAATATTTGAGAGTGTGTTCGTGTGAGTTCATTATTAGGGGCGTATTATTAAGCTTGGGACCGATGTGCTAGTACTGACTGAGCCAAAAAAAAAATCGTATTTGTTCGGGACCTACTGGTCTTAGAGTTAACATATATTGTAAAACAATAAAATGAATGGTTCATACTTTAGATTCTATTGCTTTCAACGATAAGATAACAATTCAACTTTATCTTTTCCACCATATAATCTATTGTGAATGGCAATTTTACAATAGAAAAGAATGGTTGTTGAGTATTTTAACAATAAAAAAAAATCATTTTTTCTCGAAAAAATTTCAGACAAAATTTGGCTGAGCCTGCCGGTGACTCGAATCAGGTTGTTGTCAAGGACAAGACTGAGGTTCTGTAGAGGACCATGCCTGGTTGGCGTTATAATAGGGCGAAATGCCTTCGGGTTTTTCGAAATGAGTTGCAGTACCGGTAACCCTGGATAAAGTCTTCTGGTTCAGGGTCCGTCTGTGCACAAGAATTGCTGCGTTAACTAGTACATGTTGGATTGCACATACCTGAACTACCGGATGGACTTCTTATACGCACTGAGTGGCATGTAGCCACAGTTGCTTTTTTGTGGTCAGTTATTTTCTCATTGAGATTCCTCGGGAAATCATGTCTGCTAGACTTTGATCTGGTGAGATACATATCCAGCTCCACTTGTTGGTTAGTTCTTGAATTACCTTGAATATCGTTCAGGGAGTAGTAATTGTATGTTTTAGCGCTTGCGTCGAATACTACCCGAAGTTATGTTGACGTCGAACAGTAATGCGGTATAAAATAATTGATCTTTCATAGATCCTCTGGGTGAACGATTTCCATGTGGTCTAATATGTGGTACTCATTCAAGAACTCTCTGTCTTGCTCATATACTTCAGTAGTCCGCGCGAGTCATCTCGCTAGCAAGAGTTTCGGTTGCTCGTATGAATCGCCCAAGTTGACGTGCTTATCCTTGAAAGGGAGACGGATCACGTATCTACCGTCTGCTTTCATAGTCGTTGTTTGCACGAAATGTTTCTCTCACCTGTTGAGTCTATTAGAAGTGAGCTTCGCATCCGAAGAAGTCACCTCCTCTAAAGTCCAAAATTGCTCGTAGAAAGTGTCCAACTATACGTCAGGCTCATGATGCCCTAATAGGATGTAGAATTGATGTTTGCCTCAGCTTTCGCCAGGAAAACGTACTATTTACCTAGTCATTGTGACTACTGGATTGGCAGCATACATTTTCTCCGCAGTGGTATCCTCCGGGATGAGTATGGTGCATCTCACCACCCTTGAGGCACTTCTTGCTTGACTGGCATTACTGTACAGCATGTCTCTATGAAAGGCAACTGAAGCACGTCTGGTCTTGTCCCACCTTTGAGCGATCGTCAAAGCTTTGCATGAGGCACAGTACCAAATGGCATGTCCTTTGTAGCCGTATCCGAAGCAATCTTGTTGTTGCCACTTCTTTTGAACATTGCTGCTGCTTTTTGCTGATTTACCTTCCTTTTGGTCCGTAGGCGTTTGTGAGAAGGAGGTCGATACCACCGTCTTAACATTGTGCGTCTTGTGTTCATTGAAGTTGCAGGTCAAGTGATTCGTCCTTTTTTTCAACTCCTTAAATTAGTAGACGTGGTGGATATCCATCCATTACTCAATTTTGGATGCAGTGTCGACATCCAGGTTGGCCTTAGCTAGACCTACTAGCAGCCCGTTTAAAAAGCAGTCAAGATCAACGGTTTGCTGGTTTTCGATATGTTGGGTAGTGTGGACAGTGGTGTCCACGGCATCGATGAGCGTCATAATTTGGACATGAGTATTTTTGAGAAGTAGCATCGTAGGCTATCTTTCTTTTTTTTTTTTCGTAGAACCGTGTTTCCAGCCTCGCCCATGCTTCGGCGTTTAGCTTAGCTTGACTAACCGTGATTGATTAGAATCAGTGAAACTGCACAATGAATCAACCGAATGGGGCCGACCATTCTCACTGTACACATTTCAGTGATTACATTTCTTTAATAATCAATAACGGCTCCGGCCACGTCCTTGCAATAAGGTGGAAATAGGGAAGGAATGTTAATGTGACCTTTGCTGTTTAGGGTCCGTGTTTACCTCTGCATTCCCAATAAGGTCACAGGAAGGAGGTTTTTGTATGTAGGGTAGGGCTCGATGGATCAGGATTCATCTAGATAAGTGATTAGATCATATTTATGATTCATAATCATTAATAAGCTCGCGCCGCCGAACAATAGATAATCGAAACAATGCAAAACGCGCCATGCCCGATAGCAAAATAGTGCGCAATAAAGCATCGAAGCAACCGTACACAGGCGATGCTCGAAGCAAACTCTCTTTTCGTAAACGTACGAACCGCACTTACAACCGCACTCCACAAACCACGTCACTACTGCAACTAACATCCGCATCAATCAAGTAGAAGCTTATAAAGAACAATTCACGCTAATCCATCCAAAACTACGATTAAGGGAACTGGCAAAAAAAGTCCGTGGATGAATTTCGTGCCTTCTGGCAACTTTATGATTCTATTGATGTCCTTGCTCATTGATTTAGCACCAACGGGGGGAGACTTGGTAGTATACCCAATGATTTCATTATCTCAATCCGCTCAATCAATCGCAATGTTTGGTGATATAGTGGACGGATTATTATAATTTAAGATAACTCAATGCACACGCCCTTCAAATTTGGCAGATCGACAGGCAATCGGTGGAGACCCACCTGGTACCTCATAGCAAGATGCTTCGAGGCGGACAGGAAGATTTTATGAGCTACCTCCCCCTTCGCCTATGCTTCGGCGTTTCATTTAAAAATTAATCGGCTGCCATTTTTTGATGGTTACTTTCTTGAAATCCCTAGGACACATAACACATGAAGTATCTGAACTAAGTATTTATTGTTTAATGAAACAATGACTAATATGGCGCTAAGGAGCAGAAGACGCGTGTTAAGAATAACTCAATTTTCAATCGAATAGGTCTGCAAATTGCAAAATTGCAAAAAGTGGAGTTGCGCAATGAGTGAGTAAAATTTTCCTCGGAAATGGTGTAGGGGCACTTTGGTGGAAAACCAAGATAACTTTTCTCAAAGGTTATTTGAGAAATCCAAGTGAGGTTAAGAAAATTAAAATGGATAATACGTTCTTTTAAATTCTGTGGAATGCGTCATTATTATCTACTGCTTTTATTATTGCCAATAACTTTGCTTAGTCAACCCCCAACACATTTTTTATCGAATGTCATCTGCTTTACTTGGATTTCTCAATTATGTTCCCGATTGTTTTGAAACAGAATGAGATTCAATGGGATAGATATTATGCGTTAGTGGCATTCACATTGCAACAACCCTAGTTTTTAATATTTTGTTTAGGCAGATAGTTTCATGTTATTTTCAGTTATTGGTGACAATACCGGTCATGAAGATGCTCGCCTTATTTTCAACAAATATCTGGTGTCAGTTTCGGTTTTGTGGTTAAACTAAAACCAGTACTGCATCGTGTGTAGCCATCTGGTGGACAATTACACTCAGAAAAAAATGTTGACCTACAAGTGGGTCGCATTTGTTGGCCCAATTACACACTGGTGTAGTACTAGTTCACTAGTTCAACACTAGTTCAAACATAAAAACGACACCGCAAAGCCTAACTTATATGCAACACTAGATTAAGAGTAAGTAGATGATATGCAAATAATTAATGATTTAATATAATCTAGGAGCAACTCGTTAGAGAGTTTATTACACAAACAGTAACAAAAAATAGTAATGTACCGAATTAAACTGCCATTTTGTTCCCGAATTATTTCTAAATTTAAAACTGAAATTTATTGCATACGTTACGGATTTGTTGTGAACTTGTGTTTCGTGCTATTTTTTATAGCTAGCCGAAAACGACTGATTTAGACAAAATCAAGATAAAATCATACGTCACGCGTTACAGCTCCGTGATTCAGCAATGTTAGTTTTGTATACTTTATTCTGTTCCACAATCGGTATCGAAACCACAACAGTACAATAGTAAAATAAAATAATAATTATTATTATTTATTAAACGATTGCGGAGATGATATCTTGTGAATCATACCGTTCACTGCATTCACGTAATTTATTCACGTCTTAGTTTAGTTCATAGGTCTAGTAGTACGAACCTGATAAATATTTTTAAACGCTTTAGTTCCCATAAATACTTAAGGTATTCGTTTCAGATGTAAAGAAATCTGATTAACTTAAGTCGCACACCGTTTGTAAACAATTGTGTATTGCAATCAAATTATAAATCCAATACCAAACTAATTGTAAGATTAGGTTGAGTGATTTTGTTCATCTGATTTTAATTTTATGTGTGGTTTATCGTAAAACCACCCTCCCGCGTTTATAATAAATTTAGAATAGAACCGATTTATTGCTGGAACAGATACTATTTATAATAATAAACCAGTTTAGTGCATGCAAGCGTACGCAGATAAACTTGAATTTAAAATAAAACACACAAACACATTTATTTAATGATTAATTTTTTTAGATCAAATGTTTTCCTTCCTTCCACATAAAATGCTACGTAATGGTAGTGTCTCTTTTATCATCTACAAGCACAGGTCGCACGCTGATCGACCCGCTGCAAGCAAATATACCCTAATATCTATGTTTCTTATATTATCGAAAAAAAACATCTCGTGTTTGAATGAAACCGCCTCAGTAGTTAGTTATTCTTTACGATACTATATATTAGATAACAAAGCGAGAATACGGATATGCGAAAATAAACTGCCTGGTTTGTGTACTACGATTGAAGCTCGCAGAAACGTGAAGTTGGTTGATGAGCCATTGAAACATTAAAAAGTCGAATGGAAGCTGCAAAGCAAACATACCTACCTACCATTGAATCGGGTAAATCAGTAAAGTGGAACAAAGAATCAAGTTCTAAAAATAAAATAAACACTAGCAAACGACAAACTGGAGTTTACGCCCCTCTAGTGAATCGGAGATCGCTGAGAGAAATAATTGTTAGAACGTCTTTTGTTGAAGTGAAGGAAATATACATTGTTATGGAAATTGAATTGAAGAATGCAAACACGTTTAGTATGTAGAAATTGAATATCAACAAAAAATAAACACATAAAACAATATCGATGTATATTTATACACTTTATTGAATAAACATTTTGAATGAAGTATATTGTTTATCCCTCCCATGGGTAATATCACATAGCATAGCATAGTATTTTCCGACCATGCATAATCCTGGGTTTGCTGTTGTAGAGACGATGGAAGCGCCAAAAGAGCTGCCTTGGGCTTGACAGGCTCTTCATCCATCGATCGCTTTGCACAACACCTGGCCAGGTCCTTATGATCAGTATGGAATGGGAGGGAAGTGTTGATTAGAGGTCTACTTAAGAAGATGCTGAGAACTCATGCTACCTTCATAGACATCTGGAGTTGAAAGGTGGATGGGATTGAGCGGGAGGCTTTCGTTGGCGAGAAAGCGTATGCATATTTATATGTATATAGGTCGTTGGGAGCGATGAAGCTAAGAAAGTTGATGCACTCTGTTACTATCCGCTTTTCTGGACTGGAACACAGGTGTTTCCTCTTTGTATCCAGGCTCTTCTTGCGTGGGAGTTTGTGTGTCGGTTGGGACATGAGCACTCTTGTCCTAGCCTTTTATGGCTCATGGTTATAGCGCCATTACTCGCTTTCTGAAAAGAGAAAAAGGACCCGCCGACACACGCGCACCCCCCCCCCCCCCCCCCACACACACACGCGCATGCGCGCGGGCTCGCGTGCGCGTACGCTCATACACACTACTCAGAGTTATGTTAAGTTGAACATAATAGAAATTTTAAATATTTGTTATTTTAAATATTGTTATGCCCCGACTTATTTCAAATTGAATATCATAGATAATTGTAAACAATCGAATTCCGAACAATGTATAGCATATTATGGTAGGATCTCACCCGATTATTATCCATAGCCTGTATAGTATAAATGCTTCTATCTGCCACGAACGATACAATGTCCTCCCACGAACCGTTCACATCCAGGAACAAAACAATTGATGGCTCCAGCGAAGTACAAACAGACATCTGCACATCACACTCGTTTGGCAGCACAAGGATCAACGGCCTAGGATGCCGGAACCGATCCCTGTACTGACGCTTGAAACCTTCCTCAACATGTAACAGAACGAACACTCCTTTCGCGCTCAACCGCTTGTACCGCTTGGAAATAGGTGCGATCCAGCTTGGTTTTCAAACTGGGCACGGTATCACATGCGATTAGCTCAAAGCACTTCGATGTTTCTGCCACTTCCTGGGGAATGCCTGATCGGTGCTGTCGCAACGCACGATCTAGCGCCCCCACGTAGTGTCCATCGAAGGGTTTCCGCGATAAGGATTTTTGCGAGAACATCCTTTCCAGTTCAGTCCCACTCTTTCAAGTTTCTCACTTAGCAGGGGTCATTTCCTGATACACAAAAATCACTGCACAATTTTCTTACGCTTCAAAATCGAGTTTTTTCTCGACACAAGACATTTTCCACCTTCCGACCGCCAGCTAAATTGAAGTCCAGAAGAAGACACGTAACTCTGATTTGAAAATTTGCAATCGCGGTAGAACAAAAAAAAACCGTGACAGCTCACGAAAAACAAACCGTCCGCGCGCAAAGCATACTCCGATCTTTCACCCTCCCATGGGTAATATCACATCACAAAATATGTAAATAAATAAAATAAATACCTACCATGGCATCACTTCAGCATCATTGGTGGTAAAACGTGACAATCCATACAAACAATTTTGAAGGTCCATACAAAAAACGTGACAAGCGGGGGGTCTGAATATGTAGTCACTTTTTTAATTATTTCTGTTGAATCGTTCTCCACACGAAGGAAAAGCCGGGATTAAGATTATCGTCATCCGCTTGCATCTATCATTCGAAAATCGAAAATCGATTGATTCGATATAAACCGACGGAGGATACATTCGATTAAAGGAAGATGTTTGGTTTCAGTGTAGCCGAATAAGCCTTGTCTCGGTCGGGATGGGTCCGAAACTACGCGATACCGCTTTGAATGCGAATACAAAGCTTGAATTCGAAGATAAAAGTTAAAACAAACATATGTGGTTCCATCGTTATCACACTCCGTCAATCACAATTTCTCCTGCTGAGGGACCGTCGTATTATTCAACTCCTATCACCTAACTCCGACTTGCTCAACAAGCTCCGAAGCTTCAGCGTCATTTGAAGTTAAAGATGTTTCCGATTCCTTCAAACCAGAACGCAATGCCTGTCGCACCACGGGGGATCTCGTGCCACTTGCCACGGTCGCGCATTTAGTTTTTCTGCCATCTTTGCCATTTGGGCTCTGTGTTCGATTATGATAGCGACGTTCCCCAATTACCATCTTCATCTGTTCCATTTTGAAGTTCCAGGCCACAATTCTGGGTACCGATATACCTGTCGACATTCCTTCGCCGACGAGTTTCAACGCCCTCCAAACCGCAGTGACCAAGTATCACCTCCAATACCCATTATGGATTGTGATTTGGAAGCTCCTGGTTCGTCTAGTGCCGTCCCGCGTCTCCGCCAGCACTCATCTTAGTTGTCTTGGCCATATAACTAGATACGAATCAGGAGTCTACCAACTTACTTCTACAATGATGTACACATGCCATCCTGCCAACTGCATGTCTGATATATCTTCGAGTTACACCACAACTAGAAATTCCTACAATGATATTTCTCATTCTGCGAGTTTTTAACATCATGCTCTACAGCTACAGTCCATCGATATCACACATCCCAACGCCTTAAGTGTCAATCCAGAACGCCAAAATACCTGTTCGATTGGTGCGGTACTGTCTCGATTACAAAACAGCGATTTGGCTCTACTATTTAGCGACTACAACCAATCTGGATTAGTTTGTAATACATCCATGGGTGATCATCCAAAAAATCACATTCTTAGTCCGTTGTGCCTCCTCCCCCCCTCCGTTTTTTTGTATTTTTTTTTTCTCCACGTTTTAACTGAAAACAACAAATCAAAAAGACTAGCAAATTCAATTTCTCATATGACCACTTATGAGATGGCATAATCGCGTCATCTTGTAGCATATTAGCTATTTGCATAATCCAAATTCTTAGAACTTGCTATAAACTCGAGGCTGCGACCTTTCAGTCAGCAGTTAAACCTTTCCGTCTTTCATTGCAGAAAGGCGCTAACAATAATACACTCTTTCAATGACACCCTAAGAACCCAAACAATAATATCTCTTTTACATAACCTTCTTGGCTGAGCAATAAATTATGCATTGCCAGCAACGAAACTCATTTCCCATTTTCTTTGCTCGTGACCTTCTCAAGCGCTGCGCGATTGCAACGCGCATCGCCAAGCAATTGATGTTTTGCTTTTGCCAGATGTTTTTAAAACAAGCGACGCCTTCTCGGCTTGGGTCAGCCAGGTATTTGTAACTTACTACTTAAGCTTTTGGAACGATAATAAATGTGTGATTATAGTTTGAGATACGAGACGCATCACTTCGTGTGACTAGAGAAAACTTCTCCTAAAGACTATCCACGCAAGATAGTAAATGGCGACGTGACAATTAACCTGTGGTTAGAACACTGTGAGCCATAAAAAGTGCCATAAACGTGTACGGTAAAAAACAATGCTGAAAAAAAAAACCCAAAAGTGTATAATGCGAACTAATTCAAAGTGGTTAACGCGAACTGATTCAAAGTGATTGAACCGAGCGAACTGAGATTCAAAAACCAGAGTGAAAAATCGAATCTATAAGAATCCTCGAGTGAGTGCTACACGGACATAGAAATGGGTTGGTTCACGTCTGACAACCATATAGTCAACAAGTACGAACTCGCATCAACCGAATTGAAGATTGTGGGTGGAGTGTCGATTATGCTAGCAGTTATGCTGATCGCGTACTTACTACTCCGGCTTTTCAACAAATGAAAAAAAACCCTCATAACAAACCACCAACACAAAAAGACCAGCAGGGAAAAAAAAACCCCCCAGGCCGGCACGAGCCAGCCAAACACCAAAAACAAAAAAAACAAAAAAAAAAAAAAAAACCACCGAAGGAAAAAACCAGCGACACCCCCCCCCGGGAGCAGCGGGGCGACCCCCCCAACAAAAAGAACCCCCGCGACACCAACACCCACAGAACCCCACAAAAACAAAAAAAAAAAAAAAAAAAAAAAAAAAAAAAAAAAAAAAATACACAATTTAATAAAAAAAAAAAAAAAAAATTATAATAATTAAAAAAAAAAAATTTTACTTGTTGTTGTTGTTGTAGTTTATTAATGACACTTTACATCCATCGGATGCATTCATGTCAGTTTCAATTGTTCAAAGTGTAGCAGAGTGTACAATATGAGGTGAGTGGTGTTGTTTATAATAATTATGATAAAATTTCACTTAGCTTTTTTCCTTTGGTTGGGGCTCCTCCTTACGGTTCGCCCTCGTTGGCACTTTCTCTTGTTTTTTTTCTGGTTTCTTCAATTTTCAAATATTTTTTAAACACTTGCAATAGCTTCCTCCTTATGGCTTTCATCATGTTCTTTTGTTTTAAAACTATCTTCATTTGCGACAGGTTTCTTTCCTTCGTTTCCTTCTATTTTTCTTCAACATGTTGTTTCTTTTCCGTCTCCTTCTTCTCCATCATGTTTTTCTTCGTTGCCTCCCTCTCCGTCATCTTCCTTTCCATCTTACTCTTCTTCGTTTTCTTCCATTTCATTATCTTCCTCTTCATCATCTTTTTCTCAGTTATCTTCCTCTGCGCCATCTTCTTTTTCTCTGGGCCATCTTCTTCTCCGTCATCTTCATTTTTGTCATGTTTTTCTTCGTTTGCTTCCTTTTTATCATCTTCCGTTCCATTATGCTTTCCTTTGTTTTCTTCCTTTCCATTATCTTCCTCCCGATCATTTTCTTCTCTTTCATCTTCCTCTTCGTCATCTTTCTCTCCTTAATTTTCTTCTTCGTCATGTGTGTTCTATTCCTTTTCATTATCTTCATCAGCATTGTCTTCTTCTTTGTAATCTTCCTCTTTACCGTCTTCTCTTCCGTCGTACTTTTCTCCGTCTTCTTCCTCCAGTCATCTTCCTTTTGAACATTTTTCCTCCATTATGCTATTTCACAACTTCTTCCTAGCTATGTCTTCCTTTTTCGTTCCTTTTGATGTTTATTTTCACATACTTCTATTTTTCCTTCCTATCGTTGGGATTCTTAAAAATCGCTTCTGTCTTTGTTTTTCATAGTTTCCGATAAATGTTGCTATCATGCAGATACTTCAGCAATCGCTTTTCGCAGTCATCGTCGTTGCACAACGCCGTATAGAGGCTCGAGGTATCGATCCCATATTTTGTCCTGGCTGCTTCGAATTTTCTGCAGTACAGGATTATGTGCCGAACATCCAGGACTGTCCCACAACACTCGCATATCGGTTGAGAAGATTTCTTCAACAGGAAATCATGTGTCAACCGTGTATGACCGATGCGCAGTCGAGTGAGTACCCGCTGATCAGCGGAATTATTCTGATCGATCCACTTTTTTGTTTCACGTTTTATCTCTAATAGTTTAATTCCTGTTAGCTGCCTCCAACGTTCTTCCCACTGTTGACGGATGGCTTGAGTCATTGCCTTAATGGCATCCTCTTTAGGGACAGCGACGTTGATTGGTAAGCTATTTCTGGCTTCGTTGGCGAGTCGATCTGCTTCTTCGTTACCGTGGATACCGGTGTGGCCGGGGATCCAACAAAGGTAAATCGAACGATTCCGTAATAGGTTTTCAATTTCCTGTATCCAAGGATGTTGTGATTTACCACATTCTATGGCCGAAAGACAACTAGCAGAGTCCGAAAGGATGATTAGCTCATTTGTTGTTCCCGCCGCGTTGATAGCCGATTTTATCGCAAAGGCCTCCGCCGAAAAGACACTGCATTGTGGCGGAAGACTTAATGCCCTCTGCAAGCTGCTATTAAAAACTCCTACACCAACTGTATTTTCACGCTTAGATCCATCCGTGAAAATAGCCGTTGCGCGATGAAAACGGTTTGCCAGCAACTCCTGTACTATGGGACGCACTCTATCCGGTGAATCTCCAGCTTTAACCTGTCGCTTCACATCCCACACAATATATGGCTTGGGTTCATACCACATTCGATTGGTTAACCGCATCCGAACGGCGATGTTTGGAAGTTGCATACCAACTACCCTAAGCCAGTCAGACACTCTTTGCACAACTGGAAGATCGACATTTCTTTGGTCTTTCTCCAGCATTCGGAATGCTACTCGAATCACAGCTTGCTGTACCTGCAGGTCGAACGGTAATGTACCTGCCTCAGCCATAATCGCTGGAATAGGGCTTGTGACGTACGCTCCTGAGGCGAATCGGACCATTCGGTTGTAGATAGGTGCCAGCGTTTGCACCACCGAATCCTTCGCTCTACTGACGATCCCAATACCGTAAAGGAGTCGCGATGTGACAATTGCTGATCCAATGCACAGGAGAGAGTTACGTTGTCCCCGAGGAATCTTTGCACCAATCAACTTTAAAATCCGTAGCCTAGAGTCGCATGTTGCTTTAACAGCTTTGCAATGCTGTTTGAAAGACAGTAACCGTTCGAGAGTGACACCGATAACTTTTATCCTATTCGTTTTCGGTATAGCTACTCGGTCGATGAAGATGTCGCTGCTGGGTTCTCGACGGGCGTTGGGGCTTCCATAGAATATGTTCGATTTTGCCGCTGAAATTTTAAATCCGACGCTTTTCGACCATTTGTCGACAGCTTTCACTGCAGTTTGTAAATCGCGGTACAAAGGTCGCTCCTTATTTCTTCGAACCACCAGCAATATATCGTCCGCATAAAGGAGAACGGTGACAGTTTGCGGTACCACTCTGAAGATCGACTGCATCGCAACTAGGAACAGTGTGACCGAGAGCACCGACCCTTGAGGAACTCCGTTCTCCAACAGCATTTCACGCGATAAGTGTTCTTCGACGTTTACCCGGAACGACCTGTCGGCGAGAAAACTGTTCAATATGTTGAACATGCGCCCTCCAATCTGCCATTTCCTTAGCTGAAGATAGACCGGTTGCTGGATCCATCCGTGTGTGCGATCCGTCGTTCAGGATTATCAACTGTTCCGTTAGCGTCTTCTCGGCGATATAACGGCCCAATGTATTCGGCATCGCTGACCCCCAGGCGGGGTGGTGTGCATTGAAGTCGCCAAGTAACAACAAAGGTGCTGGCAATTACTCGAATAAATCATCCAGTTTGGTTTGCCAATGTTGCTGCGTATTCGGGGGGATGTAAATTGACACTACTGTCATTGGAGTAGGAAGATGGATGCGAACTGCAATGGCTTGAAGGTCACAGTCGATATCAATGCGTTCAAATGGAATCCCTCCACGGATGGCAAGGCCCACTCCTTGTTGCCAATACCGACAATTACCGTTCTGAAGAAGCAATGTGTAGTTCTTGCCTGCAAAGTCTGGAGCGATACAGTGGTTGTTTACTTTCGTCTCCTGCAGCGCTATGACGGACGGTTCGTGTTTGTTAATGAGCAACTTGAGTTCACCGATATTGCCACGTAGACCACGTATGTTCCACTGAAGAGCAAAACATTTCGCGGGTTGCCTACTGGATAGTGTTGCTGACGACGACGAAGATGCTGTTGACGGCCTACGCGTTGGGCCTGACATATCGACCGGGTTCCAGGAGGAAAAAGAGGATGCACGACACACGTGACTGGTCCCAATCTCATCCCCCCGGACATCCACTCCCATTCTGGGGAGGGGGGAGGATACTTCACGCTCTCCCACCCCTCGCCGATTGTGGGATACCGGTTCACTTCCCGTTCGTTCTGCTATAGTTGGTTGAGGTTGCGATGATGATGTGTTTTGGTTTTGCTTTTGACTACGAGTTTCATCGGCGGAGGTGTTGATTGCGTTGTGTTGCGATAAATAACGAGTTGATGTAATGGTAGGTAGGTTAAGTGATTCAGTCGCTTCATGATCGACCGCACAGGGGGATTCACCATCAACGGGTTGGGGTAAGACGTCCCGGACGGATTCTCCAGCCTGCTGCGCTCGTTCTAGTAAGAGTGAAGGGGGTACTACAATTTCCCACCCTTCAAGTCGATCGTTGTTATTGTTTGGTTCGCTGGACAGGATGGTATTGCTGGTCGGTAAACGTACTGTAGGGTTGTTCTTATCGAAGATGCTGGCTAGAAGGTGTTTCTTCGATCTCGTACTCTTCGTCTATTTCTACAGCCTCCTTTTCGGATATATCATCTTCTTCGGCGGTTTTCTTCAACGGTGGGCTTTGTCGTTCGGACGAGGTGTTGTTGCTTCTACTGTGTCTTTTCTTTTTCTTACGGTTGTTGCTGTCCCGGGGTTCCATTGTGGCAGGTGATCTGGTTCTGAGCTGCATCGATGTTCTGACTACTTGTGAATTTTCGGGTAATCTGCCTGCAGATTGGTTTCTTTGAATCGATGATGGTTGACTCGGTGATGGCTGAATAGCTGATGGCGGGATCGGTACACTGAACTTCGTTTGTTGCGACTGCTGAGATTGTGGTGGTCGATTCATCTTGATATGGGCCAAAAGTTTTTCAATCTTTTCGTCTTTCTTCTTCATCGCATCGAGGAGCTGGGAAATTTGTTTGTCCTTATCCTGCATCTTTTTTTCTATTTCCTCCAGTTTTTTGCGATCGGTAGTCTTCTGAGCTGCGGCTGCGGCATAGTTTTCTGTTCCTGCTTCAACTCGCTTGCGGGCTTCGGGGTACGTGAGATTCTTGTCAATTTTCATCCGGATAACATCCACTTCTTTCTTGTAGACCGGACATTGACGGTTATTCGGACGGTGAGATCCACCGCAATTAATGCAATGGGCAGCAGCTTCACATTCTACACCTTCCAACAACTCATGTTCGGTAGAACAATTCAGGCAACGTTTCGGACCTGGACAGCGGACACGGGGATGACCGTAACGAACACAACCGTAGCATAATAGCGGATTCGGATAGTATGGGCGGGTAGCTACTCGAAGGAGACCGATTTTTACTTGCGATGGATAATTGCACTTATTAAACGTAAGAATCAAGGCGGATGTATTCACTAGCTGACCGTTCTCTCTTCGAGAGATTCGTTGAACTCGGATAACCCCCTGTCCGATAAGATTGCGTAAGACATCCTTCTCTTCCATACGGATTGCCTCAAAAGCACGAAATAACGCAACGACTTACGTTTAGATTTGGGTGCAGTTGTACAACAACCTCCGTACCATCGATAAGGGAAGATAATTTCAACAGTTTTTCGACCTGGGCTGGGTTCCTTATCTTAAGCGTGTAGCGTGTTCCTTGCGCTTCAGTCGAAGCTCCCTCGATTGGTCCACCAGCAGCACTCTCTACCGATTTTCCAACAATGAAGGGATCCGACTTCAGATGGGTTTTTTCATCCTTGCTAATTAATTGCAGGTATGTCAGTGCACCAAATTCGTGCGACGACAAGCCTCCTAAGCCTGGCCAATGTTCTCCTGATCCTCCCGGGTCGCCGCTACTAGCGGCCGGCATGGTCACTCTACTCTACCTTACCACTTTCTCGCTTGTACACACCGTAGACGTTGGAAATATTCGAAAAAAAATAACGGTCACCCGTTGTTTACCCCAGAGACGGAAAAGAAAAAGAAAAGCAAAAGATTTTCCTACCTTATGCTCCTTCAACGTCGTATTTACAGCCTTTCGATGGTCAAAATGGTACCTTTACCACCTCAAACAACGGCGAAAAACTTTACGCCGAAAACCAGAAAAAATGATTTGTTCGAACTTTTGCACCCTTTCGTGGTCGGGTCGACACACTACACTGCAACCGGCTGGCAGAAAGCGTAACAATAAAACCGCACACAGCGTCCGTATACAGCAGCCGGTAGGTACGGCGGCAGTAGTGAAGCACTATTATCACTGCAGCCAAGCGGTAGGAAAGCACAATGGGCGACTGTTGTTTTGCCGTACACACGCGGTAGGAGCAGTTAGTTCGCACTTTAATTCACTTATAATTACACCAAAATTAACCAATTTCGATAAGATTGCGATGTTTATCACTGCTGAACACTGGCCACTATAGGCGGGTGGCTTTTGAGGAGTTATAAAGCGTGAAAAACCACAACTAAGCGAAAAATATCCTGAGCGCGTACGCGATTGCTATTAATCGTAGTAATGTCCCGAACTCGAATGAACTTTACTTGATTAACCTTAGTGAAAATTAATGAATAGGCTCCGAGAAATTGAGGAGGCCATCAAACGAGAACATAGCAATCTCGTTAAAAGTAAAAACAGAGCTAGGACCCTCCAGGGCATTACAGAGAAAACAGAGTTGCTAAATGATAGAAAAAACGAATATAAGGTAATATTAAACTCCTTTAAACATAGATTAAATATACAGGACTGGAATGTTCAAATTGAAACATATGAAGCTCTGAAATTAATGGTTAAAACTAGTTTGAAAATTTTAGAAACTACAGAAATTCTCACTAAATCAAAGCCAACGTTCAAATCTATTGCTAAAAGTGCTATAATTTGTAAACGCTGGATCGTACCTTACAGAATGGCGTTCGACATCAAGACTGCGACAGCAATCGTAAATACTTACGATGGCTCGCATGAGAATTTAAGCGCATTTGTCGACTCGGCAAATTTATTGAAAGAACTTACCAAAGCTGATCATGTGCCACTGGCAATCAAATTTTTGAGAACTAGGCTAACAGGCAAGGCTCGATTAGGTCTGCCGAATGAATTCCCCACAATTGAAGCACTAATAGACAACGTAAAGGGTGTCCACGATGAAATTGCCACACTATGAAATTGCTCTAACTTTTTAACCGTTGGGTAGAATTTAATGAAAATTTGGGTGGATTTAGTTCATAGTGCATTATTTACATCCTGCAAGTTTTAAAGTCCTGTGAAAACTCGCGGAAATGGAGTCGAAAGAACAGCTCGTGCGTGATAAAATCTTGCGCATTCATCACGAGAACAAGGATCTCTCGCATCGTTCCATCGCTAAAACGTTGGGAATCGCGAATTCCACGGTGTCGCAAGTGATTAAGCGGTTCGAGGAACGGTTGACCACCGATAGGAAGCCCAGAAGTGAAGGAAAAAGTATTCCGTACAACACCAAAAATCACAACCGCGTAGTTGGGGCCTTCCACCGAAATCCGAACGCCTCCGTTCGGGATGTGGCTAAGAAGCTGCACCTAAGCCGAAGTTTTGTCCAGAAGGCCAAAACTAAGGCTGGGCTTCGAACGTTCAAGGTACAAAAGGCCCCTAATCGCGACGAGAAGCAGAACAAGTCCGCCAAAACCCGTGCCAGGAAGTTGTACCTCAACATGCTGACGAAAGTTGAATGCTGCATCATGGACGACGAAACATATGTGAAGGCCGACTTCAAACAGATCCCCGGCAACCTGTTTTTCACGGCCAAGGATAAGTTCAGCGTTCCGGAGCATGTCCGCACTCAGAAGATGTCCAAATTTGCGAAGAAATTCCTGGTTTGGCAAGCCATCTGCACGTGCGGGAAGCGTAGTGCACCTTTCGTGACCCAGGACACGATGAACGGACAGGTGTACATAAAAGAGTGCCTCCAGAAGCGGCTGCTTCCTCTCCTGAAGGCCCACAACGTCCCAACAATCTTCTGGCCGGATTTGGCCTCATGCCACTACTCCAAGGACGTGCTGAAGTGGTATGCGGACAATAAGGTCAATTTCGTGCCGAAAATGTTCAACCCTCCCAACACTCCGGAGCTCCGCCCCATCGAGAAGTACTGGGCGATTATGAAGCAACACATTCTTAAACGACCTAAGGTAGTGAAGACAGTCGAGGAACTGAAGAAAGTATGGGTTTACATGCAAAAAACGGTTGATTCACAGGTTGTGCAGAATCTTATGGCCGGGGTTAAGGCCAAGGTGCGGGCATTTGCGTATGGACTGTAAATAAAATACGAGTAAAATGGTAAAATGAAGTTTAATAGTTATTTCTCAATCCCTGAAAATTTGATGGCAATGGGATGAAAACTCGAATTTTGCGAATCAATTTTGTGTGTGGCAATTTCATCGTGGACACCCTTTAAAGTCCAGGTGCTCTGAAACAGTAACACCCGAAAATTTGGTGGCTATGTTAAAAGCCGTAAAACAAAAGGGTAATACAGACAATTTTTGTAGCACTATCGATTCTCTTTGTAATCAGCTACGAGCAACTTACTTGGAGAACGGAGTACCCGATAACGTTGCTAAAAGTATGGCAACCAGAGCAGGCGTGGAGGCACTCACGTCTGGGGTAGCAAATACCGAAACAAAAATTATCCTAAAAGCTGGAACCTTCACCGATGTAAAACAGGCTATTCAGAAGGTAGTAGAAAATGCATCCTCTAGTGATACAGCTCAACTCCTGACTTATCACAATAATTCTAGACAACCATACCGGAATCGTGGAAATTTTTCAAATAACGATTCCAGAGGTCGAAACCAAAGAAATTAACAATATCAAAATAGGGATAATAGGCACTCTTACAGAGATAACAGAAATTTTAACAGAAATAACCGGAATTACCAATCAAACCGGAACCACAACGGTTATTACCAAACCAACTCGCGTGGTAGAGGAGGACAAAATAACTCCCGCCAAATGTATACAGCAAGCGTGGAAGAAGCAAACCAAGCACAAGGCAATCGCTATCCACCAGCACAATCGTCTCACACACAGAACCCGCAAGCGCAACCCAACGCGGTGACAAACGGCAATGTTTTTTTAGACAATACATGTGGCCCGTGGAGCCCAAACCAGGCACAATATATGCAATGAATTTAAATGCAGCAAACTTTATTAACATGTATGTCGGTATGACCAATTCAACATGTTCATTCATAGTTGACAGTGGAGCCGACATATCAGTTATTAAAGGAACCAAAATACTCCCTCATCACACAGTAAATAGAAGCAAACACTATCGCATCACCGGAATAACAAACGGTGTTGAAGAAACTATGGCAGAAACCAACACTTCTCTGCACTTTGATAATGGATTGGTGATTAACCACGATTTCCAAATAGTTGATTCAGACTTTCCAATTCTTACTGATGGTATTCTGGGGCGTGACTTTTTGACCACGTTCAAGTGCACCATCGATTACGAACATTGGTTGCTAAATTTCAAATTTCAAAACCACGAGATATCAGTACCTATCGAAGATACTTATAATGGAAACATTCTAATACCAGCACGATGCGAGGTAATCCGTACGTTACCTCACCTAAAAATAGTAGAAGACACATTAGTGCATTCACAAGAAATACTTCCTGGTGTTTTTTGTGGAAATACTATAGTTTCTCAAGAATCACCATTCATAAAATTTATTAATCAAGTAAAAAATAATCAAGCAAAAGAGCAAGACAGAACTGAAAGAACGCAACGTATAATTAATTTTGACCAAGTTCCTTTATTCGCCAAACAAACTCTTATGAAATTTATTGAAAATTATCAGGACAAATTTAGCTTACCAGATGAAAAATTAGCGACGAATAATTTTTATTGTCAAAATATTCTGTTAAACGACCAAAGGCCGTATATATACCAAATTATAAAAATCTACATTCTCAGAATGAGGAAATGAAGTCACAAATACAAACAATGCTAGATGATAACAAAAACCATCGATTTCTGTTTAGAATTCCCCTATTTCACTGGTTCCAAAACAATCGGACAATTATACAAAAAAATGGAGACTAGTTGTCGATTTTCGACAGCTAAACAAAAAGATTTTAGCGGACTAATTTCCTCTTCCCCGGATAGATACGTTACTCCAGTAGGAAGAGCTAAATATTTTAGCACACTTGATCTAATGGCAGGCTTTAATCAAATACCATTAGATCAGAACTCTCGAAAATACACTTCTATTTCTTCTCCATCCGGACATTTTCAACTTACGAGGCTACCTTTTGGCTTAAATATAAGCCCTCATAGCTTCCAACGGATGATGAATATTGCAATGGCTGGACTGACCCCAGAATATGCTTTTGTTTACATTGACGACATCGTGGTAATAGGATGTTCAGTCAATCATCATTTTTAACCTAACTAAGGTATTTGAACGCTTGTGGCATTATAACCTCAAATTAAACCCCAGTTAATGATTTTTTTATGAACCAAAGTTATTTATCTCGGACACAATATAACTAACAAGGGCATTTTGCCAGATGATTCTAAATTTAAAGCAGTGAAAAACTTTCCAAAACCTACAAATGCAGACGAGGTACGTCGATTTGTAGCATTTTGTAACTATTATCGCAAATTCGTTACGAATTTCGCAAATATAGCAAAGCCTCTGAATAATCTATTGAGAAAAAACACTAAATTTGAGTGGACTTCTACTCACAATGAAGCATTTAACAAACTAAAAATGTACTTATTGTCACCACAAATTTTAACCGATGCTCCGAACTTAGCCTGCGGAGCAATACTCTCGCAACGCTACGAAGAAGGATATTTACCAATTGCTTACGTCAGCAAGGGTTTTACGAAAGGCGAAAGAAATAAATCGATTATAGAGAAAGAATTAGCCGCCATTCATTGGGCGATCGATTATTTTAAACCTTATTTATACGGACGTAGATTCAAAGTCCGCACAGATCATCGTCCTTTAGTCTACTTATTCGGTATGAAAAAACCTAGGACTAGGACTAGGATACGTCTTGATCTGGAGGAATTTGATTTCGATAGAGTTTGTTCCCGGAAAAGCAAACGTGGGAGCAGATGCACTTTCACGTATCGTTCTAAACTCAGAAGAACTAAAAGAATTATCAATCTAACTTGTAAATACTAGATCTATGGTTACGAAACAAAATTTAGAACAAGTAAATAACACTTCTCAAGGACCAGTAAGTCCACATTCTCAGACTGATCACCTGGGTATGTGGGAAACCGAAAACCCTTCCGTGGTCCGAAAATTTTTAAAACTCGATTGTAAGGTGCACCAATAATAATTTACTGCAATAACTTTACTAAACCAATAATTAATAATAACTTTATTAAACCACAACAGAAGTAAAATGCTGAAGTAATTTATTACAAAATTCAAGCGCGAGAATGGAAGTCAAGCTCTCGAGTTTGCTCTTCTAGAATTGACAAAATATATGAAAAATTATAAAAGAAATAAACTTGCATTATCCAAATCTTTCAATATATCTCTGTGCCTACATACAAGAAAATCGCAAATAATGCCATTTCCACGTATGAAATAATCCTCTATAAACCTCCGAAGCTTATAGAGAGCGAAGAAGAAATTAATCGAATTTTATCATATTACCACATGACACCTACGGGAGGACATGTAGGCCAGCATAGACTATATTTGAAAATCAGAGAAACTTAGAAATTAGAAATCCAATTTCGTGAGAAATTGCGCAAAATCTAAAGTGATGACGACCCCTGCTAAACCATTTGAAGTTATTTCAGTGGACGCTGCAAGCCCACTTACAAGAACAAATAATGGAAATATATACATTTTAACAATAAAATGCAATTTAACTAACTACGTGGTGTTAATACCTGTTCCTACAAAGGAAGCAGCAGTATTAGCTAGAGCTTTAGTCTATAACTTTATATTGATCTATGGAACATTCATGGAAATTAGAACCGACCAAGGGTCAGAATACAACAATGAGGTTCTAGAAAGAGTTTGTAAATTACTGGAAATCAAACAAAAAATTTCTACCGCATATCACCCACAGTCGATTGGAGCATTAGAGAGAAATCACAGGTGTCTGAATGAATATCTGAGATGTTTTACTAACGCTCACCAATCAAACTGGGATGATTGGGTAAAGTTTTATGAGTTCACATTCAACACAACACCCCATACGGAACATGGATTCACTCCATACGAACTAGTTTTCGGAAGAAAGGCAAGACTGCCACAAGATTTAAGAACTGAAAAACCAGAAATAGAACCGGTATATAATTTTGAACAGTACGACAGAGAACTGAAATTCAGACTACTAAATACTAACCAAATAGCCAGGCAAAATCTGATAGATAACAAACAAAAACGTCAAATGATAGCAAATAATAATATAAATCCAATTGTATTGAATAAAGGAGATCAGGTATATCTAAGTAATGAAGGAAGGAAAAAACTGGACCCATTTTATATTGGCCCATATATAGTAGAAAATATAGAAAACACAAATTGCACTATATTGCATCCAAGAACGAATAAAGTAACAACAGTTCATAAGAATAGATTAGTTAAGCCATAATAATATTATACAAATTATATAATATTTATAATGATAAATTTATAACAAAAAAAAAAACATTGTGAACCCAAGTCTAGAGGCAATCGTAATTATCAAATTTTCCCACAACTATTTTTTTTTCTTTTTTTCGAATTGTTGCACCATTCTCCAAAAGGGGGAGGTGTAGCATATTAGCTATTTGCATAATCCAAATTCTTAGAACTTGCTATAAACTCGAGGCTGCGACCTTTCAGTCAGCAGTTAAACCTTTCCGTCTTTCATTGCAGAAAGGCGCTAACAATAATACACTCTTTCAATGACACCCTATGAACCCAAACAATAATATCTCTTTTACATAACCTTCTTGGCTGAGCAATAAATTATGTATTGCCAGCAACGAAACTCATTTCCCATTTTCTTTGCTCGTGACCTTCTCAAGCGCTGCGCGATTGCAACGCGCATCGCCAAGCAATTGATGTTTTGCTTTTGCCAGATGTTTTTAAAACAAGCGACGCCTTCTCGGCTTGGGTCAGCCAGGTATTTGTAACTTACTACTTAAGCTTTTGGAACGATAATAAATGTGTGATTATAGTTTGAGATACGAGACGCATCACTTCGTGTGACTAGAGAAAACTTCTCCTAAAGACTAAAGGGCGATACGGTCAAAATTTGGTCAATATCAACTTGACGTATTTCTTTCAATTTTGCATTTAAAAAACCTGAACACCCCTCATTTTGAAGGTGTGTTTGTGTGTGTAGAATGTTGCTCCTATTTTGATTTTGGAATTCACTCTTCAGTTGTCAAAATGCCGTCCAAGCAAGAAGAGCAGCGTATCAAAATTTTGCTCGCGCATCGCGAAAATCCGAGCTACTCGCACGCAAAGTTGGCAAAATCGCTAAAAGTTGCCAAATCAATCGTTACAAATGTAATTAAAGTGTTTGGGGAACGTTTGTCGACAGCCAGGAAGTCTGGATCGGGGGGAAATCGAAAACCGGAAGCCGCTGAGACGACAAAGAGAGTTGCCGGTAGTTTCAAGCGAAACCCTAACCTATCTCTCCGAGATGCCGCAAATAAGCTGGGTGTATCGTCTACAACCGTGCATCGAGCCAAAAAACGAGCCGGACTATCGACTTACAAGAAGGTAGTGACTCCAAATCGCGATGATAAACAAAATACGACGGCCAAAGCGCGATCCCGGAGGCTGTACACGACGATGCTGACGAAGTTTGACTGCGTGGTAATGGACGACGAAACCTACGTCAAAGCCGACTACAAGCAGCTTCCGGGACAGGAGTTTTATACGGCAAAAGGAAGGGGAAAGGTAGCAGATATTTTCAAGCACACGAAACTGTCAAAGTTCGCAAAGAAATATCTGGTTTGGCAAGCCATCTGTACCTGTGGCTTGAAAAGCAGCATTTTCATAGCTTCCGGGACTGTCAACCAAGAAATTTACGTGAAAGAGTGTTTGAATAAACGTCTGCTGCCTTTCCTGAAGAAACACGGTTGTTCCGTACTGTTTTGGCCGGATTTGGCATCTTGCCATTACGGTAAAAAGGCCATGGAGTGGTACGCCGCCAACAACATGCAGGTGGTTCCCAAGGACAAGAACCCTCCCAACACGCCAGAGCTCCGCCCAATTGAGAAATTCTGGGCTATTGTCAAGCGGAACCTAAAGAAGACCAAAAAAACTGCTAAGGACGAGCAGCAGTTCAAGGCAAACTGGCTTTCTGCGGCGAAGAAGGTGGACAAGGTGGCTGTACAAAATCTGATGGCAGGGGTCAAGCGTAAGGCCCGGCAATTCGGATTTGGAAAAGCGGAAGCCTAACTGAATATTTTTCCTGAATTTTATACTAATTGAACTTGAAAAAGAAATTTAATTTGATTTTTTAAATAAACGATTTCACCGATTTACACGCGTTTTCCCTTGACCAAATTTTGACCGTATCACCCTTTATCCACGCAAGATAGTAAAATCTGCCGTTCAAAGTTAAGGGCTTACGCTGAAGCATTCTCGACGGCAGCCATTTCCCCAAAATTTAGAATTGATATAACTCAGAATCTGTACTAGATGTTGGATATTTAATCACATCAGGTTGTATGCTTACTTGCTGTGAGCAATCTAATGTAGTTCGATTTGATTGTTAGTCACTAACAATCGATATTTATCAATTTGAAATAGCGAGGTAATTTTACGAGAGAGAGCGAGAGAGAGAGAGAGAGAGAGAGAGAGAGAAAGATAAAAGATAGGAAAAAATACACGGAGCAGCAATTCACCTTAAATGCTTCGAACAACTATGCTAGCAAAGGTTACAACACCAGAAGAAAAGTTTGTGTATTGGCTCCTTTCTCTTTGCGTTGCTTCCACGTTTACCCAAGTGCCGCGCTACGGTATCTGTCGCCTGAATTCGGGTAAAGTTGAAAGTCTTCATGATATGGTGTTTTTGGTTTAACACAAATGAATCGTGTACTAAACAGCAACTCTCGACTGCTCGATCCTGTGCTGGTGAACGAAGCCGCAAGAATCCGAGCCTCTAGTAGTTCTAGACATCAATCATCCCGCACTCTTTTCAATTTAAGAATTTACGAAAACACCGCTGATGAACAAAGTCTGGACTTTCGTAAAGTCAATCACTCGCCCAGGCAGACTGGCAGTTACTTGATTTGTATTCGTCTATTGATGAAGCCGTAAACTTTTTAACGATATTGTCAACCGGGCAATATCCGAATGTGTGCCGTTCAGAAGACCTGCTACAGAATTTACATGATCAAACTCCCGCTCACGACACTCGAAGCGTTTAAGATCTAAATAAATACATTAAAGTCCGTTGCCCTTCCACAAAGCGAATATTTTCTTCAGCAAGTAATGACTATCGTATGTATAATTGTTTCCTCTACAAAACATATACAGACGTATGGAAACCAGTTTCCGGCGTAATCCAAAGCTATTCTGGACGTTTGTGAAGACACAATGGAAGAAAATATGTACCGGCCGCGATCCATCGAATAACAAATGTAACCTTCTGGCTGCGCAATTCAGAAGCATTTCCAACAACTCGTCGGTCACGTTTATGCAAGTGAGTGAAAGATGTTCCTACTCAGGAAAAAATCTTGTAGTAAAAACTACCATTTTACAGACCTCATATTGATATCAACCGCACCATGGTTGAATTAATCGCAGGCATGGTAAAATCAAACGCATTTATAGTCAGGTGACAATTGTTGGTGTTTACGCTTAATTTAACCCTCGAAATGGTTGTTTCTGCTGCCCTTCTTTTTACGTGTTAGCAATTAAGCTGAAAACCCGAATGAAAAACTGCCTAATTGATAGTCCTTCTACGCGCAAAGGTCTCAAGACCTAAGAGTTGAGAACGATCCTCGTAGGATGAAAGATTAACTGGATCATTCCATGGATGGTGGTGAAGAGTATAACGTATAAATTTTTACTCTGAACAGATCCATAAACGTAGTAGATTTGACTGAAATTTTATGGTAGTTTTGAAGATAGGCATAGTCGGGTAAAATCAAATACTTTAAATTAACAATATAGCTCACTTCCTCATTTCGTCCCGGACACACACGAGCGCCGCGTTGGCAAAAAGGTACACCAGTACACTACAAATTTTGCGCTAGCCAAATGACAGTTCTCGTTCTTCAGCCTTCTTCTTCTCCACGCGGTTTAATTTACGTCGGCCAAATACAAAACAAAACGCTTCAGTAGAAAACCAAAACAATTAGTGGAAAAATTGATTTTGAATTTAATGTTTTTATTTCGTGGTGATATATTCACACGAACGCGAATCACCACGAGGGGAAGATCGGTTTGCTCAGTGTTTGGCTGTTCTAGCAGAAAGGATGGCCCGTCTTCGTTGTCCTTTTTTCTGATAAATTGTGCGAATAGGTAATATATTTGGAACCATCTATTATGGTATGGATCATTATATTTGGCTCTTACTAATACAGGGAAGTGGACCACTGGATCAAATTTTGTGGCAATGTTTCGATAAGTAAAAGCAGTGTCATTTGCTTATTGCATTTCAGCGATTCAGATTTTTTTCAATCCATTGAATAAGTCACAAAGGTAAGCGCGGAACAACGGTAAAATTTTATCAATTTAAATTAAAACCATCGTTTAACCTCAGGTTGTATCTCCATGCTCGACCGTTCTTATTTCCCAGAATTCCAGAGAGTGACCATGGCCATCTCTCGGCAAACGAAATCGCTACCGATGAACCTCCGATGAAAGATGACTTCTACTGGTGTAGTCCAGATGACATTGATTTTTTTTTATTAAATCATTTATTTGTACAGGCTCAATCGAATCAACTTAAGAGCCAAGTTTTCATATTTATATACATCAGTTATCTTAAAACTAAAGTTAGAAACTTTGAACCGATTACTCGCGGCCGTCTCGAGGTTAAAAGGAATAACAATTTTAAGGATGGGAAGATGGGCGGGAATTTAAAGTATGGTTTACATAACACATTTATTTTAAATTCTGAATTGTCAAAAAAATTATAACTATACATCTTTTGGTTTTCTTTTGACTTGAACATATCTGAGAAAAAAAAAACTCACAAACACAAATTAAAAAAAACATAAAGTATACATACATGTTAAACTAACTACAGTCCAAGGCTAATGTTAGTCAAAAACACATAAATTAGTTTCATAAACTCCAGATCACGTACAGCCAAAATATCTCGAACCGGTACATTGGGTTGTCTACCTCGAGCCCTAAGGGAATCATAAAGCTCAGATCTGACTACACGATGCTCGGCACATGACCAAATAATGTGATCTGCGTCCTGGTAACCTTTTACACATTCACAGAGATTGCTGTCGCTCAGCCCAACACGGTATAAAAGAGCGTTCAAAGAATAATGATTGGACATGAGGCGAGACATGACACGAATGAAATCTCGGCCCACATCCATTCCACTAAACCAGGATTTCTTCGACACCTTAGGGATGATAGAATGTTGCCATCGCCCCAAATCTCCTTTACTCCATTTATACTGCCAGCTGACGAGTGACTGTTGACGAAAAATAGTAAAAAATCATTGAAGGCGATTTGTCGACCATAAACATCGCCTTCTATAGCGCCCACCTTTGCAAGCGAGTCCGCTTTCTCATTGCCCAGAATTGAACAATGAGAAGGGACCCATACAAAGGTGATGATAAAATAACGCGAAGATAAAGCACTTAGAAGCTCCTGTATTTTTATGAGAAAATACGAGGAGTGCTTTACCGGCCTCAAGGAGCGAATAGCCTCTATAGAACTGAGACTATCCGTAAACATGAAGTACTGATCCGGTGTTAGTGAGGCAACAATTTCTAGCGTAAAGTGTATTGCCGCTAATTCAGCGACATATACGGAACAAGGAGCTTGAAGTTTACGATTGGCGCTATAAATTTTTAATATACCAAAGCCTGCTGACCCCTCTATCAATGATCCGTCAGTGAAGAACGATTTAGTGGAATCAACTTGGCCAAACTTTGCAGCAAATATTACCGGAGCAATCATAGGACGATGATGCTCTGGGATTCCATGAAGCTCCTGCTTCATGGATAAATCAAAGTGAACCGAATTATCGAAGTCGGAGAAGCAAACACGATTGGAAATATTCGGCGAAGGGCTGACATCCTGTGTTATGTACAAATGGTACAAAGTCATGAAGCGAGTTTGAGGATTCAACTCGAGAAGCTTTTCAAAATTTTCGATTACCTGGGGGTTCATTACTTCACACCTGTTGAGGAGCCGGAGAGACAGTTCTGTAAACCGATCCGAGAGTGGCAACATGCCAGCCAGCACGTGCATGCAACCTAACGCGATACGAAGACACCGATACTGAATACATTCCAGTTTGATGATGTGCGACTGAGCCGCTGACTGAAAACAAAAACTACCGTATTCCATAACCGACAAAATCGTTGTCCGGTACAACGTTAGAAGATCTTGCGGATGTGCTCCCCACCAGGTTCCGGTAATTGTGCAGAGAAAGTTGATCCTTTGCTGGCATTTTCGCTTCAGATACTCGATGTGGGATCTCCAGGTGCACTTTGAATCGAACCAGACCCCAAGATATTTAAATGACATGGAATGAGTTATCGGTGTACCCCAAATTTGAAGCTTCGGTTGTGCAGGGTTATGCTTCCTTGAAAAAACTACCAACTCAGTTTTCTTCGTAGAGAATTCGATACCTAGCTCTAGAGCCCAAGTAGACAAATTGTCTAAGGTATCCTGTAAGGGTCCTTGCAGATCGACCCCATTGGGTCCCGTGACAGACACTACGCCGTCATCTGCAAGTTGTCTCAACGTACAGTTGTCACTTAGACAACCGTCAATGTCTTTGACATAAACATCATACAAAAGGGGGCTTAAACATGATCCCTGGGGGAGACCCATGTAGCTAAATCGGGAAGCTGTAGAGGTTCCATGAGAGAAGCTCATATGTTTCTCTGACAGCAAATTGTACAAAAAATTATTCATTAATGGTGAAAAGCCACAAGCGTGGAGTTTATCTGAAAGAACTTCAACAGATACTGAATCAAAAGCCCCCTTGATATCCAAGAATACAGAAGCCATTTGCTCTTTTTTAGCAAAAGCTAACTGAATATCTGTGGAAAGCAACGCGAGACAGTCGTTCGTTCCCTTACCCCTACGGAAACCATATTTAATATACGAAAGCAGGTTGTTCGTCTCAACCCATTTGTCCAGACGGAAGAGGATCATTTTCTCTAAACAACTTTCGAATGCAGGATAACATCGCGATGGGTCGCTAGAAGGAGTTGTGGTCGGACGCGGGTTTACCAGGCGTTTTTGAATGGCAATAACTCTCACCCGTCTCCAATCAGCCGGTACAATATTGTGTTCCAGAAACTGATTAAACAAGTTCAACATGCGCCTCTTTGCGACGTCTGGCAGGTTCTTAAGCAAATTGAACTTGATCCTATCAGCCCCTGGAGCCGTATTGCCACACGAAAGGAGTGCGAGAGAGAACTCTACCATTGAAAAGGGTTGGCTAATCTCATCGAATGCGATCGTGGTTTCGCGGGGAATCAAATCGTGCCGGCACAGAATCTGGACAAACTTTACGCGCGAACTTAAGGATCCATTGGTCCGAGTAATCCTCGCTCTCGTTGTTCGTAGTTCGATTACGCAATCTTCGCGCCGTGTTCCAAAGAGTACTCATCGACATCTCGCGCGATAGCCCGTCCACGAATCTTCGCCAGTATCCGCGATTCTTGACCTTGATGAGGCTCTTAAGTTCGCGTTCAAGGGCCGTGTATACTTCGAAGTGCTCAGGTGTTCCACGTCTACGGAAAACTTTAAACGCGTCGGACTTTTTACGGTAAACCTCGGTGCATTGCTGATCCCACCATGGAGAAGGAGGTTTCCTGCGAAATGACATTCCTGGAACTGGTCGAGTTTGAGCTTGAAGCGCGCTGTCTAAGATCAAGGCCGGTGTGGCCTCTGCTGTACACAGAAGTTGTTTCCATTGTAATCGGTCCATGGCTGTTCCTCGCCAGCCTCGCTGTCTGCGGAGAGTCCGCAGGTCGCCTTCTACTTGATCGATCCACCTTGCTCGTTGCGCGCCTCTTCTTTTTGTACCTGTCGGTTCGTTTTCGAGAACCATTTTCACAGGGCTGTCGTCCGACATTCTTACGACATGCCCAGCCCATCGTAGTCGACTGACTTTTGTGATGTGTACAATGGGAGCTTCTCCCAACAACTGGTGCAGTTCGTGGTCCATTCGCCTCCTCCACGTTCCGTCTTCCATCTGCACTCCACCGTAGATCGTACGCAGCACCTTCCGAGCAAAGACTTCAAGGGCGCGTTGGTCCTCCACTAGCAATGTCCATGTTTCGTGGCCGTAGAGAACTACCGGTCTAATTAATGTCTTGTAGATGGTCAACTTTGTGGTTCGGCGAACTTTGTTCGATCTTAGCGTCCTTCGGAGTCCAAAGTAGGCACGATTGCCAGCCATAATGCGCCTTTGTATTTCTCTGCTGGTGTCGTTATCGGCGGTCACCAATGAGCCCAGATACACAAATTCGTCTACTACCTCGATTTCATCACCGTCGATCTGAACTCGTGCTAGGAGGCTAACATTGTCTTCTCGTGAGCCTCTTCCCTTCATGTATTTTGTTTTTAACGCATTAATCACAAGCCCAATCCTACCAGCTTCAGCCTTAAGTCTGATGTACGTTTCCGCCATGGTCTCAAAGTTACGTGCTACGATATCATGCTAAGTCGTCGGCGAAGCCAAATAGTTGGACAGACTTCCTGAAGATCATGCCACTCGTGTCTATCCCAGCTCTTCGAATCACACCCTCCAATGCAATGTTAAACAACAAACACGACAATCCATCACCTTGCCGCAACCCTCTCCGAGATTCGAAGGGACTCGAGAGCGTCCCTGATACTCGGACGACACACATCACTCGATCCATCGTTGCTTTGATCAACCGCGTCAGTTTTTCCGGAAATCCATATTCGTGCATGATTTGCCATAGCTGGTCTCGATCGATTGTATCATACGCTGATTTGAAGTCGATGAAAAGAGGATGTGTGGGCACGTTGTATTCGCGACATTTCTGCAATACTTGCCGAATCGCGAAAATCTGGGCCGTAGTAGCGCGGGCACCCATGAATCCCGCTTGGTATTGCCCCACGAACTCCTTTGCAATTGATGACAGGTGCCTTGGTCTATACCGATCCACATTCGCCTCCTCTCTACGGTGTTGCGTGCCTGTCTATACCGATCCACTTCGCTCTCGTACGGTGTTGCAGCATTCTCGCCCGTGCTGCATTCTTCTCCTCTACTAACTGCTTGCATTCGCCATCAAACCAGTCATTTTTTCGATTCGGTGCAGTACCTAGTGTCACTAAAGCAGTGCTACCAATGGCGGTTCGAATATTTCTCCAGCCATCCTCAAGAGTAGCTGCGCCAAGCTGCTCTTCCGTTGGTAGGGCTACTTCTAGCTGTTGCGGGCAACTTCGGTTTCCCGTAGTAGCTCAATGTTAGGTCGTGGCGTCCGAAATCGACGCGTGTTGTACACCGTCGAGAGTTTTGGAGCGCATACATACTGCAACTAGGTAGTGGTCCGAGTCTATATTCGCGCTGCGGTAAGTGCGAACGTTGATGATATCGGAGAAGAATTTCCCGTCGATTAGAACATGGTCGATTTGATTCTCTGTTCGTTGGTCAGGTGATCTCCAAGTGGCTTTGTGGATGTCTTTACGGGGGAAGAAGGTACTTCGGACTACTATCGTTCGATACGGTATGCAGGCTGTTAGGCCCTATTACCGGTCTGTACATTGCCTCCAGTCCTACCTGAGCGTTCATGTCACCAATGTTCCGAGTTTCCAATCGTAGTCCTTAATTCGTCGCCTAGGTCTTTGCCGATTGTTCCGGTCCGTATTAACTTCTGTATTATTCGTAACATTGATTTTTTAAGGGCGGCTTGTTGGGCCTTCCCCAACCCCCTGTCTCGCCGGAGGACCATCGTGCACAGCACTGTTTAGAGTCCCCCGCTGGCACGAGGACGATGATCAGCCGCTCCTAACATGGAGAACAGACGCTGTTTTGAGCCGCCCCTAACATGGAGAACAGACGCTCAGATAAACTGCGCCCTTTGAAGAGGGCAGCCCCCCCTTCCCTGTCAGCATATGACCAAGGTCCCACCGGGGTTGGTTACACGATCTTTCCTATGGTTACTCATACCCCAGTCGGCACCACGGGGAGGTAGGGGTAGGAGTTACTGGACAAGAGGCTAAGGATCACAGGATCTATTTTATACCTGCAGGTACGCGAAGTACCAATGGTACGCATTGTCCAGTCATTTACCAACCATTCCACTGTAGAACAGTGATCAAATCCCCGACCTCATTTGGAAAATTATCCATCGAAGGAAATGATTGCTGCAAGGAGGGGCCACTTTATTGTCAATTGCTTCAAAAAAGTTTTCACAGTGGGAAGCATTGCCAGAACAATGCTTTTGAGAGGGTCAGAAATTTCGAGGTACTTGAAGATACCTTCGACAATGTTACCAAATGAGAACAGCCCAGTCGAGGAAGGGGCTTCTGTTCTTAAAAGCGGGGCATCAGGGGTTTTGGATGTCCCCGGAAGAGATGGAAAATCCTGGGTGTAGTTAGTACTACGGAAGCCAGGAGGAATTGGATTTTCCTTTTTTCCATCTTTCCTTGAAATGGGCAAGCTGGTTTTGGGCTCCGGCTCAGCAACTTTCCGTGGGCGGACGCGTCTTCGCTTCCGTGATGCACCTTCCGGAAAACTGAACGATGTTCCCTCTTCAGCCAAATCAAAGTCAGACTCGTCATCTGACAGAGGAGCAAAGGGATTTGTATTGGCATCGGGCGATGGTGAGGCTTTTTTCACCATTTCGGCGAAAGATTGCCTGGAACGCTGTTTTAACGAGCGTTCTAATTTTTCCCCGCGTTGTTTGTACGCCGGGCACGACGAGAGAGCATGAGGAGGTGTTCCCTTACAGAAAGCGCATTTTGGTGTACTGTCTGCGCAGGCGCCATCCTCATGTTTCTCCCCGCAGTTGGAGCAGCGTGCCTTATTGCCGCAATGGGAGGTCGTATGTCCCATCTGCTGGCACTTTTGGCAGATCATGACCCGAGGTACAAACAACCGCACAGGTAGTCGAAGTCGATGACATTGATGTTGCTGGTGAAATGGAAGTGGGTGGAAATAGGCTGGGGCACTCGGTTCCATGTATTTTGAATAAACCTCCCGGAAACATCAGCTCGAGTGCAACTATCAAGCATGACCATGATTACACCGGAGACGTCGAAAAGATCGCGGAACGGTTAGTTCTTTTTGAAAAACAGAATTATGGTCTTAAAAAGAAAATGCGTACGAAGCAGAAAAAAATGACAGAGTTAAAAGCCAGAGTTCGAGCTCTCACGATGGAGAGAGATAAGTTAAAAGCCATCTTAGCATCGCAGTCGTCAAACTTGGCGGATCCAGTGGTATTGAAGCTCCAGGCAAATAAAAATAGGAAGTTGTTCTGCATTACTGCTCGAATAAAGCGTATCGCCAAATGCGAAAGTTTTTTACCTTGCCATCTGTCGACACGATCATGCGTTGGCTGTCCAAACTGCATATCAAAGAAGGTTACTCCAACACTATCCTGCAGCTGCTTAAGTTTAGGGTGGTTGGGCTACCGGCAGATGAGAAATTGGTAACCGTTTTTATCGATGAAATGAGCGTGTCTCAACGACTGACGTATGTGGCTGACGCCAATCCAGACTATTTCATGGGGTTTCCAACGAAAGTCCGCAAAGAACCCACGAACTTGCACCAGAGAGCCAGTACTGCTTTAACTATTATGGTGAAGTCTATTAAAAGTGGTTTCAAGCAAGCCATCGGCTACTTTTTCAACCCAAGCTCATTGACCATAGATCGTCTGAAGAACATCGTCCACGAGAGATTTAAATTAGTATCGGAAACCGGGCTTATACCAAAACTGTTAGCGACCAAAACTCTACAAACCGGCCCGGTCTTCAAATCATATAAAACGTTTCTTCTTGTTTTTAACAAGAAGAAAATATTTTGTGCATTCGATGCGCCGCATCTTGTTAAATCTGCGCGTAACAATTTATTGAAGCATAACGCCGTGCTTGAGGGTCAAATATGCAGTTTTCACCATATTGTTGACTTGTTCTACGAGGACATCCAATGTTTTCCTCGGTTGACAGTATACCACGTGCAACTGGCTCCATATGCGGAAATGAACGTATGCTTAGTCACCCAAACGCTTAGTACATCTGTAACTGCTGGATTGAAGGAGTATGTGAGCTTCAAAAAGTTACCTTAAAACATGCTTGAGCACAGCAGCCTATACTGAGAGCTTTGATCGACTTTTTGATTGTGCCAACTTATCAATCTTCTACGAGACGAAGGTGTGTTCATAATTGTAAATTTAGTTGGTTAGAAGCAGAGAGGTGTAAACGACAAGGGTCTGCTCCAACAGTAGGTCACATAGCACCGAATCATGTTGCGGAGTGCGTATGAGTTCTATTCCCGTTAGTTGTTTAGTGCAGTCTAGTCTTAGTCTAGATCAAAAAGCTCACTAGAATTTTTTCTTTTTGATCTAAAAAAACAAAAAAATTAAACATAGTGCACGGACGCCTGTAAGTTAAAGAGTTTTTTTTGGTATATCTAACTCATATTTGAAATGTCACTTATACCTCTTTACTTTTGTAGCTTTAAAATATGAACTTAATTTAAATACTATTCTTACAGGAGCTTAAAAGACCACTGCAGCTAAATTCAGCTCATTGGGCATTTTTGAGTTCAATGAAAGAAAAGCTGAAAACATTAAGATTTATTCCGAAGGACTGTGTTGATTTAAAAAAGGTTAATCATTGTTTAATACATAGGAAAAAGGAACATTTTAAGCTCGATTTGATAATGTCATTTCAGGAAAGGCAATTTCACCAGCTACCATCTCAATCACGGAAGCCGTATTTCATTGTTGGTTGGCTTATTTACATTTCAGCTCTCGAACAGCTATGGTGAAGGTCCATTTGAACCATGGGTTTTCATTTATGAGAACAAGAAATTTATCTCAAGATTGTCTTGAGCACTTCTTTTCGCTCATACGCTGGAAGAATTGCAACAATAATCACCCTGATCCTAGTAAATTTTCGTCGGCGTTCAAATCGATCGTAATAAACCAGATTATGGCACCTAAAAAATTAGGGAACGTCGAAGCAGATCTGGATCGATACTTTCTGAATACATCAGAAATGTCTAAGGTTAAAGTGGTTAGCAGTGCAAAATCTCAAAAGGTAAAACCCATAGAGTCTGATACCAGCATGGCAATTAATCAATCAAACAGCGTATATTATACAGCCGGTTGGGTCGCATCTAAATTGGTTTACGAAGACTGCACGGAGACACTCGCGAGAGAATTCAGTCCTATTGAACCTCAAAAAATTCAAACCAGATTCAAAGTTAAACCCACCAGGCATAGGATTATTTGGTTTTGTAAGAAACTGGTAATGATATTTGAAAAAAATTCGAAACGTTTCTTAAGAAATCTGTTGTAGGTGTTAAGCAAAAACTTTTAAAAGTTGTTTTTTGGCCTTATGAGTCTCAAAGTGAAGAAAATACTTAGCTAACAAATATTTTAATATGCTTATTAAGGCCAAACTGCAAAACTTAAACATGAAAATTCAAACTTGTGAACAGCAAAAGCGAAAAGATAGAAAAAACAAAAAAGTGTTGGCCAAACGTAGAAAACTAAATATCCAAACATAATATTAACTTGTAAGTACTTCCTGATGATTCGTAAACGTAATAAACCAACATGACTAAACATTTTTATAAGTTGCGCATTTATTCGATGTAACAGTAGAACAAAAAATAATCTCATGCATTCATTAAATTCCCCTAATCTAATCTAACGCTTCATTACTTAAAAACTGCTGAATTGATGCGATCCTGCATAAGAGATGTTGAGTTTGGGTTAAATGGGTGCAATGATGTAATCAAATACTATAAATTATAAACTGCAGATTAAGACTATCGTATCCTCCCAAGTTGGCCAAATATATTTGCCGCTGGAAAGGTTCGAAATACGCTGCAAATTTTCTGGAATTTCACCAAGGCATTTTTTTACTTGAACGAGAGTAGAAACGGTACAGATCGTGCGGTGACATATACTTCATAAGACGTAGCGCTATTTCATAGTATGCTGAATTGGATTAAGCGTTTACTATAATATGCGTGTTTGGATGATGGATGAAAACTTGTACGATGCTTTCGACGAATTTTGGAAGTCTCACCAGTACGCGGCAGCCCGAACAGTATGTACGGTAAGGGATGAGACACTCGGTTCAGAATGCTTTTGACAGCTTCTTGCTGTTCTGTATTATCCAACATGTGGCCATCCAACCAGGAAGTGCTGAAATGATGATCTAAGATTTAGTCTACGGATACTCACCTTAATACCATTATTAAGTTTTTAATTTCGAAAAAATGCTAAAAATCGTGTCAATCACTGCAACCGTACTTACATCATTTGAACTCTCAGTTGCATAACTTCCGGCGCATCACTGGGGAAAAACAGGGGTGCTAATTCCTGTTGTCTCACAATGTCCAGGGCCTGCAGTTTCAACCAACGGACCATACGATTGGCCTGGAGCTTAAGCTGACATCGATAGGTTCCTCGAAGCTTTACGTACATTTCAAAAATTATATGATAGTGCATTAATGATATGCACTGTCGTTGCATAAAATCAACTCAATGATGTCACCCTCAGCGAGCTTTACCGGAAAGGAAATGAAACTCTATGTATCGATATGCGTTTATTTTGACCGGTTCTTCTCATTGTGGACAAGCGAATAGCCCTGTAGACACGACAAAAGAGGTTTCAAGATTTAAAACAAAAGTGCAGTTAAAAAGACATAAACAACCTATGTATTTAAAAAAAAATCACCTTTTTTACATTCTGCACTCCCTTGAGTGGCTTCTGTTCGATGAGAACCATCTGCACTTTAATTTGGTACTCTTTATGGTTGTTGATATCTTCAAGTAACACATTTGACCGGCTCATCAGTGCTTGAAATTCGCACAACTACATCCTGCTTATGCTACCGGAACACCTCTGGGGAAAATCGTCGAAATACCGTATCGGATGCAATGACACCGTCCGCGCTTGGCAATCCCTCTTGGTGGCTTTTAGTTACTTGGGTCAGACCACCCTCCATAGTGAAATTTAAATTGAAGCACCAAACAAGGACAAACAAAATCAACACACTGCACTTTTTTTTGTTTTGAGTTGTTGACATTTGCGCACTCTGAACTCAAAGTATTTAAAACACGAGTATTATTAATACTAGTTTACCTTTCCAACTAAAGATGGCGTTACAGTTGTGTCCGTTACGATTCGTATAAGAATTGCAAAAGTGAGCTATATTGTTAATATATAATATTTGGTAAAATGGTAGTTTTTACTACAAGATATTTTCCTGTGAATGAATGAATTTGACTATATCTATCTAGATTTAAGAAATAATTCCTTTAGGTTATGAATTCATTGAATTGACGGTAACATTATCATACCTTTGCAAAGAAAATTCACTACTGCATGTAAATAATATTTAAATTTACACTTCCAAGAGCTAGTTATACCACTTCCGTTTAACTTTATATAATTTTAAGCCAAATTTAGTTAATTTCACTTAGGGAAGGTCCATTAATTATGTCACGCAGTAAGGGGGGGGGGAACCGTGACAATCCATACAAAAAACGTGACAAGGGGGGAGGGGGTTATAAAAAGTCACTTTTTGTGTGACATAATTAATGGACGTTCCCTTATAGAATAATCAATTTCACTTATAGAATAAACAATTTCACTTAGGATAAGAATTGCATGCTAGTTCGCTACTGCACATCAATTAGACTTTTTGACGTTTAATCACCTTTCCCCTTCTGGCACATGCAGAGGAATGATGGTTTGTTCTCCTCCAAATGATTTTCCTTCTTACTTGCACTCCTTTGATCTAAATGACGCTGTAGTGTGCGTGCGTTAAACGTCACTAAGCCTAATACAATTAGTCATTGTGGTGTTCAATTCGTTTGACAGCCATACATTGTCTTTCTCCTTTTCAGCTATTTACAACAATCGCCGGTTGATTGGTCATTGTGTTGGTTGAACGTCAACTGACCACCATGATGACCACAGGCCTTTTCGGCCACAGTTGAGCTGTGGCAGGGGGTGACGTGACAGCTTTCGTCGTCGGATTCAAAGCAGTCTGCTAGACGGCAAGTAATTGTCCGATTAAACTAAGTGATATTAATTTTTCTACTTGTTGATATTTTGTTTACCGAGCAACTCTGCGCTGACAACAACGAATACTCTTGATACATATGTATTATATAGGGGTGAGAAGGGGGGCTGCCACCCCATTAGGCTTTTTGACGTTTAATCTCCTTTCCCTCTCTGGCACATGCGGAGGAATGATGGTTTGTTTTCCTCCAAAAGATGTTTGTTCTTACTTACACTCCTTTGATCTAAATGGCGCTCTAGTGTGCGTGCGTTAAAGGTCACTAAGCCTAATACTCTCGCTAGTGGAAGCTTGCCGCACTCGAACCCGTTGTTTTTTTTTTCAGCATTTGGCTTTCACAATTAGCTTATTGCTTGCTCTCAACTAAGTGTTTGAAATGCGCTTCCACAGTTATTAATTGAGGGTTTTCGATGCCAAGTACCATTTTTGATTTAGTATGATTGTGTGGCAAGTACTAGGTGGGGTGAAAAGTAACCTCCCGACAAAATGCGATGCTACTGCAAAAAAAGTTATAGTGCCTTGTAGTCCGTTCATGTTTAGGCATACTCGCCAAATTTCAGTGCGATACTGCCCTTAGTTTTGTTTTGACAGCTGATTGGATTTGACGTGTTTGGCATCATGTTGAATATGGATAAATACGATCATTATCTCATAAAACATTATTTTTTGAGAGGCAAAATGACGAAAAAAAAGTTGGATAAAGGGTGATACGGTCAAAATTTGGTCAAGGGAAAACGCGTGTAAATCGGTGAAATCGTTTATTTAAAAAATCAAATTAAATTTCTTTTTCAAGTTCAATTAGTATAAAATTCAGGAAAAATATTCAGTTAGGCTTCCGCTTTTCCAAATCCGAATTGCCGGGCCTTACGCTTGACCCCTGCCATCAGATTTTGTACAGCCACCTTGTCCACCTTCTTCGCCGCAGAAAGCCAGTTTGCCTTGAACTGCTGCTCGTCCTTAGCAGTTTTTTTGGTCTTCTTTAGGTTCCGCTTGACAATAGCCCAGTATTTCTCAATTAGGTGGAGCTCTGGCGTGTTGGGAGGGTTCTTGTCCTTGGGAACCACCTGCACGTTGTTGGCAGCGTACCACTCCATGACCTTTTTACCGTAATGGCAAGATGCCAAATCCGGCCAAAACAGTACGGAACAACCGTGTTTCTTCAGGAAAGGCAGCAGACGTTTATTCAAACACTCTTTCACGTAAATTTCTTGGTTGACAGTCCCGGAAGCTATGAAAAGGCTGCTTTTCAAGCCACAGGTACAGATGGCTTGCCAAACCAGATATTTCTTTGCGAACTTTGACAGTTTCGTGTGCTTGAAAATATCTGCTACCTTTCCCTTTCCTTTTGCCGTATAAAACTCCTGTCCCGGAAGCTGCTTGTAGTCGGCTTTGACGTAGGTTTCGTCGTCTATTACCACGCAGTCAAACTTCGTCAGCATCGTCGTGTACAGCCTCCGGGATCGCGCTTTGGCCGTCGTATTTTTTTTATCATCGCGATTTGGAGTCACTACCTTCTTGTAAGTCGATAGTCCGGCTCGTTTTTTGGCTCGATGCACGGTTGTAGACGATACACCCAGCTTATTTGCGGCATCTCGGAGAGATAGGTTAGGGTTTCGCTTGAAACTACCGGCAACTCTCTTTGTCGTCTCAGCGGCTTCCGGTTTTCGATTTCCCCCCGATCCAGACTTCCTGGCTGTCGACAAACGTTCCCCAAATACTTTAATTACATTTGTAACGGTTGATTTGGCAACTTTTTGCGATTTTGCCAACTTTGCGTGCGAGTAGCTCGGATTTTCGCGATGCGCGAGCAAAATTTTGATACGCTGCTCTTCTTGCTTGGACGGCATTTTGACAACTGAAGAGTGAATTCCAAAATCAAAATAAGAGCAACATTCTACACACACACACCTTCAAAATGAGGGGTGTTCAGGTTTTTTAAATGCAAAATTGAAAGAAATACGTCAAGTTGATATTGACCAAATTTTGACCGTATCGCCCTTTAAGTATTATGGGGCAAATGCTTCGTCTGATTAAATATTGGTTTCGAGAGTTTCGTGGTGGCCGCAACCTCACTACCGATCAAGTCACAGGGCAGGCCCTCCGATGCGGTTACAGAGGACAATGTCAAAAAAGTTCATGAAATGGTGTTGGCTGACCGGAAAGTGAAGGTGCGTGAGCTAGCAGATGCCACAAAGATTAGTACTGAGCGCACACGCCATATTTTAGGCGAGGTTCTGCATATGAAAAGTTATCCTGCCGCTGGGTGCCGCACATGCTTACTCCTAACCAACTACACGGACGCGAGAGCACTTCGAAACAGTGTTTAGACTTGCTGATGCGGAATCGGAAGGACTTTTGGCGTCTATTGGTAACTGTTGATGAAACCTGGATTCACTATTACACACCAGCTGGAATAATGATTGGACATGAGGCGAGACATCACACGAATGACCCACATCCATACCCCAAAACCAAGATTTCTTCGACACCTTTGGGATGATTGAATGTTGACATCGCCCCAAATCTCCTTTACTCCATTTATACTGCCAGCTGACGAGTGACTGTTGACGAAAAATAGTAAAAAAATCATTGAAGGCGATTTGTCGACCATAAACATCGCCTTCTATAGCGCTCACCTTTGCAAGCGAGTCCGCTTTCTCATTGCCCAGAATTGAACAATGAGAAGGGACCCATACAAAGGTGATGATAAAATAACGCGAAGATAAAGCACTTAGAAGCTCCTGTATTTTCATGAGAAAATACGAGGAGTGCTTTACCGGCATCAAAGAGCGAATAGCCTCTATAGAATGAGACTATCCGTGAATTTCATTTCACTGATCCGGTGTTAGTGAGGCAACAATTTCTAGCGTAAAGTGTATTGCCGCTAACTCGGCGACATATACGGTAGTATAAGATTGGCGCTATAAATTTCATAGTATATACCAAAGCCTGCTGACTCCTCAATAAATGATCCGTCAGTGAAGAACGATTTAGTGGAATTAACTTGGCCAAACTTTGCAGAAAATATCACAGGAGCAATCATAGGATGATGATGCTCTGGAATTCCACGAAGGTCTTGCTTCATGGATAAATCAAAATGAACCGAACTGCCGAAGTCGGAGAAGCAGACACGATTGGGAATATTCGGCGAAGGGCTGACATCCTGTGTTATGTACAAATGGTACAAAGTCATGAAGCGAGTTTGAGGATTCAACTCAAGAAGCTTCTCAAAGTTTTCGATTACCTGGGGGTTCATAACCTCACACCTGGTGAGGAGCCGGAGAGACAATTCTGAAAACCGGTCCGAGAGTGGCAACATTACAGCCAGCACTTCAAGACTCATCGTATGAGTCGAGTGCATTCAACCTAACGCGATATGAAGACACCGATACTGAATACGTTCCAGTTTAATGATATGCGACCGAGCCGCCGACTGAAAACAAAAACTACCTTATTCCATAACCGACAAAATCGTTGTCCGGTACAACGTTAGAAGATCTTGCGGATCTGCTCCCCACCAGGTTCCGGTAATTGTGCAGAGAAAATTGACCCTCTGCTGGCACTTTCGCTTCAGATACTCAATATGGGATCTCCAGGTGCACTTAGAATCGAACCAGACCCCAAGATATTTAAATGACATAGAATGAGTTATCGGCTTACCCCAAATTTGTAGCTTTGGTTGTGCTGGGTTATGCTTTCTTGAAAAAACTACCAACTCAGTTTTCTCCGTAGAGAATTCGATACCTAGCTCTAGAGCCCACGTAGACAAATTGTCTAAGGTATCCTGTAAGGGTCCTTGCAGATCGACCCCATTGGGTCCAGTGACAGACACTACGCCGTCATCTGCAAGTTGTCTCAACGTACAGTTGTCATTTAGACAACTGTCAATGTCCTTGACATAAACATTATATTAAAGAGGGCTTAAACATGATCCCATGTAGCTAAATCGGGAAGCTGTAGAGGTTCCATGAGAAAAGCTCATATGTTTCTCTGACAGCAAATTGTACAAAAAAATTATTCATTATTGGTGAAAAGCCACAAGCGTGGAGTTTATCTGAAAGAACTTCAACAGATACTTAATCAAAAGCCCCCTTGATATCCAAGAATACAGAAGCCATTTGCTCTTTTTTTAGCAAAAGCTAACTGAATATCTGTGGAAAGCAACGCGAAACAGTCGTTCGTTCCTTTACCCCTACGGAAACCATATTGAGTATCTGAAAGCAGGTTGTTCGTCTCAACCCATTTGTCCAGGCGGAAGAGGATCATTTTCTCCAACAACTTTCGAATACAAGATAACATCGCGATGGGTCGATAGGAGTTGTGGTCGGACGCGGGATAACAAGGTTTTCGAATGCAATAACTCTCACCCGTCTCCAATCATCCGGTACAATATTGAGTTCCAGAAACTGATTAAACAAGTGCAACATGCGCCTCTTAGCGACGTCTGGGAGTATTTTAAGCAAGTTAAACTTGATCCGGTCAGCTCCAGGAGCCGTATTGCCACACGAAAGGAGTGCGAGAGAGAGTTCTGCCATTGAAAAGGGTTGGCTGATCTCATCTATCGAATTCGTGGTTTTGCGAGGAATCATCCGTGCCGGCACAGAATCTGGACAAACTTTTCGCGCGAATTTGAGGATCCATTGGTCCGAGTACTCCTCGCTTTCGCTGTTCGTAGTTCGGTTACGCAGTCTTCGCGCCGTGTTCCAAAGAGTACTCATCGACGTTTCACGCGTTAGCCCGTTCACGAATTGTCGCCAGTAACCGCGCTTCTTGGCCTTGATGAGGCTCTTAAGTTCACGTTCGAGGGCCGTGTATACTTCGAAGTGCTCAAGTGTTCCACGTCTACGGAAAACTTTAAACGCGTCGGACTTTCTACGTTAAACCTTGGTGCACCGTTGATCCCACCATGGAGAAGGAGGTTTCCTGCGAAATGACGTTCCTGGAACTGGTCGAGTTTGAGCTTGAAGCGCGCTGTCCAAGATTAGGTTGGAGAGGAAGTTATATTCCTCCAGCGGTGGAAGCCCTTCTACCGTCGTTACGGCTTCATCTATAGTTATTCTGAACTTTGTCCAATCAATATTACGAGTTAGGTCATACGCAACGTTGATGGATTCCGACGGATCGAACCCGGTGGCAACCGAAATTTTAATAGGAAAATTATCACTACCGTGGGGATCTTGAATCACATGCCATGTGCAATCCAACGATAATGAATTCGAACAAAGTGTGAGGTCTAACCTACTGCCAAGTGAGGATGGACCAGCCAAACGTGTAACTTCTCCATTGTTAAGAATTGTCATATTGAAGTTGTCACAGAGGTCATATATCAAGGAAGACCGGTTGTCATCGTACAGTACTCCCCAGCCTGTACCGTGAGAGTTAAAATCTCCCATGATCAACCGTAGAGTAGGAAGGACCGAACAAATATCTGAAAGTTGTTTTCGGTTAATTGAGGCTCTAGGAGGAATATATACAGAAGCAATACAGAGGCTTTTATTTTTTATGACAGCCTGACATGCGACAACTTCAATACCTGGAATTGGAGGAAAATTCACTCTATAGAAGGAGTAGCACTTTTTGATCTCCAAAAGTACTCCTCCTCCACGTGAATCCTCACGATCAAGACGAATTGAAATCATGAAAAGGAAGATCGATTTCGGAAGAGAACCATGTTTCACAAAGAGCGAATGCATCACAACCGGTATTGTGAGCTAAAAATTTAAAAGATTCAAATTTAGGAATAGGACTTTGACAATTCCACTGCAGAACAGTGATCAAATCCCCGACCTCATTTGGAAAATTATCCATCGAAGGAGATGATAGCTGCAAGGAGGGGCCACTTAATTGTCAATTGCTTCAAAAAAGTTTTCACTGTGGGAAACATTGCCATAACAATGCTCTTAAGAGGGTCAGAAATTTCGAGGTATTTGAAGATACCTTCGACAATGTCATCGAATGAGAACAGCCCATTTGAGGAAGGGGATTCTGTTCTTAAAATTGGGGCATCAGGGGTTTTGGATATCCCCGGAAGAGATGGAAAGTCCTGGGTGTAGTTAGTGCTACGAAAACCAGGTGGAACTGTTTTTTCCTTTTTCGCATCTTTCCTTGAAATGGGCAAGCTGGTTTTGGGCTTCTGTTCAGAAACTTTTTGTGGGCGGACGCGTCTTCGCTTCCTTGAAGCACCTTCCGGAAAACTGAACGATGTTCCCTCTTCAGCCAAATCAAAGTCAGACTCGTCATCTGACAGAGGAGCAAAGGGATTTGTATTGGCATCGGGTGATGGTGAGGCTTTTTTCACCATTTCCGCGAAAGATTGCCTGGATCGCTGTTTTAGCGAGCGTTCCAATTTTTCCCCGCGTTGTTTGTACGCCGGGCACGACGAGAGAGCATGAGGAGGAGTTCCCTTACAGAAAGCGCATTTTGGTGTGCTGTCTGCGCTGGCGCCATCCTCATGTTTCTCCCCGCAGTTGGAGGGTTCTTAAAGCAACCAACCGCCTGCTTCTTCAGGATCTCGGGGGTCAAACTCGCTTCGTTGACCACACCTTGTATCTCAATACCTCGAGCTGGGATGTACACTAAATATTCCAGTGTGAAGAACTGAGAGACAGCAATCTCATTAGCTTGTTTAAGGTTGGACACAACGACCCTTAGTTTATTGGGTCTCACCTTAATTATTTCCGTCACGGTTGAGAAACGCTTCGTCAGATCGTTAGTAATCTGATGAACATTCAGAGGTTTCGTTTTGGGCTGAAAATAGACAACCCATGGACCAGCTGAATCATCTGGGTAGGCTCGTGACCGGGCGACATTTTGGAAACCTCATTATTTGGCGGCATGGATGAATCCTCTTCCGACAAATCATCTTAGACAAAGCTTATGACGCTCAACCACTGAGGCAATCACAAAACCACACTATACAATACAATTCAATACAGTAAAAATTTAGCTTAACACAAACGAGAACACAAAATGGAAATATGTACAATCTATTCAGTGGAGAAGAGGAAACACAAAACACTTATCTTATACCTTGTGATCAAAAAGTTCCGGTAATTTGAAAAAAAAACGCATTTATTTCAATTTTTAATTGATATCTTTATTATCGCCTTCAAAGTACTCGCCATTAGAGGCAACACACATATGCCAGCGCTTTATCCAATCATCCATACATTTTTTATAGGCCGATGAATGTATGGCTTTCAGTTCTTCCAGCGAATTCTTTTTTATCGCATCAATCGATTCAAAACGCCTACCTCTGAGCGGAATTTTCAGTTTTGGGAAGAGAAAGAAGTCGCACGGGGCAAGGTCTGGTGAATATGGTGCTTGTTTGATGGTATTGGTGGAGTTCTTGGCCAAAAATTCACAAATAGTGAGCGCGGTGTGTGATGGAGCGTTATCGTGGTGTAAAATCCACGAATTATTGCGCCACAATTCTGGCCTCTTCTTTCGAATTGCCTCACGCAAACGTCTCATAACTTGTAAATAATACTCTTTGTTAACCGTTCGACCTTCTGGAAGGAATTCAGAATGGACGACACCGCGAAAATCAAAGAAAACGGTCAGTAAAACTTTAATTTTGGAGCGACTTTGTCGTGATTTTTTTGGTTTCGGCTCATCTTCGGCGCGCCATTCGGACGATTGTTGACTTGTGAGCATATCAAATTCATATACCCACGTTTCATCACCAGTTATGATGCGTTCCATGAATGTGGGATCGCTATCTGCGTTTGCAATCATCTGTTTAGCGACCTCAACTCGATGCTGTTTTTGCAAAAAATTCAGCTCTTTTGGAACAAGTCGTGCTTCAATGCGTTTCATGCCCAGAATTTCCGTCAAAATGTGTTCGGTCGATCCAAATGAGATATCAAGGAGTGCAGCTATCTCCCGAATGCTAATTGAGCGGTTTTCCATAACTAAATTCTTCACGGAAGCGATGTTTTCATCGGTAGTTGAGGTCGATGGTCGTCCAGAACGCGGCATGTCACTCACGCTTTCACGGCCTTCTTTAAAGTCTTTGTGCCAAACAAATGTACGATTTTGTGACATAGAGTCCTCACCAAAGGCTTTTTGCAACATTCTGAGCGTTTCCGCTGCAGAAAATCCGTTTGCAACACAAAATTTCACACAAACGCGTTGTTCCAATTTTTTATCCATGGTAAAAATCGCCGAGCGTCTATTTTTCGACTAACAAAAGCAGTTGTCAAAACAAAACTAATGGATAATTTGCTCTCACACTTTGACAGAATATCAGAACTAGTGTTGCCATCTTACACTAAAAAGATTTTACCGAAAAAATAAAGGCGGCCTTTTTAAATTGAAAATTACCGGAACTTTTTGATCACAAGGTATGTAGCCCCCCCCCGGACGAATTTCTCCCCCTCAACCGGCTTCCCCACCCCTAAACCCTCCTTCTCCGAACGTCGCACTGTGGCACTATTGAGCTAACTGGTACACTAGCTATAGTGCAGAAAACAACCACGATCGTGGAGAAAAAAACCAAAACGTAATTCGTTTACGGAGCTAACAAATGTTGAACTTGCACAGCACACTCGAACGTTCGACAAGGAATGATATCACGAAATGATGTACATGTATATGTATAGGTCTATATGTAGCTGATTTCGAAATATATGTAGATGATTTTGAAATATGTGTAGATGATAAAGATAAATATATAGATGTATATGGTCATGATATTGATATATTTGTAGATTATATCGATATATATGTAGATGATATAAATGTATTTGATGATGATATTGATATGTATGAAAATAATATCGATATATATGTAGATGATATAGATAAGACGCAACGTTGAGTGCTAAAAATCCGCAATCACTATGTCTATACAGGCAGAACGGCATTTTTCAGGGTAGAACCATCTGTGTTTAGCGCACTGGTTCCCAAATTTCGACAGAATGTCAATAACTATTATATGATGTATTTCACATAAAAAGATCTCTTCAGGGGTACTATTCTGATTTTGAAAGAGAGTCCGCATGACACCTACCTAATTCGTAAATCCTGCCGATCCTGAATTTCGCACAATTTCTGTTCGATAAATACCAAATATTTCTTAAAATCATGTTTCGGTATAGAACATAACTCAGGTTCGTTTAAAGTTTATTTGCCTTTTGCAATCGCAGCCCGCTGGTTGCTGACATGTTATGATTTCCCTATTACTTACATAATTTTATTATAACAAGTTGTTCAATGTTGGTAATGTTCTCTTCAAAATCCAATCAGTGCTTGAAAGTGTTTCTGTTTAGTGCGTTGGAGTCCCTACCTTGCAATAGGAATCAAATATTTTTGAGAAAGTGTTTGAAAGGGAAAGTGAAATGACGCAGAATATGGCTGCAAAGTATCAGAGCAGCAATCGGAGCGAATAAATCTTTAAGCTATTTTAAATAAAACCCCCAAAAAACATTTCTCCAAATAATAGCATGAGTTTAAAGTCGACTGTCAAACATTTGGAGAAGTTATTAAGGGTTTATTGAATTCCTACAAAAAAATTATCGTTCAATTTCATGACCAATTAACATAATGATTTTTATACAGTTACATATTCTTTAAAGAAACCTTGTATGTACTTGTATATAAAATTCATATTTCGAACAGGTCCTCAACTATCTTTCATGCCATAAAGATCAGGACCCTCTCAACCATCGTAGCAAATACGACCGTGTCCGTATCATCATTCAAACCACACGGCCCTTTTCAGAGGCACCAAATGCTTTCTGTATACAATAGAATTTTCTCACATACTTACTTTCTAATGCTGGTCTACGAACACCCACGCTATTTAGGCCTAGACTACGTCCATCGGCAGGGTAGAAGTCAAATAAAAATTTGACAAATAGCGACCATCACGAATATTTGAAACACTTTGAACGCTAATAACTTTATCATTTCTCAATAGATTTTTGAGATGGTTGCTTCAATCAGTTGGAACTGTCAAGCAGCCTTGGTGAAAACACCAAACCGTTCTGCACCAGAGCCGAACTTCACTGCAAACACACCACCATGTGGCTATAATTTACCACTTCAGTTTCGTGCTTATAGATGACCCCGCAACGCAATGGACGCGACACGAGTGTACACACGCTCGTGTTTTGCTTTAGACACCGTGTCTTGATTTTTGGGAAAACACCTGAGCCGAGTGGTTATGATCACAAAAAAGCTCTCAACATACACCCAGTATGACACTGGTTACCACGGATAGAGCATTGCTCGTCGGATGATTCTAAAAATTTGATAATTTGACTTATAGGTTTGTTTTCGTGGCCGTTGGGTGACGGGCGCATAAGTTGATTGAGTTTAACAAGCATGGCATGGGTAGAAATAAAATAAATTAACCACGCGTGTATTCCGCAATCGGACACAATCGGAAACACTCGGCTGTGGTGTTTGCCGAAACATCATACACGGTGTCTGAAGCCAAAACACGAGCACTGGCATTGGTGTTGTACCAACCGCGTGGCGTGTAAGTCTGGAAGCACGAAGTCAAAGTGGTGAATTCAATACACGCACTAACGCGGTAAAAAATAGCTCGGCGTGCAGTGTAGTGTTTGGACATGGCTGCTGTCAAGTCAATGTTCAAAAATATCATTAATAATTGACTTTGTATTCCCAAACAGACTTTCAACAATTTATAACGCGATAAGGATAATGGTCTTCAGCTAGTCGATCATATCAACACAATCACCACTGCCAGCACAGCCGTTGCCCTTTCATCATACCAACATTTAAATGCAGTCAAGCACCGCCAAAAGATTTGTAATGAGCAAATCATAGAATTTTCTAACAAACTTACTTATCTATGCCGATCCAACGTCCCATTAGAACAGCACCTACGTTTCAATGTTGCTCTATGAAACGAACGAAACTCATCTACCATGTTGAACCAGACAATGCATCAAACGGTTTAACTTTGTCTACATAAACCGGTCGTGTGTTATACACTGATTTTCGGCAATTTATCCAATCGATCAATGCAGCCTCTATTCTAATCCAGGCAATTAAAAATAATAATAATAAAATTCATTACACATTGCTACGTAGTCCTACGCCAACTTTGCGTACAACCCCTTTGGGCTGTCCCGTATAGTTTTGACTGAATCATCGCTAGTGTTTGCATTGCTGAAATTTTAGGGGTAGTAATTCTGCTGTCATTTTTAAAATACCATAAAGATTCAGTCCATTTGTATAATAGACAAATATTTGTCACTGCAGTGTACAGAAACCTATTGTGCTAGTCAACTTACAGCAATAACAAAGACACCAAATGCATCAGATTTTTTTTAAAAACGAATTCAAATGTTTGTTTACAAAAGCAGATTCGCCCATTTTTCAAATTTCTCCGGAAATATAAAATGTCGACCAATTGATGAACGACGATATTTTTAACCTTCTTACACCATTTGAAGGGTATTAAGATCGATTGAAAACTCGACTTTTTATCCGAGGCTCAGAGGACCGCGTGTCATATACCATTCGATTCAGCTTGACGAACTGAGAACATTTCTCTCTCTCTCTCTCTCTCTCTCTCTCTGTGTGTGTGTGTGTGTGTGTGTGTGTGTGTGTGTGTGTGTGTGTGTGTGTGTGTGTGTGTGTGTGGTGGGGGGGGGGGGGGTGTGTGTGTGTGTGTGTGTGTGTGTGTGTGTGTGTGTGTGTGTGTGTGTGTGTGTGTGTGTGTGTGTGTGTGTGTGTGTGTGTGTGTGTGTGTGTGTGTGTGTGTGTGTGTGTGTGTTACCAATAATATCACATAAGTTTCTCAGCCATTTGTGAACCGATTTCAGCAAGGTCAATACCGTGTGAAAAAGAGAAATACTTTGACGCCGGCTGTGGTCAGAACCACTTGATGGAAACAGTTCAAATTTTGTCCACATTGTTTCCTATACTTTTTTGGGCTGTGATGAAATTTATATTATGCTGTTTTGATTTTTAACAAAAGAGCGTATTTTTGAAATTGGTACGTCCAAAAACGACTCTTTTGACATATGTTATCAAAACTTCAAATTTATAAATCTGTAGCAATAAATTTTTCTACTGAGTATAGGAATGGTCACGATTTAAACTCCTACTTCTAATAAGTAGCCCAACCTGGCTACTACACTGACGATTGTTTCCACATCACGGTTTACAAAACGAGTCCTGTCCGACGACATTTTTTCTGTCTTAGCAGCCGCAAAGTCATGTTGGGAAGTAGGCTGTGCTTTTGAGCGAAGACGCTTTTTTCCCGTCATACTTAAAATTTTGGGAAAATTGAAAAATAATCGTGTTTTCGATCGAAATTCACATTAAAAATGTACCAAAGTTCTCCCCAACGGGTTTTGCACACTGGTGTTGAACAAATCTATGCATTTCCGATCGATTTTCAGAGGTCCATATCCGAAAACAGTGCTTTTCCCCTCTGTCGTGCGTGAATTGATGAGGAGGAGTCGAAAAAAGCTGACGTCTAGGATCACGGTTCTCAGTGGCAGTGAAATGAAGTGCAATTTTTACGCTGCAAAACGGCGAAAATTTGGTTAAAAAGATTGAAAGTATAAATTCACGGTCGTTCGGAGTCGATTGGTGATATTTTTCAGTCCGGTTTTTTCTGCTGTCTGGTCGTTCAAAACGAACGGCATGATAGCTGCTGCTGCTTGCATCGAACCTGAGCTGGCGATTGCTACGATTGAGAAAGAATTTTGACGACGGAAAATCTGAGCAGAAATAAAGTGCCAATATCTAGAACTAGATTTTAGAAGAAAATACCAAAACCGTGCCAAAGTGAATTTTGATTCGGTGTGCAGGCTTAGTTTGTAAATTAATCGGTGTAAGAAGAGTGTATTAGACGCAGATATCATGTTACTACCGTAAGGCTTCCGACACGTCGGCGACGGCCGGCCTGATCTGGATAAGTGCCGACTGCAGCAGCTGCGGGTCCAGCAGGACATGGCCAAGATCTAAGACATCGAGGAGAGCTTGTTTGCAAAGCAACAAATAATTTATTTCTACCAAATTTTGAAGACAATATCTAATATCCTGTTTTATTATGCTTGTCACTTTTCAGTCACATTGGAGCGGCCAATTGCTTTTGGCGGAAAGTGCTACATACTTTCAGCGTATTGTTAACCAAAACGAATCCTGCTGCTAACCTTTCCCCAACTATCAAACATCCCTCGTGGAAGTGCAGAGGATTCCTCGGCTTCCTTCAAAGCGAGTATCATGTCAACACATTCCTTCCTATTTCCTACTTGACCAGCATTCGGGCACGGCCGGCGCCGGTATTGCTTTATAATGTGTCACCGGTTTTTACACATTGAAGATATATGTTAGTCCCAAACATCATCTGTTGGTTCCTTGTGTAAATACAGCTGATCTGGCAATAACGGAATTGCATCCGTGCTCATGCTCATGCTAATTTGTGAACCGATTTCAGTTCTGTTGACGGCAAATGAAAGCTACAACATTCCCACCGAACGCTATTGATTTTTTTTTTCACTCGACATTTCGTTACGAAGATATAAACGAAACAGTACTTGACGGCCTATAATAATAGTAATCAAACAGTTTAGTCTCCGATTACATACTGAGCTATTTGTGTACCGATTTTAGTTTTGTAAGCGCCAAGTTATAAATTTCTCAAAAAACTGGTCAAAATTTCATTATGATTGGGTAATCCTTCATGGAGATATGACCAAAACAATACATAATTGTGAGATGAAAATATACTCGTTGCAGTTCAAAACCGGAAAACACAACTCGCACTAATCGATCCTGCTTGCATTCTATAGTGTCGCATCTGTTACGTTTTATGACGCATCAGATAGTCAGAATTGACGGTTAGGATTGTCTAATACTTCATTTTATAAACTGAATATTTGAAACATAGTATATTTCTACAACTTCCCTTTTTACCCTTCTTACACCAAAGAAGGGTATTAAGATCGTTTGAAAACTCGACTTTTTATCCGAGGCCCAGAGGGCCGAGTGTCATATACCATTCGACTCTGCTCGGCAAACTGAGCACATGTCTGTGTGTATGTATGTGAGTATGTGTGTGTGTGTGTGTATGTTTGTGTGTGCGTTACAAATAATCGGTTTCTCAGCCGTTCATGCTCATGCTCATTTGTGAACCGATTTCAGTTCTGTTGATGGCAAATGAAAGCTACAACATTCCCATCGAACGCTATTGATTTTTTTTTCATTTGGACATTTCGTAACGAAGATATGAACGAAATAGTACTTTACGGCCTATTATAATAGTAATCAAACAGTTTAGTCTTCGACTACATACTGAGTTATTTGTGTACCGATTTTTGTTTTGTGGGTGCCAAAGCTATAAAATCCTCAAATAACACATAATTGTGAGATGAAAATATACTCTTTTCAGTTCAAAACCGAACAAGACCACTCCGTTCCGCTTGCGCTTGCGTTCTATTGTTCCGCATCTGGTGCGTTGTATAGCACATACAGCGGATTAGCCACACTATACAACTCTATAGAATTAGAGCAGGATGGATTGGCTCGAGTGGTCCGGGTATATTCGAAAATTACACAAAGTCTCCATTTACTATAACTACACAATTTTCAACGAACATGTACTTATTAAGCATCTTGAATTCATATCTATTATCAAAATTGACGCTTAGGATTGCCTAATAATTCATTCTATGGACTGATTATATGAAATTTCTAATACTTATGTAATATACCCATTTATATAACTAACATTAACAGGTCGTTAAAGACTATTAATGGCAATATTTTAATCACATCGATGAACAATACGTTCCGGATTGACAAATAGTTCATTTTTTTTTAATAAACTGAATGTAAGACATATCGAATATTCCTGGATTTTCCTGGAATTTCTGATGAAAATATGTATCCAGTACAATATTGGCCACATTTGAGTTCCCTCTCCTTGGCTGGATTTTGTACCCCAATCTCATGTTAATGATGCATTGGAAAGGAGATTTATGATAGATGGTGTTGGGTTGTGTCATTGTTTGACCTCCCACCCCAATGAACCATTCAAGGGAGAACCAAAGAACCAGCCACACAAAATAGTGAAAATAACACACCCACCCCCCTTTCTATTTAATAGCCGCGTCGTAGCACGCATGTACCTTGTGATCAAAAAGTTCCGGTAATTTTCAATTTAAAAAGGCCGCCTTTATTTTTTCGGTAAAATCTTTTTAGTGTAAGATGGCAACACTAGTTCTGATATTCTGTCAAAGTGTGAGAGCGAATTATCCATTAGTTTTGTTTTGACAACTGCTTTTGTTAGTCGAAAAATAGACGCTCGGCGATTTTTACCATGGATAAAAAATTGGAACAACGCGTTTGTGTGAAATTTTGTGTTGCAAACGGATTTTCTGCAGCGGAAACGCTCAGAATGTTGCAAAAAGCCTTTGGTGAGGACTCTATGTCACAAAATCGTACATTTGTTTGGCACAAAGACTTTAAAGAAGGCCGTGAAAGCGTGAGTGACATGCCGCGTTCTGGACGACCATCGACCTCAACTACCGATGAAAACATCGCTTCCGTGAAGAATTTAGTTATGGAAAACCGCTCAATTAGCATTCGGGAGATAGCTGCACTCCTTGATATCTCATTTGGATCGACCGAACACATTTTGACGGAAATTCTGGGCATGAAACGCATTGAAGCACGACTTGTTCCAAAAGAGCTGAATTTTTTGCAAAAACAGCATCGAGTTGAGGTCGCTAAACAGATGATTGCGAACGCAGATAGCGATCCCACATTCATGGAACGCATCATAACTGGTGATGAAACGTGGGTATATGAATTTGATATGCTCACAAGTCAACAATCGTCCGAATGGCGCGCCGAAGATGAGCCGAAACCAAAAAAATCACGACAAAGTCGCTCCAAAATTAAAGTTTTACTGACCGTTTTCTTTGATTTTCGCGGTGTCGTCCATTCTGAATTCCTTCCAGAAGGTCGAACGGTTAACAAAGAGTATTATTTACAAGTTATGAGACGTTTGCGTGAGGCAATTCGAAAGAAGAGGCCAGAATTGTGGCGCAATAATTCGTGGATTTTACACCACGATAACGCTCCATCACACACCGCGCTCACTATTTGTGAATTTTTGGCCAAGAACTCCACCAATACCATCAAACAAGCACCATATTCACCAGACCTTGCCCCGTGCGACTTCTTTCTCTTCCCAAAACTGAAAATTCCGCTCAGAGGTAGGCGTTTTGAATCGATTGATGCGATAAAAAAGAATTCGCTGGAAGAACTGAAAGCCATACATTCATCGGCCTATAAAAAATGTATGGATGATTGGATAAAGCGCTGGCATATGTGTGTTGCCTCTAATGGCGAGTACTTTGAAGGCGATAATAAAGATATCAATTAAAAATTGAAATAAATGCGTTTTTTTTTTTCAAATTACCGGAACTTTTTGATCACAAGGTATAACCAACCTTTTATTAAAATATAATACCCCATTCAATATAGAGTCACGGTAATGACCAACAACTGAATTCTTTTAGCACCTTTTTATTGTTAAAGAATGCTTTAAGCTGTAATTAGGGAATCCGTTTAGAAAGTTTTTTTTTTTTTTTTTAGATTTAGGTTAGGACTTACACAATTCAGTGTCACAGGTTGTGTTACCGCAACTCATTAATCCAAAGTATAAATTTCACCTAAAACTATGTACTAGGAAAGAATGATTTAAATAAATCTAGGTTTAAGATTATTTCCAGTTACTCACTCATTTAGCGAATATAGAATATTAAAAAATAAATCAACTCAAATAACTTAGGATTATATTTTTCCACAACGCTCCTAGTCGTTAGTTTTCACTTTCCACTTGTCTTGCTGTCCTTTTGACAATCATTCGCCACAGTGACGCGACGCGTTGACGTTTTCTTCGCCGCGGCGACGCGAAGCGTTGATGGACGTTGCGGTACAGTGCTCCCAGTTGCAACATCCTCACCCCCGTAACACTGGCCACTAGGTCCAGTTTTACAACCTAACTCAACCTCCAACACGGCCAACTTTGATACTGGTCTTCGTAGCATCCCCCTCGCAGTCTGTACTACGGCTTCGCGAACTCTTCCATCACCCGCAGTCTTGACTTCCTTGACTCTTCCTCGCATCCATCCGTTCCTTCGACTATCTTCCACAACATAGACCAGATCGCCTACGGCTATCGGTGTAACTTCGCCGAACCACTTCATCCGTCGGGTTAACATCGGGAGATACTCTCGGATCCAACGCTTCCAGAAGACGTCCAGTTGGTGTTGAATTAACGTCCAGGAATTCTTCACGGCGGTGGAAGGGTCCGTTATTGGTATAGTAGGCTGACGAACACCATTTGAGCTTCCTAGAAGGAAGTGATTTGGAGTGAGAGCTTCACTTTCAGCAGCATCCAGAGGTAGGTAGGTGAGGGGTCGACTATTGACAATGCCTTCAGCTTCAACTGCCAGCGTTTCTAATCCTTCATCGTCCAGTTTCCTGTCGCCTTTGTAAGCCGCTTCCATGGCTGACTTTATCGACCGCACCATCCTTTCCCAAGCACCGCCCATGTGAGGTGCCGCTGGAGGGATGAAGATCCATTTGGTGTCTGTGTTGGTGAACGTCGCAGCCAAATCGCCATGTATCTCGCGAAGCTGTTCACGCAACTGACGTTCAGCCCCTTGGAAATTTGTACCATTATCCGTGTAGATCTCGGCTGGTGCCCCTCGGCGGCAAACGAAACGGCGAATGCACTTCACGCAAGAAGGTGTTGAAAGACTATGTGCAACTTCAACATGGACGGCACGAGTGGTGAGACAAGTGAACAGACAGATCCAGCGTTTGGCATTATTCCTTCCTACTTTCACAAACAACGGTCCAAAGAAATCGATTCCGATGTACGTGAATGGACGACTGAACGAAGACAAACGAGCTACGGGTAACGGTGCCATCCGCGGAACCTTTGGAGTCGCCTTCATCACCTTGCACCATTGACAGGTGACTGCAACTTGTTTCACTAATGTCCTCAGACGGGAGATGTGATAGAATTGCCGGATCTCATTTACAACTGTTTCGGAGTTCCCATGACCGTATGCCTGGTGAAAATCGTCCACTACCAGTTTCGTCATCGGGTGCTTTCTGGGAAGAATCACCGGAAACTTAGCGTCAAATGGCACATGCGGCGCAGCTCCAATCCTTCCGTCAACGCGTAGCACTCCACGATCATCAAGACTTGGTGTCAGTTGGAACAGACTGCTCGATTTAGGCAACTCTGTTTCGCCTTTCGTTAGCAAAACCATCTCGTCCGGGTATTCTTCCCACTGCACACTCTGCAGCAATGAGGTTTTTGCTTTCATCAGCTCTTCTTGGCTCAGATTCAGCAACTCCAGTTTCTCTCCTCGATGTTTGCGTCGGCAGTTGTCAACAAAGCGATGTACATACGCTATGGCACGTATCAATCTACGCCATTTAGAGAAGCGAGAAAAGTTTATCACATTCTCCAGAACTGTTATTCTCTGGATAACGAAGCATGGACGTAGCTCTTCTGCTGGCTGGATCGCGATTTGCGATTGCATCGGCCACTCTATCTCTGGAAGTTGAAGGAATTCCGGTCCATTGAACCACTCGTCGGTTACGGCTGGACATATTCTCTTTCCCCATTTAGTCGCGGCGTCTGCTGGGTTTAACTTACTTGGTACCCAGCGCCATTCTGCTATGTCCGTTGTTGATAGCAACTCTCCTATTCGGCATGCTACATATTGTTTATAGCGGCGATGATCGGCCCGCAACCAGGCCAAGACCGTTGCAGAATCACTCCACAGAAATCGCTGGTTTACTTCGACGCTGTGACTCTCCTGTACGAACGTCATCAAACGGCTGCCTAGTACAGCAGCTTGTAGCTCTAAGCGGGGAATGGACAATGGTTTCAAAGGGGCTACCTTTGTTTTTGCGGCAACTATCGAGCATTTTGCCTCGCCTTCATCACTGACTACTCTGAAATAGGCCACTGCGGAGAAGGCGACTTCACTAGCGTCGACGAAGATGTGCAGTTGAAGCCTCTTATACGTATGCACCATTGCTTCCTTGAAGTAGCAACGTGGGATTCGCAAGGTTGCGATCGTAGGGAACAAATTGGTCCACCTGCTCCACCGTTCAAAGATTTCCCACGGCACCTTTTCATCCCATTGCAGTCCTGCTCGCCATACGTCCTGGAGCAGAATTTTGCCATGAACTAGGAATACACACAGAAGCCCCAATGGGTCGAATATCCCCATCAAGCATCTCAGCATTTGACGTTTTGTTGGTCGTTCACCGCTGTCTATCAGCTTCTGAACTTCTTCTTTCATTTTCATTGGAAACCACAGCTCATCTTCACCAGTCTGCCACTGCATTCCCAGCACCCGGTCGCTGTGCTCCGCTGCGTTCAGGCAAAGGCTTTTACTTTCCAGTGGTTCTTCCTCGCATAGTCCACTTACAACTCTGACACTGTTCGACAACCAATTTCTGAGCTGGAATCCCCCTTTCTTATGTATGAACCGGATCTCGTGGGACACCCGTTCAGCCTCACTTTCACTCTCGAAGCTATCAAGATAGTCGTCAACGTAGTGGTTTTTTAAAATTCCCTCGACTGCTCGTGGGAAACGATCGTTGAATTCTTCGGCATTTGTATTTTTAACATATTGTGCCGAAGCCGGCGAGCACGTGGATCCGAAGGTTGCTACATCCATAATGAAGGTTTCTACAGGTTTCGAAGAGTCACTCCGGAATAGGAAGCGCTGAGAATGCCGATCTGCTTCACGAATTAGCAGTTGGTGAAACATTTCTTTTATGTCTGCCGAAACTCCGATTTTGTACAGTCGAAATCGTGACAGAACTCCTGGAAGCGAATTTAACTGGTCTGGACCTTTAAGTAGCATGGAATTCAGAGATATTCCATCCACTTTGGCAGCAGCGTCCCATATTAGTCGCGTTTTCCCAGGTTTCCGAGGGTTAGTCACCGCACCCAATGGCAGATACCATACGCGTCTCCCGTTTGCTTGAGCGAGTTCTGCTTCTGTCGCTCGATGCGCGTAGCCTTTCGTTTGGTAATCTACTATTTGATTTTTCAAATTCTCTGCCAGCATGGGATCCCGCAGCATTCTACGCTCTAGACATTCCAGTCGTTTTTTAGCCATATTGTAGCTATCGGGGAATTCAACAACATCATATCTCCACAGTAGACCCGTTTCAAACTGTTCACCTACTCGGAGGGTCGTTTGCTCCATGATTCTTCTTGCACGTTTGTCCTCTTCTGATTCCAGCAGCCCTCGTGCCTTTACTCCTGCATCCTCCATTGCGAAATAATCCTTTACCGCATTATGCAGATCTTGGTCACTCAAGCATTCACAGGCGTGATAGTTTAGCGAGTGAATAGACTCCTTACTACGCCCACCGAATATGCACCATCCCAGACGGGTCTTTACTGCAATAGGTTCATTGCTTTTACCTTCTCTCAATTGGAGCGGAACAGTAAGACTCGCATTATTGACGCCTATCAGCAGACGTGGAACCGCTTTGTCGTAGCCACTCACTGGCAAACCTCGAAGATAACGATAGCGTTGTGACAACTTGTCGTAATTGAGTGTTTGTTCTGGTAAACTAAGTTCCTTCACGGTACGGACGTCGTTAATCGCGAATTCATGCTGGCTGGTTGCTCCTCTTATCGTGACTCGAACTTGCTTCGATTCAGACTCAACTCTGGTGACGTTACCTGTCCATTTCAGGCACAAAGGGTTTTTCCAACCATCTATGCCCAGCTGCTCAACCAGACTGTTTTCAATGAGCGATAGATCGGAGCCATCATCCAGAAAGGCGAAGGTTTCAATGGTAGCTAGTGGCCCAGAAATGATGACGGGTATAATGCGGAACAGAAGAGCTGGTTTGTATTGAAGATGTGTGTGATTCTGCATTGTCGAAAATCCTTGTATAGGCCGCCCGCCGACACTGGTTCGATTGGAATGTAACAGTGGGTGGTGTCGATACTGACACCCTTCAAATTCACACTGTTTCGCATTTCTGCAACTCCGCCTCCCGTGAGCGTTGAGGCAACTCCTACAGAGTCCGTTGTTTTGTGCAAATTTCCATCTGTTGTCCACCGTCATCGCCTTGAAATCGGTACACTCTGCTACACGGTGATTCGGCTTCTTGCAACAGGAACACACTCGATTATTCTCTGGCATTAACTCAGGAACTGCTTCTACTTCACTGGTATGGGTGTTCACTGCTCCCCTCGGTTTTATTTTCTGCTGGTTCCCATGATTCCCACCGACGTACATTGTCACTCTGCTAACCGCCGTGATAACTCGCAGCATGAAGTCCCCGAATGCTTTTAGGTTGACTATTGGCTGTAGCTGTAAATAATCTGCCCACTGCATTTTGGTGTGAGCAGGCAGTTTCTCCACCAGTTCCATGAGCAACGATGGGTTGGAAAGATGTTCATGTTGGCCAGCGGCTTCTAGGTGGTCACATAGGCTGCGTACTGCTATACCGAAGTCGATGATGGTCTCTAGCTTTTCCGCTTTCGGTGCTGGAACACTGCGCACCTTTTGTAGCAAAGCATTAATTAATAGTTCAGGTCTCCCGTACAACAAACGTAAAGTATCGATCACTTGCGGCACTGATTCGGGAAGCAACAACCGACTCTTGACGGATTCGTACGCGGTACCTTTCAGGCAACGCTGAAGACGTGCGAGATTTTCAGCACTGTTATACCCGCAGGCCAGTGAACTATTCATGAAGCTACTAATAAACATGGGCCAATCCGCGGGATCACCCGAAAACGTCGGCAAATCGCGAGACATGACTTGTCGTGCGGCTAACTGCGAGGGGGAGGGAGTAAATTGATCAATCATCGGTAGTCCCGACGGAGGGGGCATTGTTCCGGAGGATAGAACCGGATTTTGGTGTGGCAAGTGGCCAACATTCGGAAGTCCCACAAGTGGGGGACATATGCTAGCATGTGGAATTGAATTAGCATGCGCCGAATGGCCAGTATTCGACAAACCCACTGATGAGGAAACTAATCCAGCTTGTAGCATTGGATTTGCTGATGGAAAGGGGCCACCACATTTCATAGATGATGGAAGGGTATTTGCTTCAAATGGCACATTAGCTTGAACAGTGTTTCCGAATTGCATTTTGATTTGTTGGAGGGAGTTGTCAGATTTCAGTGGCATGGGTTCAAATATTGGAACAAAGGGTTGCTTACCTTGAAGTGTTACGGGGGGAACTTGAGGATCGATTTTACCTGCAGCGTTGGCTACCTGCCGTTGTTTTGGAACCGTTTTAGGGATTGCGCCGGTATACTGCTGCTGATCCCGCTTGGCGTGGCGTGGCTGTTCTCCTGCATCGACAATGTTTGCTCCTTTCCGTTGCAATGATGTCTTCATGGCCATACCTTCCAAAGTTTGCTGATTGATGTCGACTTCTGCTGCGTAAGAGTTCGACGGAACCGCTGAGTACGCCGGATTACCTTTACCCAAGTGTTTATGGTCGAGTGGTACGCTCTGCGGAGTCGAAAAAGCTGCTGCATTGTCTGCCGATTGAATCACCGGCGGATGGCCTTGCGCGCCGTCAGTCTGTTCTCCGCATTTACGTTGCCATTGCATAACCTTATCCAAACTTGTCCTTCTGCTGATCCTGCTTTTGTTGCTGCTCACCTCGTCCGCTTCGTTCAATTCCTCCTGTAGAAGCTTGTACTTTTCGGCGAGATGACGTTGTTCCATCGCTTGCTGCTCTTCCAATTGTTGCTTTTTCAGAGCCAAACGCGCTGCTCTAACACTGGATGTGGTAGTTCGGGAAGAAACACTCATCGGCAAACAGTGAGCACAAATCCATGATCGTTCTTCTACCGAAGATGTTACACCCGCACATACCATGTGCCACCACCCTTTGCACTCGTCACATTGTACGCAGTCATCCACCGCTTCGGGGCGATCGCAACATATGCAATCGGTGGTTTGATTTTCGGGTGTTTTTGGAATCTTCATATCACCTGATGCTTCCGTATTTGGCATGATGAATTGTCTTAAAGATTTGTCACGGTAATGACCAACAACTGAATTCTTTTAGCACCTTTTTATTGTTAAAGAATGCTTTAAGCTGTAATTAGGGAATCCGTTTAGAAAGTTTTTTTTTTTTTTGTTTTTTTTTTAGGTTAGGACTTACACAATTCAGTGTCACAGGTTGTGTTACCGCAACTCATTAATCCAAAGTATAAATTTCACCTAAAACTATGTACTAGGAAAGAATGATTTAAATAAATCTAGGTTTAAGATTATTTCCAGTTACTCACTCATTTAGCGAATATAGAATATTAAAAAATAAATCAACTCAAATAACTTAGGATTATATTTTTCCACAACGCTCCTAGTCGTTAGTTTTCACTTTCCACTTGTCTTGCTGTCCTTTTGACAATCATTCGCCACAGTGACGCGACGCGTTGACGTTTTCTTCGCCGCGGCGACGCGAAGCGTTGATGGACGTTGCGGTACAGTGCTCCCAGTTGCAACATAAAGATATTTGTAAATAAAAAAACCACCCGCAAAAAAAAAAAAAAATAAAAAATACAGTCGCAACAAAAACCCCCCCCCAATAAAAAAAAAAACAACAAGGGGTCCCCCCCTCTTTTCGGGTTTTGCCCTATAATATTTAAATAGGGAAATAAAAAAAAAAAAAGATTTTTTTTTTGCAGTATTTTTAACCGATCCAAACCGCCCCCCCACCGATGGATTAATTCGGTTTTTTATCACTAGAATTACCCACCTATGGTGAGTTTTAGATAAAAAAGAAAAAAAAAGGGTTTTCAACTAAAATTCTGCGAGGTTCGTTAAGTCGAAAATGAACAAGTTGCTGGAAGAGCACAACAAATGTTGTTGGATCAACTATTTTTAATGGTCGTTTTGATCACTATACTGCAATAGTCATCCTAACCCCCAATAATGGTAAAGTTTACTATCAAATTTGTCTCTGTGTATTCCGATCAAAAGTGTTCGCTGTTGTGGTTGGATCGATGCGGTAGAAGATACGATGCTGGGACCAAAGCTGAATTTTGTCATCATGTCTGCAGCAATGGTCGAGTCGTTTCCCGGACCGAATCTCCAATGGCTTCGTTTCTTTTTGACGATTTGAAAATTGTTAAGCCCGAGCGTCAAAGCAAAATCATTAATTGAAATAGAAATGACGGAGAACAATCTTTTGCCAGCCCTTAGTATGGAAATCGGATTTGCCTCTAAATCGGCAATCAAGGAAGCCAGAGAATTTTCTAAGAATTTCCGACAAATACGTTTTGGCATTCCGCAACGACTGTCGATCTTTTTACTGTGGTTTTCTAAAGTAGCTACTGAACAAATCTCCATTGACATACCCTTTAACGCGTGACGTCATCTGTATTAACCCTAATGTTATAACTCGCATCTAGGACATAGCTAAAAAGCGTCTGGAGCTCTGTGCAGAAACGTTCGTAGATGAAGACTATGTCAGCGCTGCAGTTGCTCACAAAGTGAAAGAACTGATTGGTCATTCCAAGAAGGAGCTGCCAAATTTGACAACATTTGTTGAAAAGGTGCTCATCCTGTCGCACGAAAATGCGACGATGGAGCGAAGATTTTCAATGAATGAGTGTCTGGTGGTGAACCAAACTGAAAAGAGTTTGATAACTCAGAAAATTGTCTACAAACTCTCAACGTCGAATCAAGAATAACTTGCTACAATATGCACGCAACTCACGTGCCTAATGTTTGTAGTCGAAAACCTCGAATACTTTACTATTTTTCTTCGATGTTTATGCTTCTAGCAACTTGAAAGATCAATGACTTATATAGAGCGATTTTTGTTCGCGTTTGAAAATGAGAGTCCAAAGCACGTTACGCAATACGCAAGTAGCCCAATTTGCGGCTGCTACCCGTTATTTTGCCCAAATAAAACAAGTCAGAATTTTAGATTGAACAATTTCCTAGAAATCTTCAAAAATATCTATTAATCCAATTTATATTAACTCATTTTCCCAGTCGGGAAAATTAGGCAAAAATTCGGGAACAACGCGTAAAGCTAAAACTGTAATAAAAACCATATAGTTCTACTACAGCTTCAACCCTTCCTCTGCTCGCCACCAATGGATAGTGCCATAGAAATGGAGTCATCTCTCTCTAGCAACAATTGGCAAAAAATCGTTTCAATAGAACGGCAATTGTACTTTTGATTCCTAGCGTGTTGTTCGTAATTGGCTACATTGCGATTAAACCTCCTAAGAAGTGCGCAGAAGTGCATGCTAGTTTTAATGGTGGGCTTGCGGCCGAATAAGTAGTGATTAGTGCATGAACAATTATTACGGATTAAGAGGTAAATGACTATGTTTCAGCACCTCAATACCATAACATTGATAGATTCCTTCCCGATTAAGGAAACCGGACATCTTTTCACCAGACCACGTGCAGGGCGGGTGGAGAATTCCACCAGATAGTTTCTTGCATGCACTATTGAAACCCGAGGCATATCCACGCATTCCACACAAGACATCGCCATTGCCATTGTTTCATGAGCCCAATCAACCGGGACGTACTATTAGGTAACAATACGGTAACAATGGAAATCAGAATCGCCTGAAACCACTAATATTTTAATGCAATCGTTTCTGACCCAAAATAGCGGCAAGCTGAACAGCCAAAGCGAAAGGGCCTTCAACAGGTAAAAAAATCACCAGCAAGTTGGATGGCAGACACGATGGCTAACGTAATGTTACCTCAAAAGAGGGCCTTTATTTACAGGCTTGGTCATTCCTCACACGACGCATGCGGTGGTGGAATTCGGTCTTGCTGACATTCCCGGAACTGATCACCTCGTCGCATCTGGGCATCGCGAAACATTTGAGTGGCAAGACGACGACATTCCCTCGAAGCTATCCGACGGCGAGGCAAGATTCGCATCTGTGGTGTGACGAGTAGAGACGGCGCAACTAGACGTCGTCGTGCGCCAGAGGCCCGAGTAGCGTGCAACGAGTGCACCTCGAGCGACGGTAGTAAATCTGCGACGGTTGCAGTATGTACATCATTGTCGTAGTGCAACAGAGGCCCGAGTGGCGTGTGACGAGCGCATTCCGTGCGACAAGTGCATCCCGTGCGACAAGTGCATCCCGTGCGACGATTGTATCTCTGCGAGAGATGCATGCAGTGCAACAGAGAGGAGTGACGCGACGCTAATTCTTCGCGACAACATTCTCGCGTAATAGACCACGGTACCTCGGCGCAACAGCAAGCAGCATGCAGCATAACGGGGCCCCCAACGACACGAAGAGCGAAGAACGACATGATTAATGTGTGTACTTAGAATAAGCTTGCATGAGATGCAAATTATACAGTTAAACAGAAAATTTCTTGAAGTATAGTTTTGTAGTTGAGCTATTTGAATGAAGATTCATTGATCTCATTCCTAGATATCGCTTGCTAACACACCATCTTGACGTGTTTAGCTGGCCGGTCTGAGTAAGAGTTTTCAGTGGTGTGAGCACACCGAGGCACCACTTTCTTGTTCGTGGTACCAATGTAGAATTGACTTTTGTTGCCCTTATTTCATTGTCACTGCCGTTGAGCATCCGACAGTTATCCAACGTAAACGGAAATTGTCACATTGGCGCCCAGACTGAAAAACCCACTTTCGTGAGTAGTAGTTCATGTATAATTAAGTGAGTGATTGCTGATTAGTCGGTGAATTAAGTGTGAGTAAGCAGAATCGAATCATGGATTTAAAACACCTTACGCCAGATGAACTGGACTTCGAGCTATCGGTGAGAACGGTACAAGGATTAATAGGGAAGGACAGCACATGGAAGATGTCAAGATTAATTCAACTGTTTAGTAAGGAGAACACCGAAGGAGCAACTGTACCAACATCGTCAACACATGTGCTCTCGGACGTCGACAGCATATACCAATGCCAAGCTAGTCTGCCTCATATTTATCAAGCTTTGGAAGCAGCTTTTCGGCAAAATAATGAAAATCAAGCGAAGATGTGTAGGTCCAGACTAATACACTACAAGTTCAGGCTTTCGATTATATCGGATTCGATGATCATGTCCAACGCCAGTAAATCGTTGGCCAAGATCAATGACAATCTTGACAGGATTCAAGAGTTTTTGGTCAATTTGGCTGGTGGGAACCAGGAAGAAGCAGTTGAACCCGATCCGGATACAGATGAACTACCTGGAGATCCAGATACACAACAGAGGCTTAAGATCGCGCAGTTCCAATCGAGTATAAAAGAAGCATCAAAACAGCAACACATTTTAGAACTCCACTCCATCATCAGTTACAGCAGCAGCAGAAAGATGAATCAACTCCAGAACAACAACACACACAGCACGAACAACTACAACAACAGTTTCCCGAACAGCAGTGGATACGTCAGCATCAGCAACAGCAGCAACAAGAGCAGGAACGTAAGCTCCAATACCAGAAGCAAGAACAATATTTACAGCAGTTAGTGACCCAGATGCAACAACAACAATAGAACAACAGTTACACCAAGAGCAGGTCAAACGGCAGCAGATCGAGTTGCAGTTGCAAGACCAATTGAACCAACGCATTCCAGCACCGAGGTGTCAGAACAACAATTCAATTCAAGGAAAGTTTTCTTTTCTGCTACAGTTGCGGCAAAAAGGGATGCACCACACGCAATTGCGATGCATGTATGTTACGATGGAGGCAACTGGAGTCTCAAAATCTCTCTCAGTTTTCGGGAAACCGGAATTGGGAGAACCCACAGTAAAGGGCGTGGGTCTCCCCGACAGAATGAACATCCCCCTTTTAAACGACATTCCAGAGTTCTGTAAAGCAGAGTCTATTATTATCGATCCCGACAGCAAAGACAATCGCCCATATGCGCTCATATCCATCCTTGGTCGACAAATACGTGGTCTTCTCGACAGCGGGGCCACCT